>OX451737.1:1531270441-1531844785 GCA_948472305.1 Vicia faba
AACTCCATTTACACACATCACCATTTTTGCTTTGAAGCTTTGCAGGTTGAGTTCTGTAGAACGATTCAGGCTACCTTCAAAACAATAAAGCATTGGGAAAGGTTCAGGGGACATTAAGCAAGCTCAAAAGAATCTCAGGCCCCATTGAAAGTTGCTGCATTGTCCAACTCGAACTCAGCTGAAACAGGTTTTTCATGAACTTCTATCTCTCTATTTAGGAACATTTAGCCTTAGGTTTGTGAATAAAAGATGTTGTACTCATTGCCCTGAAACCATACATAAGCTTAGTTTTCATTTATATTAATCGTGCTAGGAGAATTTCATCCATGAATTTTCTGAAAAAACTAGGTTAGAAATTAGGGCCAGAGAAATTCTCTTTGGTCTTTGAGAGTTAGGTTTAATATTTTATATGGTTGAAATCGTTGTTTGATGCTCTACAAGTTTCATGTTTTGAGTTTTATCAAAAAAGCACTGAACCAGGAGATACAGGTTTGAACTAGTCACGCGCGTTTTTCTGTTTGTCACAAGGAAGAAGATGATGTCTGGGCTAGGCCTGGCCTTCTTGTTTCCAACACCTCACAGCTTGCTTTTCACACCCCCTGGCCCATTTCTTTGTATTTTTTTTTTATTTTTGCATTTTTATTTCATTTCTGACTTTGTTATTTTATTTCCAAACATAAAAAATGGCTAAAAAATATTTTCATAAAATTTTACATTTATTTGGTATTTATTTTAATTATTTCTAACATTAAAATGTTTAAATATTTCATATTGATTATTAAAACTTGAAAATAATGTAAAAAAATACTTTTATTTTCATTTCTTAATTTATTCACATTTGAAAATATTTTCTTGAAATATACACATTTTTGTAAATAGTTTATTTTATTTTTATACACACTTAACATATTTAATATATATATATATATATATATATATATATATATATATATATATATATATATATATATATATATATATATATATATATATATTATACTTGTTGACATATTTATTTATATATATATATATATATATATATAGTATATATATATATATATATATATATATATATATGTATATATATATATATATATATATATATATATATATATATATATGTATATATATATATATATATATATATATATATATTTATATATATATATATATATATATATATATATATATATATATATATATATATATATATATATATATATATATATATATATATATATATATATATATATGTATATATATATTTATACATATATATGTATATATATATTTATACATATATGTATATATAAATATATATATATATATATATATATATATATATATATATATATATATATATATATATATATGTAAATATATATATATATATATATATATATATATATATATATATATATATATATATATATATATATATATATATATATATATATTATATATATATATATATATATATATATATATATATATATATATATATATATATACCTATATTTTATTAAATAATTAGGATAAAAAACCCAAAAATATTACATTTTTATTTTTATTATTATCTATACCAAAAAACATTTTTTTATAATATATTCTTATTTTGTAAACATATTAATATATTTTGTATATAAATAATACAATTTTATTTTCTTTAAGGAGAATTAGGGTTTACCCTAAAAATAAATAAAATTAACTTTTAACTCTTTACATTTCTTTCCATTAAAATACTTTACATACAAATAAAAACTCTTTTTTTTGCATAGTACATCTTGTTAATATTTATTTATCTTGTTTAATTAAATATTGTACATTTAAATTTTGATTGCATTTGATATTCAATTTGGATGTAATAGTAATTAGGGTTTTATATTTCTTGCAAAATAATCCCCTATTCAAAATTGTACCCCACTCCCTATATCAAAATTGTAATAGCTTAGATTTATTTTTACGCACTTAAATGTTTTCAATTATGCCATGATTAGAATTAGGATTTGTATGCAAAATCAAAACCAACAAATAGTTTGACCTAATCAAAGATAAAAATGCATGAAAAACAAACACAATACACACTTACACCCCTAGGGTTACAATCCACTTGTTGCCTTAAAAAATGGGCCATGGTATACATGTCAAGTACTTTGGCAAAACAAAAGATCATAGTCCCTCGATGACGCTATCTAGGTTGCCTAAACCAAATGATCAAGTCCCTTAAGAAAATTTCCAAAAATACTTGACATAATTACTATCACGGTCTACACGATGACCCGCGCCTGTCCCGTTTAACATCCTAACACAAGGTTGTTCACCAAATACAATGGTGAAGCAACACTGTTAAAAGGGTTAAAAACATAAGAAATATATTTGAGTAAAATAGGGTAGATAACTCTTAGTTACTTGATCAAAAAACTTGCAAAAACATCCTTGCTACTTTCAAAACACACTTCACCACACAATTTCAAAACCCTACTTTCAAACATTTGAAGCTTTTCAAAAGACAAAAACACCTTTGTATACATTCAAACAAGAATCATTACAAAGGTTGCCACAATGATGGCCTCTTTTCAAAACATCTTTCAAAACCACACACAAAGCACCATTTCAAACAATTGAAGAGCACCATTTCAAACAATTGAAAAGAAAAGCAAGTGATCTAAACAAGTAACTAAGAGCCCATGGATAACCATGGATAGAAAGGGTGCTAAAACCTTCCCTTTTTATAATCTACTCCCCGAACCCAAGAAAACATCTCAAAGGTCTTTCCTGTGCTTTTTGACCTTTCCTTAGGATAAAATAAAAAGTCGGTGGCGACTCTTGCTAAACCGAAACATTTGCGAACACAAACGCAAAACCTCAAGTTAGTTCTCCCACCGTATCACACCACGGATGTAATATTGCATGAAAAAGCATCTTAACACTAAAGCCACAATCCACAATCTTCTCAGTTAGAAACATTGATGAGAAAGAAATAAGTCTTCAATGGCCACAATCATAAACCCTAATTCCTCAGACCAAAGTTGATGAAGGAGCAAAACCTCTAGGCCCAAGAGAACCCTAATTTTCCAATTCATTATTCAGAGGGGCAACAAATGACTCAGTATTATTCGATATATGCGTCTCAGAACCCTATGAAACCCTTAGCTTTCATGATCATTACACCTTCGAACCTCAAGTGCCTTATTGAATGTAAATGTATGCCATGTTAGTGACCTAATGGAATTATGTACATGAATCTCAATTAAATCCACAGATTCGAGTCATCTTGCATTTGAAGCGACCAACTTCCATTTGATGAAATAAGCTGAATGAGCTCCTAACCCATAGCTTACCCAACAGTACATATCTAAACTTGATAAAACTCAAAGCAATCTTTCAGTAAGGGAAGAGTAGCGCTCAATGTAGCCTTGAAGTGAGACTTTAATCCAATAAATCTCCATAGAATAATCACCACCAAGCTCCAACAACATGATAGCAAAGACAACCTTGAAACAACCTTGATGAAAAAAAAATTTGTATCTTAAGGAAACCTGATAGCGAAGACATCTATGCTGCTTGAGATCTAAAACCTTAATCTCATACCAAGAAAAATGAGAGCACCAGCTGAATCAATTTTGAGCAAGATGACAGCCTCCATTCAGAGAGAGAAACCCTAATGCCAAAGCGCTTCGATCTTATAACCATGAGACCAATGCTATGTGCAAAATGAACAAAGTATGATGAGGGATCTTAGGGGAAAAAATTGGGGTACAACACACCTTATATAGCATAATAAGGGTCTTGAACACTTTGAACACTTCTCCATGTTGTTATTTTATAAAATTCAATCAATCCAAAGATTCAATCCATAATGAACTATAAAATGAAAGCTACAAGCTAAGCTATGTATATCATAGTAAACAATTTCACATCAGTTGGATAACATTACCGAGGTGAAAAAAGACTTATTTTTGGATTAAAAATTAAATATGCAGGAAGGGGCCACTTTTAATGAAATAAAAATATAAACTGAAGTTTTTGGGATTCAAAGCATGTTCCCTAAATTAGCATACCCCTCGGTTTTCTACTAAAACTTATCAAATAGATTGTTTCTTTAGAAATAAAAAATATGGTGTGTACAAGTATTATTATACCTCAGTTTTTCGTTACATAAGGTCAAATTGTTATCATAATATGTACTATTTTTAGTAGTGATTGTCTAATTTTAAGGGAAAAACTAACCATTGATAGATACTCAAAGAGACCATGATTCTGATGAATGATTAACTGTTGGTTTACATATGTTTTAAAATCTTACTTTGGTCAAGAAAATGATTCATCTTTATGTTATTATTTTTGGATAGTCATGAAAATGATAATGAACTTGCATTTGAAAGAATACCATGCCATAAAAATAATTTCCAAATTTTTGACCTAAGTCTGTCAACCATTTAGTAAAGCACACATTCAATGATTTATGGACCATTTTAAATGATTTTTTTTGAGGAAAAACAAAAAGATAAGTTAGGGGAAAGTTGATAAGTTACAAATTGGACTTTCCTAGTAAGTATTAACAAAAAACAAGTGAAAGTGAATAGGGCCACCAAATCAGCATGCAAAGACCATGTTAGACCAAAATCCTTGAAAATAAGGCTCACCATACCATGATCATAGGGCCACCTGTCATATAACTAGAATTTCTTAGTCCAGAAGAAAGCAGGCTCTCTAAGCGCATAGACAATGCACCTACCGAGAGCCCTAAATCAACGCCTATAGATAGAGGCTTCCAGATTATTACAAAGGGAGTTTTGGTGGAGCGAGGTAGTACGAAATTCGAGTAGAATTACTTTGGTCTACAATAAGAGAATAAGAGAGGGAGCCTAAAGATGGAAGCACTGCTCAAGTGACAGGGTAGATAAACTTCCAAGCTTAGCTTCATGAGATTATTGGTACAAATACGATGAATGAGCATAGCTAAATATATCTTTGTTTGGGGTTAATCTATTCATTATATTCATGTATTAAATAGGTCATGATGTTTTATGTAAGTCTACTCAAGTTGTAATATTGATGACTCTTTAATCTTAACATTTGTTTTAGATTTTCTACCTAAATTTGTTTTTACGGTATGACTTAACATTTAGAGGTGTTTGTCATTAATATATTCAATATCATCATCTATTGGATACTAATGCCTATACATTGGGTTAGTTTTAATATTCACACGTACTGTAGCAGAAAGATTGGTGTGGATTCTTACAGCTTTATAATTGTTGGATTGTAATGTTTTGCATTGGTTAATAGATCAATATATCAGCTATTAGGTAATGCACCAATCTCACGGTATTGAGGACGACAGTAAATATAAATAGAGTAACAAGTGGTAATATTCATAGTTGAGTAAATGAGCATATTACTGGTCTATGATTTTCCATGATAAATACATAATTATGAAATCTACCTCTATAAAGTTTACTTACTATTAACATTGAAATTCCCATTTTACTTTCGGTCATTTATTTTATGTCATTTACTTTCATGCATCAAAACAACTACAAAAACCCTTCTCTACTTAGAATCTTAAAAAATGTTCAACGGTCTTTGAAACCACCACCCTATGTGGATACAATAATTATGACTTACTTTTGTGCTAGCAATGAGGACCTTTTATGGGGAACTCATCTCTCAATTGTCCGTCCTTTTGTCAAATGATTTGTTGGTTTATGTAGGATTTTTTATATGATTTGTGCCCATAAAACCCATTTAATTGCCATTACAACCTATACTCCCTTGCTTGTATGAGACTATTTATTGGAAATTAAGTTCCCTATTGAAATTCTGGTAATAACAATATAAGTGATACAGAGTGCTTACCAATTCCATAGAACATGAAGTTGATAACATCAGAGTGACAAAGATCCAACTCAAACTCTCCCCTTCTATCTCTTCAGCACTATGATTCTCCTATCTTTATAATTCTTCAAGATCTGATGTTCAGTGATAAACAAAATTCTCTCATTCCAGCTTTCCAAAAAGAACAATAGTACTAGAAAATTACTCCTTGAAGCTCAACCAATAAACCAGGGTGCCTGCTATGATACAAATTGAAATTTTGGTATAGGTAACACATGTTAGTACTAATGTCCCAACATTAGGACACTGTCATGACAGATGTTACAACATCTGTTAACAGACAAAACTGATTTATCAAGATGCAAGTGATATAAAATTAAGTTACAGAATAATAAAGAACACATGAGTTGTTAACCCAGTTCAGTGCAACATCACCTACTCAGGGGGATACCAAGTCAGGAAGGAAATCTACTATTTGTAGTATTAGTTTAAAGCCTAAACAGTCCCAATTTACAACTTCTCACTTAATCCCGACCCAGTGCAACTTCTACCTAGAAATCACCATCTAGATATGAGAAATTCCATCTCACTTCCTAAATCACCTCAGTAATATCTAACAACCCCAATCCCAGTGACTGTATCAAAAATAACACAACAAGAAGATTACACTTCCAATACAAAACTTAGTTTAGACTCTTAACTAAGAACGATATTTGGTGTTGCTTAAAAGCTTCATCCAAGAACAATACTATATAATAACAATACATCTGGCCTTAAGATTTTGATGATAACTTTACATGATATCATGGAGAACAATTGTATACTCTTATGGTTTCGTTCTAGTGTGTAGCTGCTGCTATAATATTATGACTCTGGTATCAAGGTGTGTGACGTCATCGTATTTTGAACATACACTACTAGAAGAAAACATGTGGTTACGTGTTACAGTTGAAGTCAAGATTCTGGAATACATCTTCTGAAAGGTATCTAAGGAACATTAGTACAAGAGGTTCTGATTGTAACTTGGTGGTTAATATTTGGAGGCCTTATAAAGCTTTGCTTCTGTGTGTTACAAGTTCTGAAGATTATGAAGATGAGGTTCTACTGAAAAGTTCTGATGATCTAAAGAAAAGCTAGTTCTTACAACCAAGTGCTGAAGACTCTGATAGGATAAGTTCTGAAGACTCAAATACTTAGGTTCTAAGACTTAAGAGTGAATCTTCTACATTAAGCTTTAACGTTCAACATTCAAATTATCTAAAGCCTCTGAAGATAAGAAGAAGTTCAGTATGGTTAATGTGTGATGGTGTACAAAAGGTACATAAAGTGTATGTGACCTCTACCCTCTAGTGTGGCGTAAGGACACTCCTTTGAACTGTATTGTCAATCACTTTCATTGTGACCGTTGGGAACAAACGGCTAGATTTCCAGCTATCTTTCTTCACTTAACGGATCTTTGTTTACAAGCTTATTAGAAAAACATTATTCATGGAAAAGGTGGAAATCTATCATTGAATAGTGATAGGATACAAAAAATATTATTTTATACTGACTAAACTCATATACCTTATTCTATCCATTGGGAACTAACCGTTGGTACAAGAAAATACTTTTCTATCCTCATAATGTTTCTCTCTTTCAAGGCTATAAAAGAAGATCAAAGATTCAAAGAAAAATCCGTCGTTGGCCATCAAGCTAAAATGTTATGGATGCTGAAGATGTAAAAGTTGCAATGCTAAGCATAATAAAGACCACTACACAGAAATGAGAGAAAATAAAGAGAGATAAAGAAGAAGACTACAAGATGCTAATCAAAATATGTACTACAGATCATCAACTGAAGTTATCATCTAAAAGACAACCACTACAAGCTGCAAAGGATCAAATCAACTTGATCCTAAGAAGTTCTGTCAAGAGATCTCAGAAGATCAAGGGTTCTCAAAAAATCAGACTTAGATGAAATTATCTCAGAAGCATAATGGGATTGGGAGAATATCATAAGCTAAACATCAACTGCTCTGAAACTTCTTCTCAAAATATGTTCACTCAGAAGTCGACTGAATCTTTTCCTATGAAGCTAAGACCAAGCTCATCACATCCTAGAGAAATAGAACTCACTATAAACCTCTTGAAGAAAGCTTCTCAGATTAGCAATTGAAATTCAGCAAGACAAGCAGAATCAAGCTAGCTCTTCAGAAGGAATGTCTTGGAGTGTGCGTAGGAAGATCGAAGCCATATAAGAAGACTACATCTGTAGGGAACTATCCTTCAAAATCTAAATATAATGGAGTTTCCGCAGAAAGCTCAAGAAACAAGAAGATCAAAAGAAGCATCCCAGGACAAGGAACAAAATGAGAATTACAAGAAGTGCTCAGCTGAATGGCTGATCAGAAACAAGCTCAATCATGAAGGTAAACTCTTAATAGAACAAGACATACCAGGTTAGTATTTACACGCTTTCTAACAAAGTACTGCTAGATACTTCTACCAGTTAGAAGTTGTCCTATTGAGTAAAAAATCTCTTGTCTCAGTTATCATATGGTAAAATTTTTTATAGTGCCTTTAATTTTGTTTAAACTAGTAATATAATTTTCCTTGATCAACCTCTCTTGGTTAGCATAATCTTAACCTCAGCCTGAATCATCATAATTTATAATAATTATAAATATAAAACTGTCCAACAATAGGTTCTCTTAGGATAACTAAAATTCTCCTTAAAAGTCATTATTAAATATTAGGTAACAAGTTAAATTATCTACCACTTGTAATAACCTTCCTTCTAAAGTTCTAGTGTCTATATCTATTATCTTTCTAGGTATTCTTACAATCTTTCGTCACTTGTCTTGGAACTTGTAAATCCATCCTTCAACACAAGTATTCATTCATTGTGTTCTCAATCACCATATCTCCAACTACCCGTTCATATCTCTGAATCTGTCTGTTTCGTTCTCTTCCATCTATTTAAAGTATCTTCGCAAAGTCTCTTAATCATCCAATTCTCATATCACTAAATCTCCTATCCCCCGCTAATGGCTTCAAAAACCTTCAGTGGTTTTGGGGAACTCCTTGAGGTCATTTGTGAACTTCATTCCAATGTTCCCAGGGTAAGATCTGATGAACTCTGTCTTAACCAAAGCATCACCCTCCATGGTTTGTCTAACTACTTTACCATGCTTCATGGACCCATCTACCCTTATCTTGCCAAATAGTTTTGGTTGTACGCCTCTGTTGACAGCGACTCTATCCACTCAACCTTCTTTGGTAACAAAATTCCATTACTCCAACATCAATTGCTACTGCAATTAGGTGCCCTCAAACCAGAACCACTATAGAAGATTTTTAATATCCTCTCTCTTTCGCTGAAAGACTTGACACCATTCATGACACCTCTGAAGAATATGAGCCAAACAATCCTAGGAATCTTCTTCCAATATCCAAAGTTTGGTTTCAGCTTCTGTTAACCAACTTTCGACCTAGAGGAGTTAATCTAGACTATCTTGTCTTTTCAAATAGAGTTTTAATCTACTTTCTTGTGCATCACATTAGAATCAACCTACCTCAAACCTTTTTCAACTATCTTAGGGGTCAGTTGTCGTCTCTAGAAATTATCACCAGTCTTTTATCCCCTTTGGAAGAGTTCTTTCTACTCTCTTCTCTCAAGCCGGGATTATTGAAGAAATTCGGCTTAATGGATCAGATGATGTCCTTGAGGAAGAAAGATGTGAAGTTATTGGAGTTTAGTTCTTATGAAACTTCCGTCTTTTAAGAATATGTTGTATTAGGACATTTTCATTTAAGCATATTTTTCTTGTTCTTTTGCAATAAATGAATATTCTCTTTAAGATGAAACTTGTCAAGTAATAGGTGTTTTGTCTAATATATGTTCTTATCAAAACATTTAATCTTCTCAGTCAAGAATAATAATTAATGTTTCTCTTCTCTCTGATGTTAAAAAGAACTCACCTTAACAAACTAAGTTACTATGTAATTAGAAAATCTCTAATCTAGCTAGAGACTGTTGTCATCTCAAATTTATCTTATAGAAAGATATTGCACCTTGTGTAATATGACATTTCTAGGGAATATGTAGAAATCCTTTTGCTTCACTCAATGTCAGGATAATTATATAAACTCTCTGCATTTTCTCCTAACATTATCATTAATTGTTCCGACCTAATCTGTCACTTCATAGCTTATGCGTGATACACCTTTCTACCTTTGTCATCTGTCCATTCACTCATGTCTTATATATATATATATATATATATATATATATATATTCATCTCTTTTCTTGAATATATTCATTTTTCAAAATTCTCTCCTGCTTAATCTTATCATGTCCCTAGTTACCTTCCATGGAGATGAGAGTCTTCTTGAAGTTATAACTGAAGAACAAGTCAAGCTTCGTCCCCTTGGTAATAGACAAATTGCTTGCAGTGTCACCTCAGTCATCTACTTTCAAGAATGGAAAACTACTTCACCATGTTGGATAAACATGTCTACATAAACCTTGTCAAAAACTTATGGAAACATGCTTACATTATCAGTGAAGGATTTTCCATTGCTTCTCGTGTCTTCGGTGTTCTTATAACAATCACACCCTTTTCAATCGCCCTTGCCACTGGTTGTGAGAATGTTGGATTTACTGTCGAACATGTTAAGGGTCGATTTATTCTTAATGAAGAGCTCACTATCCTTCTCAACTTAACATCTAGTTACGAGCCTAACAATCCCGAAACTCTTCTTCCCATTCCTAAAAGTTGGTTCAAATTTCTGCCAATCAAATTTCATCCTAGAAGAGATCACCAAAACATCATGACTCATGACGATCAAGTTCTTCTATTTTTTCTGGTCAATGATATACAGATAAATTTTCCACAAACTATCTTCAATTTGTTTGCAAAAGTCCATCACACTCTCCAGAAATGAATTTAAGTCCTTCATACCTTTTGGAAGAGTTCTCTCTGAGATCTTTTTTAGAGAAGGAATTTTTGAAAGCATCCGGAGAACTGGTCCTACAAATGTTCTGGTGAAGAAAAAGTGTGAAGTCTTTAATTGTTAAATGATGTCTGTTTAGTGTCTAGGATTCTCTGTGTCTAGGTTTAAAATCAATGATTTTTTTAACTTCTTTTGTCAGTTAAATTATGTCCACTTGTAATCCCTCTTATTATGTATTGTATGTACTCTTCTATCTATTATAAATAGAAAAGTATTTTTATGTTTCTATTTAACATTTCTACTTTGCTTCTTTTATTGGTAATTTTTAATTTTTTTTGTCTCTCTATTACATTTTTTATTTTTGACAAAGGGGGAGAAAGTAAAATGATTTTGATAATATTTATTTTCAGAATCTTTAACTCAAACATATAAAATGTTGTTTCTACTAACTGTTTGTTTGATGTTTCAATCCAGGAACTTTGAACAATTTCACTGAGTATTCTAAGATATGTTGGATATGAAGATCCTGATGCTAAGGTTGAGAGCCTTATGGATGAAATCAACTCTGATTTCATATATAAGAAGTTGTATACTTTGTGAATATATGAATACTCAAAAAGATGTACCAAACAAAATTCAGAAGTTATAAACTTACTGAAAGTAAGGTAATCCTGCTTGATATCATAGTATTATGAAGTTGTTAACTTTCTGAAAGTATGGAATTCAGACTTAAAGCTTTAGAAGTTGTGCTCTCCTGCTAGAAAGATAAGTCAACATTCTGATGCATGCTCTCATACGGAGATGCCACTCAAAAGATGTGTTCTCTTGAAAGGAAGACAAGTCAACATTCTGAATGACTGATACATTGGAATATATCAGGTCAAACGCTGATACTTAAGAAGTAGTGAACTTCTCCTGAATTATAGTATTTTGGTTGTGATATCAAGATCAAGGAACATAAGTGTTGATACATGATGTGTGGCATTATTCAATCAGGCTCAAAATTAAGTTTTGATTCTTCATCAAGTGCTGATAGTAACCAGGTTATGAGAAGAAGACCAGGTGCTCTAGTCAGACTCTGATGAGTTTTTGTAGGGAAGTTTTACTTCTCTATCTATGTTCTGAATACTCAAAATTTATTTTGTGAGTCTTAGGCTCAGGGAGAGACTCTGAACAAGCTTAAATGAAATTTTGAGATTAACAGATTCAGGGGGAGCTGTGAGCTTAACTCTAAATTTGTCGGTTATAGTGATTACCTTGTATAAATTGTTCCATCAAAATACATGGTTTTGTCATCATTAAAAAGGGGGAGATTGTAAGAACAAGAAGTGTTTCTACATCTAGCCTTAAGATTTTGATGATAACTTAACATGATATCATGGAGAACAATTGTATATCCTTATGGTTTCATTTTAGTGTGTAGCTGCTGCTATAATGTTCTGACTCTAGTATCAAGGCGTGTGACGTCATCAGGTTCTGAACATACACTACTGGAAGAAAACATGTGGTTACGTGTTACAGTTGAAGTTAAGATTCTGGAATACATCTTTTACAATGTGTCTAAGGAACGTTAGTATAAGAGATTCTGATCGTGACTTGGTGGTTAAGCTTTGAAGGCCGTCTAAAGCTTTGCTTATGTGTGTTTTAGCTTCTGAAGATTATGAAGACGAGGTTCTGTTGAATAAGTTCTGATGATCTAAAGAAAAGCAAGTTCTTACAACCAAGTGCTTAAAACTCTGAAGACAAGGTTGTGATAGGATAAGTTCTAAAGACTCAAAGACTTAGGTTCTAAGATTTAAGAGTGAATATTCTACATGAAGCTTCAGCGTTCAACATTTAAATTATCTGAAGCCTCTGAAGATAAGGAGAAGTTCAAAATGGTTAACGTGTGTTGGTGTACAAAAGGTACATAAAGTGTATGTGACCTCTACCATCTAGGGTGGTGTAAGGATAATCCTTTGTACTGTATTGTTAACCACTCTCATTGTGACCGTTGGGAACAAACAACTATATTTATAACTATCTTTCTTCACTTAACGGATCTCTCTTTACAAGCTTATTAGAAAAACATTATTCAGAGGAAATGTGGAAAGATATCATTGAACAGTGATAGGATACATAAAATATTATTTTATATTATCTAAACTCTTACACCTAATTCTATTTGTTGGAAACTAACCGTTGGTACAGGAAAAGACTTTTCTATCATCACAACATCTCTCTCTTTCAAGGCTATAAAAGAAGATCAAAGATTCAAAGAAAAATCTGTTGTTGGCCATCAAGCTAGAATGTTGTGGATGCTGAAGATGTCAAAGTTGCAATGCTAAACATACTGAAGACCACTACACATAAATGAGAGAAAAGAATGAATGATAAAGAAGAAGACTACAGGATGCTAATCAACTTCTGATCATATACATCTTAGTAGATCTCAGAAGAAGCAAGGAGTTGTTGCTCGTAACTTGCTCAACCAGAAGATGAAGAAGAAGAACACTACAAGATTCTATCCAACTTCTCATAAAATACATCTTGATAGAACATTATAATAAACATAAGAGTTATTGCTCATATTGTGTTACAGTTTGAATCTCTTCAAGTAAATTATTTAAACACTAGAGTTGTTTCTTGAAAATATGTTAAACAATATGTGACTAAACCTTTTGTGTAATCTGCTTAGTAGAAGCAAACATGTAAACACAAGAACCTTATCAACTGTTGTTGATCAATTCGTTGGGTGACCGAGTGAAGGTTTAATCTCAAGAAGATAATGGCTGCTGGTCATTATGTTAAATCCTGATAGATGATCTTCAGTGATCTGATTCTATTGGGCCAATGATTGTTATATTCGTTAAGTCGAATCACTGAACATATCATTGTAGTTTCTCTAAGAGACTGAGTGAAGGTATGATCTCAAGAAGACAATGGTTGTTGGTCATTGTTATGGGTAAATGGTTGTCCTATCTCTTAGGGGGCCAAGTGAAGGTCAGAACTCTTAAGAGATCACTGATGGATATCATTATGAATAAATCTTGGTAAGATATCATGTTGATCTGATCTTATTCGGTCAATGAAGGTTATATCTGGTTGGATCACTGAACGTGTCATTAGTTGTTAGTCATGGTCGTTACCCATGCATTTATAATCAGTTTGGTTATTGGATTAAGTCCTTATTGAAGGCGAAATCATCCTTGAGGGGTGGACATGATTAGCCTTGTTTAGGGTGAACCTGGATAAATAACTTGTGTCCTTTACTCTCCAATGTCTTTATCACTATTATCATTTGAATGCTCAGAATTTCTAAAGGGGAATGTTTTCTTTAAAACAAATTCAAACCCCCCTTTTCTTGTGTTTTCTCTACCTTCTTACTCAACTCATTACCTAAAGGCTTCTGAGTGAGAACATTACATCTACCACAAGTATCAAAAGATACAAGGGTGACTAACTGTTTACCTCTAGTTTTGATAAACAACATTGGCCTCTTAACAAAATTTTCTGGCAAGATCGACCAGGGAATCTCAGTATAGTGCTTCAGTTTTCGAGTGTTTTCATAAAGTTTGTTCAAAAGGATTCGTTCGACTAGTGCCAAACGAGTTTATAACCAATAAAGCAAGACTTGTAAAATAAAACAAAAGGTGTTTTAAACAGCAAACATAAATGACATAACATAGTTGAAAATAAGTTTATTCAAACGTACATTTCCCTAGCTTGACTCATTTCGCTCGTTCATTTGGGTACTCTAAGTGACTAGCGTATAGGAATGTGAAAGTTTGAAACTCTAACACTATGCACTAAGTGATTTATTTATAATACACAAAAAATAACTACTTTCTAGCGGACTTTGCTTATTAGTATGCCACATGTATTTTGTAACTCCTCTCCATGATCCCACGTTCTCCATTCGTACTCTCGAACCCATGTTCTCCAAAACGCTTCGCTCACTTGGTGGATCTTTTAGGTATTTTGACGTTTCTAGGCCCAATGACTTATGAGGTCTTCCCTAGTGGACTGTTTCTGTTTTCAGGCCCAATCACTTACGTGTAGAATCTCTCTAGGTTGACTGCATCAATAGTCGAATACTTTGTATAATATCTCTAGGTCATAGGTTGACTACGTCAGTAGTCGTGTCACATAAATCATCTTTTCCAAAGAACCTTTTTTATCCTTTTCTTTTGGTTGTATTTTGGTCCTTGTTGAAAATCCCAGCCAACATATCGCCCCCCAAAATGTCCTTTTCGATTGAGAAATGTAGAAATGGACATTTTAATCCTTCTTACTTAGTACGATGTGACGTCATCATAATCATGATCTTTCTCTGAAACGTCATGTCTATGAACAAACGACAACTACCCTACTTTTTAGCTTCAACTTCCTAGGATAAACATGGCCCCCAACTCATCAACTTCTTAAATCAATCACCACCTGCCTGACACATGTCGGTCGTGTAGCCACATCTTTCCCACTTTCTTCCCAAATGTTTGGTTTTCTTAATGATATAAACACCATTATCATCTCTTCAAATTCCTTTTTACGTTCTCTTTGTATTCTCAAACTCTCAATTTCAATCTTAAAGACAACTCCTTGTTTCCATTCTTTTTTCTAGAAAAACTTTCAATCATCCTCATGGCCACTTCAATCCAACTTACTGAACACATTCAAACACCTGGTGAAATTAAACTAGTCTCCCACATGGATGATTTCTTTGTTGATCTCCAAAATACTTTTGTTTTGGAACCAACGCCGTCACAAAACCTTCTAGCTTTTCATTCTCAAGTGTTACTCCCTTTCATCTGTAAGCAAATCGCTTAAGCTCTTTTGAGGCCTATTCTTAATGAAATTAGAGCACCTAAACAACTGGAAGGCTGTTTCCCCACTCATAATGTCACAAAACCTCCCATTAACAGAGATTATCCCATAGATTTTTCGCACATTTATCGAACTTCTAAGGTTTTCCGTTATGCTACTATTGTCAACCAAGATTACATTGCATGTTTGAACAAGGTTGAGAAAGTTAAAGGTGACGTTTGGAAAGCTCAAGGCATTTTTGATTTGATTAAGCTTTCTAGGGTTGGCCCCAGTTATTGCAATTACATGCTGATTTTGCACTTTATTTTTGGGAAGGCTCGACAAATACCTTCCATTTTGCAACTGGTATGCTTACCCCTACTGTAATATGGTGGGAGAATTGACTTTACTAGTTTTTCATTTTTATTCGCAAATGTTGCGGTAAGCAAGAGTCGCCATCGACTTTTCTTTTATCTAACAAAGGAAAGGGTGAAAAGAACAGAAAAAGACCTTTCGAGATTATTTTTGAGTAAGGGGGTAGATTATGGAAAGGGAAGGTGTTAGCACCCTTTCCATCCGTAGTTATCTACGGGCTCTTAGATGCTAGATCATTTGAAAAAATACCTTATGCTTTGTGTGTTTGAAAAGTATTTTTGAAAGAAAGCGCCTTAGTACAGCGAACTTTGTAATGTTTCTCGGATTGGTAGAGAACGTATACAAAGTGTTTTGAAAAATGTTTTTAGAAAAAGTTCTGTGTACATGTAAAAGTTTATTTTGTTTTGAGCAAGCATCTATGAACTATCTACTTTACTCGAAAGGTTATTCTTTTCCTCTTTTCCTTTAGACAGTGCTATCCTACTATTAGTGAGTAGGTAGCCCTATTCGTTGGATGTCTGAGAGACATTCAAAGGGACTTTTATACAGTCACAAAGGCAACTGGGCAAGAAACTTTAGTAAGTACCCTAGGGTTTTAAGATCATACCGAGGCAACTTCGAGAGGGTCATCGAGGGATTTACGATCTTTAAACCATAGGGTAGCCACTAAAATCTCCCACGTTTCGAGTGATGTTACTGTTTTTCCGAAGGCAGCCGAAGTGGGATACTCTAGAGGTGTATATGTGAGAGTGGGATGTATTCAGTTATTTTTGTCTTGTGTTAGGTTTTCTAGCATTTGATTATTACTCTTGCCATACAATCCTAATTAGCATACATCTAAACAGTTAATAGTTTGCAGTAATTAAAAGTGGGGAAAGATAAATTCTAAACTATTACAAGGCTTCGGGGAGGGGGATTTAATTACAATGCCAAAACTTGAGGAAATAAAATAGTAAATGTAAAAGTCCTAGTTATTGTCTATTACATACCGGTAGGCAGTTATAATAATATGAAGAAAAAAAGTGCAAAAGCAATAAACACGCGCGAATTGAAAATAACATCTAAAACCCTAGAAAGCTCTAAATTAAAAGAAAACTCTTTTTTATTTTTATTTTTTGCTTATTTGAAAAATGTTAAAATTAGACTAGTTAGTAAAAAGAAAATAAAAGTTATTAATTGAAAATAATTCTAAACAAATCAATTTTTTTTGGAATTTTTATTATGCAAAGAAAGTGAATTAACCTAAATCTATTTAATTTTAAATTAAAGAAAATGGTTAAATAATTATTAATTAATTTACAAAAATTAATTTAATAAAAAAACCTAAAACTATATTTTTTATGATTTATTTCTATTTTTATATTGTTATTAAAAAAATGATTAAAAGAAATAAATAATTAAAACAAGTAAATAAAATAAATATGAAAATGCGCTTGATAGAAAAAGAGATTGAGGGGTATAGTTTGCAAAACGCAGGCCCAGATCAAGAAGAGGCCCAGGTTTCCTTTCGATCCAATGAGGGAGGTTGTCGAAAGTGCATGATGGACTGCACATTGAGGACACTGGATCTAGATTGGCCAGCATCTGGCAGTAGGGTAATGATAGTGTATGATGCACTCCTTCGATCTGGGAACACTGGATCCGCAGGAAACTTATTAGAAAAACAAAATTCTAGACCTGGGTTCGAATTTGGTCTTGGATTCGATAGATCGTGGCTATATCATCTAGTTCGAGCCACGATCCAGATTGTGCCCTAAACCTGGTAAATCCCTAATTCTGCATCTAATCTCTCATGTATTACGTTAGAACAAATCAAAATAATGATATAGACAAGAACATATGTGTTGAATTCGTTTAAGTTGTATGTATTAAGAGATTCGATAGGGAGAGTTTTACCAAAGTGAAGCGATTTGATTGGCTAGCTTCTGGGCACTTCAAGTGTGGATATGGACTGAAATAAACTCCAGGGAGTCTCAAGAATACGAATGCAGCACATGTTTGGATGGAGGGAGGATTTTGGAAGTTTCACAACTTTGATGATTTTTTCGTGGAGCTTTGATAAGCAATGTGTGCGTGCTCTCTGCTTCTGATTTGGTCTTGTATTTATATAGGGGTGTAGTGGTGAACAAATGTGGCATGAATCAGCCATTAACCATGGCTTTGAAAGCAAAATCAAAAGATTTGAAAAGTTGCCATTTTGATAATTTTCTTACCATTCTTGAAACATAACGAACCTAGACATGTTATGGTTGGTGTCTTGCTCGAATTTGGGCCTCAAGCTAATCATTCGAAGCCCAACAAGCTTCATCCCATTAGGTTTTCGTTTCGACTTGTAGCTCCATTTCACATCAATTGATTTTTTTGTTGGTTCTTTCGACAAGCTCCAAAGTTTTGTTCTTCTAGATGGATCTAAGTTATTCTTTCAAGACTTCATACCAATTCGAATTGCTCAAGGCTTCACCATCATGGCTTCTTCGATTAAGTCACCATATGCATCGATTGGTTGATCTGGAAACCTCTCATATCCAATCAGCCTAGTCGAACTCAGTTCTTATTCTTGTGGATCTTCTTTCTTTCTGCACAGGTGGTTCTTCGATTCGACTAGTCGAAGTATCACCTTGTTCATTTTGACTTGTCGAAGCTTCGTTCTATCCATCTTCTTCAAACACAATTGTGACTATGTCTGATTCTTATCGAATTGAACTTCGACTCCAATCCCACCCTTTTCTTTCGTCTACAAGAACATCTCTACTGATCATTAAATTATCTTCAATTGGTGAATACAATTTGTATGCACCAATCGAATGATGACCTATGAGCACCATGACTTCACTTTGATCATCTAGTTTCTTTCTCAATTATTCAGGTACATTCCTGAAACACATTGATCCAAAAAACTCTAAGATGACTTACATTTGGCTTCGACCCTGTCCAAGCCTCATGCAGTGTCTTTTCGACCATATTCTTCGAACACAGTTGTGACTTTGTCTAATTCTTGTCGAACTGAACTTCGACTCCAATCCCACCTTTTTCTTTCGTCTTCAAGCACATCTCTACTGATCACTAGTTTATCTTCAGTCGGTGAATACAACTTGTATGCACCAGTCGAAGGATAACCTATGAGCACCATGACTTCACTTCGATCATTCAGCTTCTTTCTTAATTGTTCAGGTACATGCTTGAAACACATTATCCAAAAACTCTAAGATGACTTACGCTTGGCTTCGACCCTGTCCAAGTCTCATGCAGTTTCTTTTCGACCATCTTCTTCTTTGGGCAAGTATCCTTTTTGTCGAAGCTGCTTCAGCCCAAAATCTCTTAGGCATATTCTTAGCTCTCAACATACATCTCGTCATGTTCAGTACACTTCTTTTCTTTCTTTCAGCTATGCCATTATGCTGAGGCGTATAGGGTGCCATGGAAATCACTTGAAGCCTTTGCAAACTAAAATTCTTTGTGAGAAATGAAAACCCTAGTTGGAAATCCATCGCTTAGGAGGAGAATTTTTCTGGTCAATTTTTTGTCAACCTTGAGCAATTGAGGACCCTAATGAGCATATCTTGCGTAAAATGGGAGGGAAAATTTTGGTGTACAACAACTTCCCCTGTTCAATCTTCTTAAACCTGAATATTTAGATTGGCTTGTCTGCCTTTCGTGATCTACAGGTGGAAGATGATTGAACACTAGAGTGCCCAGAAATTTGCACTCGCATGAAGTAAAACCATTGGTTGATGATATCAGGAATGGGATTACATATGACATTTGGAGAAGATGACTGAGAGTTGTCGGAGATGGGATTAAAGATGCCATCCAAAGTAGATGATGAATTCATAAGAGGTCTCTTTATGGGGATTCTGGTTCCTGTTGTCTGAGGAGGACTCCACTGGGGAATGTTGATTTCTATTATTTTGCTTGAGGAAAACTCTATGGGGAATAAAGTCTACGAGCTTTAGTTGTCTATGGCTCTACTGAGGAGTTATCTCTGGACTCGAGAGATGAAAGTTAGCTATTTTCTGGTCGAAATCCAGGCATCACCGTAACTTGCTAAGGGTAATAAAGTTGATTGTCATCTGGTCGTATTCCAGGCTTCTCAGTAACTTACTGGGGAATATGAAATTAAATGTTATCTGGTCAGTTTCTAGGCTTTGCAGTAATTGAAAAGATTGGACAGTTTATCTGGTCGGGTCCAGGTTTCATAGTAATTGACATAATTGAACTATTATCCGGTTGGATTCCGGGCTTCAGCAATGATGTTTACCAATATCTGGTCGGGTCCAGGTTTCACAATGTTATAGATTAATCTGTCATCTGGTCGGGTCCAGGCTTCATAGTAATTGACAAAATAAACTGCTATCTGGTTGGACTCCGGGCTTCACAACAACTTATACTATTATCTGGTCGGGTCTAGGCTTCACATTGTCTTGAATTGTCATCTCAGATAGTTTCCCTGTCTTGTTTCGGGAATTAATATGGAACTTGCTTTTCTTGGTTGTTGAGATAGTTGCCTTATCTGGTTTCAGAAATTAATCTCTAACCTGGTCTTGTGGATAGCCGCCCCATCTTGTTTCAGGAATTGATCTACAATTAGTCGTTCATAGATAGTTTCCCTGTCTGGTTTCAAGAATTAATCTGGAACCTTCTCTTTCTGGTTGTTGAGATAGTTGCCCTGTCTAGTTTCAGGAATTAATCTCTAACCTAGTCTTGTAGATAGTCGCCCCGTCTTGTTTCGGGAATTGATCTACAATCAGTCGGTCACAGATAGTTGCCCTGTCTTGTTTTAGGAATTAATCTGGAATCTTCTCTTTCTGGTTATTGAGATAGTTTCCCTGTATGGTTTCAGGAATTAATCTTTAATCTGGTCTTGTAGATAGTTGCCCCGTCTTGTTTCGGGAATCGATTTAAAATCAGTCGTTCATAGATAGTTTCCCTGTCTGATTTCAAGAATTAATCTTGAATCTTATCTTTCTGGTTGTTGAGATAGTTGCCCTATCCGGTTTCAAGAATTAATCTCTAACCTGGTCTTGTAGATAGTCTCCCTGTCTTGTTTCGGGAATTGATCTACAATCAATCTTTCATAGATAGTTGCCCTATCCAGTTTCAGGAATTAATCTGGAATCTTCTCTTTCTGGTTGTTGAGATAGTTGCCTTGTCTGGTTTCAGGAATTAATCTTTAACCTGGTCTTGTAGATAGTCGCCCCGTCTTGTTTCAGGAATTGATCTACAATCATTCGTTCATAGATAATTTCCCTGTCTGGTTTTAGGAATTAATCTGTGGCCTGCTGTATTTATTGGTAAACTCATCCTGCTCCGAGAGTTCATACCACTTGGTCGTGTAGATAGTTTCCCCTTATGGTTTCAGGAATTAATATTTGACCTGCTATGCATAAGTTGATAGTATTCGTCTGTCTGCGAATTTAACCTGAAAAGGTAAAGTCAGTTTCATGCAATGTCATGATGTATGAATTGCATGATGCTCTCAAGATAAATGAGAATGTTACATGAGTTTCAGTTATGCATATGATAATATGTATTGTAAATGTTGTATGACTGTAATATGTGAGCGTATCAGTTGCTCTTTATGGTGTCGTTGTACTAAGAGAAGATAAATCCCTGACTGTTGCTGGGGTTGAAGAACGTGATTCTTCAATATTTGTTGAAGTTAAATTGTTGGGAGATGGGCTTTTGTGGCTAGAGAAATAAACTCTACTAGGGAAAGAAAACTCCATAAATTGCTTGGGGATCTTTATGAAGCCATGTTTGGGAACCCAAGAAGTTTATGAACCAAGTTGAAGAAATATACAAGATGTTGGGGACATGGTTGAAGCTTTTGATCTATTAAGAAGATGCCAGAATGTTTGAAATTGTTAGGTTATATACTAAAGACATGACAGTGACTTTGCAGGAGTACGTCTCTATCTCCATACCTACTGGGGAATGTATCCTTACTGATGACGAACTCTGTGAAGATAGTCCCCTAGGGGTGGTTACTCTGTAGGGATTTTGTGGATGGTTTGAATGTTATCCCAACTCCTGGAGTCTTGAGTAAATGTTGATTCGGGTGATAAGCCTTCTACTGATAGACAAGTCATGAGATGACGGGACATAGTCGTACGCTTTAATCCCTTACTTTTTCTTGGACTGTCCTTTCAGATTTTCAGTCCACCGGGATACCCTTTTTTTCCCAAGCCACCTTTTCAGGTTTTCAACTTGCCGAGTGTACAATTTTATTTATATGTCCCTAATTTTTTCCCAAACTCCTTTGGTTCATCGGGATGCCCTTACTTTTTCCTAGGCCAGTCAACCTATCAGGTCTTTTTTCATACATAGTATTTTCCGACTATGACCATGTTCACAGGGTGCGGAAAATTGTCACTCTCCATAGTAGTAAGTGTTTCAGCACTGCCAGAAAATGTTTTCTTAGTCACACGTGGCCCTTCCTGTTCAATGTCCCAAGTGATTCAGATGTAGGTCTATCTCTGGCTATTCGGCGCTTTTGAGGGACTCCCTGGATCTTGACTCGACTGCCCCCAAATCAGTTTAGACACCATGTCATTCCCCTTAATTATGAAAGGCGTGTTACTAGAAATGTTTTTCCATCTGAGGTGATTCTCTTCATTGAGAGGATTTTTGTTCATTGAATATCCATCGTGCGAATTTCTATGATGTCAAACAATTAGTCATATGCAAACAATGGCATTTAAAAATGTAAAGCTTATTTCTGTCTTGAAGTTTTGAAAATTCATTTTTAATAAACAAACCGAATTTTGTAAGAATATGAATTCAACTCAAGATTTATAGGAAACCTTACAGGAGTCAGGATACCTTTTTGTAACAGTATGATTTCGAACTAACCTATGCTTCAGTTAGGACTTTTAAGGGTTGTAATGTGGTATGGTTTACGGTTTAAGAAACAAAGGATAAAGGCTCAAAATTTATTTGTACCCACTCAATCTTCGTGATGTTCTTAAGTCCTATACTAAGTTAATTGTGCATTTAAATCCCGATTGAGTCTGAAATCTTTGCTCTGATATTCCGGTGATGGTTCGGATATTGAAAGTTTATTTTGAGGAGGCAATCATTTTTTGTAATATTTTCTTTTTGTTGAGGATTTGTAGCAACCTCTTTTTTTTTTATATTTTATCATCCCTAACTTTTTTCCTGAACTGTTTCTTTTGTGATTACAGTCAGTGGGACGCCCCAGTTTTTTTCTTAAGTCTCCTTCATATGTTTTGACTTAGCGAAATTTTATTTTGAGAGATAATGACTTCCTATTTTAATGATTATGTGGAACCATCACCATCTTTTGTTTTGGAAGGATACCTCTGACACTACTCGTCATGTACAAAGGGAAAGCTTGCGATTTAATGCACCATTGAATTAACTGAGAAACTACCCTGCCCCAGGTTACGATTAAAGGTTTCAATTTATGTGAAAAAGAAAACTCCTACGTCTTAGGCTCAAAGGGGTTGACTAGGGATTATCTTACTTATAACTCCACTGTTTAGGATTTGAAACAACGCCTGCACATCTCTAGCAAGGTCTGTTTAAAAGCATACTGTAGAGATTATGGTATCATTTTTGTTATCCTCCCTCTAAAGGCTTACAACTTTCAATCGAGAGTCGAATATCACAAAAAGGAAGTAAAAGCATAGTTTCGGTATAGTGAAAATGAATGGATTAATTCAAGACAAACATATGCAATGCATTAATGGAATAACAAAGTTTGACATGAAATAAGTGTTCGAACAATTAAAAGAAAATTAAAATTTGAGAATTCAAATGAAATAAACCCTCTCAATCTTGGCCATGATTCATTATGGGAGCAGTGATCACATTGGGAGCCTTAGGAGGGTCAAATTCAATCTCCTTGTTGTCAATCAAATCTTGAATCTTGTTTTTTAAAGACCAACAACTGTCGGTGTCGTGCCTAGGACTATTAGAATGGTAGTCACATTTCGTATTCGGATTGTACTTAGGAGAGGAGGTATCGGGGTTTTGAGGAGGATCCCTTAGTGTAGTCAGTTCAGCTTTTAGCAAATGTTGTAATGCTTGAGACAATGGCATATTAATCTTAGTGTACTGCCTGTCGAGAAACTTTATCCTACGCCCATTTCCCTGTTGTTGTTAAACATGTGTAGGATTAGAAATTAACACCGCTCCCACTGTTGGATGATGTTCAGTCTTACTCTGGTTTCTCTGGTCATAAGCAGCACTGACCTCTTTCTTCCTTTGAAGATGCATCCCTTTGAATCTTACCGCTCTTGATTCCGGCTTCTACTCTTTCACCTGTCAATATTAGCTCGATGAACCCAGCTGAAGAACTTCCAATCAAGTGGTTGAAAAATGGACCAGACTAAGTGCCTAAGAACATATCTACCAGCTCTCTATCAGACAAAGGAGGCTGGACTCTTCCTGCAAGATCTCTCCATTTTTGGGCATAATCTTTGAAGCCCTCACCAGAACCCATAGACATGCTTTAAAGTTGTGTATGAGTTGGAGCGAGGTCGACATTATATTGGTACTTTCAGTAGAAAGTAGCAGCCAGATCCTCCTAGGTGCGGATGTTGGTGCCCTCCAGCTGATAGAACCATTCCAATTGAGTCCCCGATAAACTTTCCTGGAAGAAATGCACCCACAAGTTTCTATCAGCGGTGTGAGTTTGGATCTTCCTGACATAAGACCTCAGATGCAGTTTAGGACATGAAACCCCGTCATATTTAGCAAACGCGGGAACCTTGAACTTTGGTGGGATGACCACTCCAGAAACCATCCCTAATTCTTCAAAATCCAGACCAGGTACACTCTGAATTTCCATGGCGTTGAGACGATCCTACATCTGCTTGTATTTTTCATCAGCAGGAAGATACTGCTCTTCAGCATAATCAACCTCTTCTTCATCAGACCCTGGATTGTGGTCTTCTTCTTTTATCTTCTCTTCCTGGTTGTCCCCCTTATTTGACGGAGTTGCGAATTCTAAATCTCGCTTTGCCGATCCTCTGAATCTCCTTCCCATATTCAGGATACCCATTGGTTTCTTTGTCTCTTTCTTCTTGTATTTGAGAATGATAGCCTTCAGGTCTTCTTGTCCCTTAGCCTGAGCCAGGAACATCTGCTGGAATTGAGCATTCTGGGCTTGAAGGTCCTTAATATTCTGTTTGAGAGCCATTTCTTTTTGCTGAAATAAACAGCAAAAAGATAAGAAACATGTCCTTGAAATTCTTGTTTATGTAATGATATGTATGATATGTTTATGCGATGTTTTCAAGGATCTCGCGCGGTAAACACAAGAAAATGTTAGAATTCGACTGCAAATTTGATTGAAGAACTTCGTATCATTGAATGTACTTCTACGAGAATCAAGCTCACCGTGGCGAGTGGGTCATAGCCTCTGACTCAAGTTATCGTGCTTTGGTCTTTTGATGGTATTGGCTAGAGGAAAATAAATCCCCTTGCCCCTTGCTAGACGTCTGGTTCATCATAACCTGCATCACAGGCCCTTGAGATCCTTAAAATGGTTAAGGAAATGCTATGGTATGATGTTATGATGTGTATGCTATGCACCAAGCAAAAGTGTAAGGTGATGAAGACAAGTGAATCTTGCAAGAAGTCCAGGTTATTGGATAATGACTACAAACAAGTCCTGCAAGGAACTCACATCGTTAGATAATGAATACAAGTAAAACCCTGCAAGGAATTCAAGTTGTTAGATAATGAAAGCAAGCAAGTCACACAAATAGCCTTAGGTTTAGGCTTGCATGGAGTTTGTAGGTAAGTACCCTTTTGAAGTTCTAGTTGGCTCAACATGTCCTAGTAATAGTAATCGGGTTCTAAGGAATCTCAATATCACTGATCTTTCTTCATCGGGCATTATTTCAGCACAAGCCTCTTTATTGGCGATCAAAATATCCCAAAAGTCCGATCTCAATGAGTGTAGTATCGAGTATCAACCAACTTCATACTGCACCAAAGTTGGCTATCTCACTACTTCCTAATGGCCAAGTTGTTCAATTAAAGGTTCTAAGGTCAATTAGTGCTTCATGACACCACACAGCGGCCCCGTATTCTCCTTGACTAAAATCAAGGGCTACCGATACCAAGAAATGTGTCTCACTAATGTAGCTATCTCTTCAACCATGTCGATATACCCTGCACAGTCCCCACAATCTATTGCTACTTACCTACTAATGTTCCCCAAATATGGGTGTAGGATCTTTTAGTAACAACCCAAACAAGCCCTCAAAAGTAAAGCATACAAAACACACAATGTAAGGCAATTTAAAATGAACTAAACTCTAAGGTAACCCCACTTTATAAGTCTTTCCCCACCAGAGTCGCCAGTTCTGTAATACGGTGGGAGAATTAACTTTACTGGTTTTGCGTTTGTATTCGTAAATTTTGCAGTAAGCAAGAGTCGCCACTGACTTTTATTTTATTCAACAAAGGAAAGGGTGAAAAGAACAGAAAAAGACCTTTCGAGATTATTTCTGAGTAAGGGGGGTAGATTATGGAAAGGGAAGGTGTTAGCATCCTTTCTAGCTGTAGTTATCTACGGGCTCTTAGATGCTAGCTCATTTGAAAATATACCTTGTGTTTTATGTGTTTGAAAAGTATTTTTGAAAGAAAGCATCTTAGTACGGTGAACTTTGTAATGTTTCTCGGATTGGTAGAGAACGTATACAAAGTGTTTTCAAAAATGTTTTTGGAAAGAGTTTTGTGTATGTTTAAAAGTTTGTTTTGTTTTGAGCAAGCATCTATGAACTATCTACTTTACTCAAAAGTTTGTTTTTTTCCTCTTTTCCTTTAGACAGTGATATCCTACTGTTGTACCCCAAAATTTGCCCTCCCATTTTCTCCAAGAAATTACCAAGTCAAGCTGCAAAGTTCCCCAAGGGTAGCACAGTGCAAAGATCTCCTATACAGTCAAAACTAGGGTTTGTGTTCTGATCAAGAAAATGAAGTTTTCAAAGGTCCAATCAAGTCTCATATGCCTACAAATATGGTCAAGCATCCTCACATCAAGTTTCAAGACATTCAGCACAAAATTGCACAGTCAAAAACCCTAATTGCACTACAGTCAACTGTAGGGGCAAAATGGTCATTTGACAGTAAAAAGTTCAAATTTTTGGTCAACATATCATTTTGAAGCCACAAACATCATTTGATCAATGCTTGATCATGATTCTCAAAGTTTGGCTCAAAAATCATCAAGATGCAAAAGTTTCCTTATTTGGACAGTTGGAAAAGTCAACTGAAATTGACCAGGGCATAACTTTCACATGGATTATCAGAAAAATTCCATCCAAAGCTCATTTTAAAGAGAAAGACATTTACTACAACTCATCTTCATACTTCAAGTCCAAGAAATGCTCTCACAAAATGTTATCAATTTCAACATTATAGGTCATTTTCAAAAGTCAACAAAAAGGGACTTTAAGTCAAAGGCCATAACTTGAGATTGGTAAATCAAAATGACATGGGACCAAAGGCATTGGTTAGAGGACTCAAATACCTTTCCAAAATGTCCAAGAACATGAGAAAAGCTTAAATATTGAGCAAGTTATGCCTTGTAGAAGTTGGGAAATTTTTGGATATTTTGAAAAGTCAACATTGATTCAAATGACCTAAAATTGCTAATGGGCCCATTTTTCTTCCACAATTCATCATTCCAAGCATGTGCACGACCACTTGGCCCAAAGGGAAGTATTTTTTTCACTTTTTATTTATTTATTTGAATTTTTATTTATAATAATTCACTTAAATCAATTAAATATGTGAAAAATATTTAACCTAACCTAACAAATCTTTTTGTGCATGTTTTGTCCTCAAGATTTCGTGCATGACTCAATATAGAAAGATTTGGATTGAATTGAACAAAATTGCATGAAAAATATTTGAAAAAATAAAGCTTGGAAATCAAATCTCAAAATCATGAATACAAGAGATTCTGATCAAATTTGTTAACCTAATTGATCTATTACATAAGCATAAACATAAACCTAATCATGCTAACCACAGAGCTGCGCATAAAGGCATCAAAAGAACTTGGAATTTTTGCTTGAAAAAGAAAAACTGAAAACCTAATTCTAAAAGGATTCAAGCCAAGATTTCCTTTCCATTAGCTTGCTGAAGGTTCATAGGACATATTCCAATCATTCTCCAAGCCTCATACTCAAGAAAACGTAAGATCACCATGGAAATTGGTGAAGAAAAATCTTGAATCGGTTTCTAACATTCATGCATTCTCAACGTATTTTGTTGTTATGTTTATGTTTCTAATGATGTTTGCAAACTAATCATGTGCTTTAATTGAAGATTTACGCGTTATATGCCAAAGTACCATGTTCGTTTTCTAGGGTTTACAGGATTGGAAATTAGGGCTTTTGCAACAAGGAAAAATTGGCCCTCAAGACCACCACCATTCAAATCATCACGTTCAGACGGTTACAAGGATACCCTCGCGCCTAATTTATGGACCTCCTAGGCCTAATCGCTATTTTTCCAAAGCGTGCCTAGGAGAACAGTTGGAAAACCGTGGCTTAATGTGTTTGTTTCAGAAAAATAAAAAACCCCACGAAGGAGACGATGAAGTGGCGAGAGGTGATAGGGCCGTTTGAATTTCGCGCGCAGTGTCCACTAACTCTTTTGTTTTCTTCTATATTATTTGTTCGTTATTAATATATCAAACGCGTAAACTGGCACGGTTGGTGAGCATAAGGATTGGCAAGGTATGTGACCTGGGTTCGAGCCCCAGGTCTTCAACATTCTCAATATTATTTTGCAATAAGTCTTCACATGCAGGTTCAGCATCCAAGCGTACCATACGCCCTCCAGATCAAACCGTCCACGTCCATCTTGAGATCAATCCAAAGGCTGAGAGATAGAGAACATCATGGACGTGAGTCAACGTGCCAGCATGCTGCCTAGAAAAGTCACATGGGCTAATGGATAAGTGGGCTTGAAATTTCTAAAGATGCCTCCCAATTTGGGGTCTGAACCCCCTGGGTTTGTCATTCTCTTTATTTTCCTTGTTTTTTATTATTTTCTATTTTTCCTTTTAATTATTGCTTCCAATTAATTAATTATTTTCACAAAAATATAAAAAAACACATAAAGGTCAGAAAAGAGCAAAAATATAATAATTTTTATTTTAATATTTTCTTAAATAAATTTGCATGTAATTGAATTTAGTCTTAAATTAGGTTTGCGATTTTAATTCTTTTCATAATAAAATCTAAAAAACATAGAATTAGGTTTAATTAATGTTTTTATTCCTTTTTAATTTTTCTTTTTTATAATAATATTAAATATTTTACTTTTTATAATTAAATTGCATGAAAATAACTTAGGGTTAATTTAGGTTAAATTCTAATGTTTTCTTAATAAATTAAAATAAAATAGAATTAGGGTTAGCGTTTAATTTCAATTAACTTTTTCTATTAAATCTTAAAATTCTAAAAATACCAAAAACAAGTTCTTTCTTTTTTTCATTAATTAACTTCATCATTAATTTAATTTTTGCAAAAGGGTCCAACGCCCTCGTTTCGATTTAATTTCGCGTATTTATTTATTTTCTAAATATTATGTATCTCTCCCGAAGCCTTGTAACATTTTAATTATTTCTCGCACTTTTAATTCTCTATTTGCTGTTAATTCTTTATTTTCTGTCAAATCGGGTCCTGGTTAATTTTGGCGATGTGGACCCGCGCCATTTGTAATAGCTTTAGATCTTTACATTCCTGCAATATTTTTAACTGTTAATCAAAAGCATGAAAGAATGTATGGACAAAATAAAAACAAGCGTAGGACACCAATAACATGACAAGATAAATGCAAATGAAAACGACACACGAATCGCACACACCGCCCCTAGGGTACGCCTCACTGTTGCCTTGCCTCGAAAGGTGATCGTCGAGTAGAGGATGTCTTAGTAAGTCCTCATGATCCGGGAACCTGGCACGAGGGTAGCTTCTAAGGTATCTTCCCATTGCTCCGGTGATCACCATGTCCCGAACCTCGAATTGACCCGAACACCTCCAACGGTGGTGCTACCTACCTCTCAATGGTGGGATGGCACTACTTTAAAGGACATCTACACAGACGGATTCCTTAGGGTAGGTAGACGACTCTAGATACTTGCTCTAAATTTCAAAACAAATCAAAAATACTTTTCACACTGACACCTTTTCAAAAAGCTTTCGAAAGCAATTTTTCAAACACTCTTGAGGACCGATACAAGAGTCGAACTGAAATTTTCAAAGAAACTTTTTAAAACCCACAGTTGAAAAGCAAACAAACCAATTTTGAAAACACAATGAGCAAGTATCTAAGAGCCCATGGATAACCATGGATAGAAAGGGTGCTAACACCTTCCCTTTCTATAACCTACCTCCCTAACCGAGAGCAATCTCTTTAAGGAATTTTTCTATGCTTTTGTCCTTTCCATTTGGAGAAAATAAAAGACGGTGGCGACTCTTGCTTCCGCGACATTTTGCGAACTAGCGTTAAACAGTCAGTTCCAGATCCACCGATCACAGAACTGGCGACTCTGCTGGGGAAAAATAAAGGTGAGGTGTACCTTAGGATTAAGATCACTGTGTTTTCAATTGTCTTCTTTGCTTGCTTTATTATTGTGGGTTGCATCGGAAGTTACATAGATCCTAACCCAGATCTGGGGATACCCTGTTTAGGTAGCATAAGCTGTGAGGGACCTGTCCGGCGTAGACCGACACAGGTGAAGCAGTGGCTACGTTGGTGTGGCACCTTGGTCTGTACCGATATCCCTTGTGTCGCAACGAGGAGAATATGGGTCTTCTAAGGAGTCATTAAGCACCAACAACCTTAGAACCTTAATTAACACAACTTGGCCATTAGAACAGTAGCAGTATGCTACGCCCATTGAGGCTAAACTCTCGTGATGGTTCTGGCTGCAAGAAAAGATTGCGATGCTGGAGTTATGACCGATTGAGGGTAGTCAATGATATTGGGATCCTCTAAGAACCCGGTTACTTTTGATTAGGACAGGTATGAACCAACAAACTGAAAGAGGGTAATACCCAGACCCCATGCTGGCCTGAACTCTAAGGGTTTCTCTTGTGTGACTTGTGTGCCTTCCAACTTGACTACTTGCATGCTTGTTATCTGACACTCGAGTTTCTTGCAGGTTTTGTTTATAGTCCTTAACTGGGACTCATAACAGGGTTTACTGAGTGTTTTGCAGGTTTTATTTGGTCCTTAATTGGGACTCATGACAGGTTTTACTTGAGTTTCTTGCAGGTTTTGGTTTGCAGTCCTTAATTGGGACTCGTAACAGGGTTACTTACATTACCCCATGCATAACATAACATCATACCATTGCATACATCTTAACCCATTTCAAGGATCTCAAGGGCTTGTGATGCAGGTCATGATTAATCAAACATCTAGCAAGGGGCAAAGGGGATTTATTTTCCTCTAGCCAAAGTTGTCAGGGGCTATGACCCACTTGATATGGTGAGCTCTGACTCTTGAAGAAGGTTCCCCTAACCAAAGTTGTTTGGAAACCAAAACCAGCCATGATGACTAAAGTCAGGGGCTATGACCCACTTGATATGGTGAGCCTTTTGACCCTTGAAGAAGGACTCTCAACAATATGCAGTTCCTTCAATCAAGCTACCGGACCCAAATTCTAACAAATTTTCTTGTTTACCCCGCGAGATCCTTGAAAACATTGCATACATATCATGCATATAATTGCATTACAGGTACCCCCTTTTTGCAGGTCACTTACCCTTCTCGCTGTTTATTTCAGCAATGGCCTTCCAACAAGATAACCAGGACCTTCACGCTCAAGAGACTCAGTTCAGGGAAATCTTCCTAGGCCTATCCAAGGGGCAGGAAGAGTTGAGGACACTCCTCATGGGGAATCTGATCAGAAAGAGTCCCGAAGATGACAAGGACGAACAGCTGAAACGTCTACAAGCTGAGGTAGACACATTGAAAACCCAGATGCTGGGGCAAAGGGCCCTCATTCAAGGTTTAGCTCAGGAGAAAGGAGAGCTGAGAGCCATGATCAGCCAACTTCCTCAAGGCATGAAGCAACCAGCCCAAATCAGGGACCAGGTCATAGAACAGCTTCCAAGAAGGCAAAGGTCGGGTCCAATGAATAGACCTCTCCGAGTTGCTACTACTTCACAGGTCCAACAACGACCTCACCAAAAACAATGGGTTGATCAGAACAGGTCGGACGAGCCTAAGAGACAATTCACCAACATCAACATGCCATGGTCACGAGCTTTGCAGCACATGTTAAGGATGAACTTGATTGCGGTGATCAACCTTCCTGCAAATCCAAAGACTTCCTCTCCAAATTACAACCCAGAAGCAAGGTGCGCTTACCATTCTGGTAGCCCGGGGCACGATACTGAGGACTGTTGGGCACTGAAGTACAAGATTCAAAACATGATCAATGCTAAAGAGATCGAGTTCGAGCCCGCCGAGACTCCCAACGTGATCACTGCTCCCTTGCCAAAACATGGCTAGGATTGAGAAATTTTTGTCCATTCGAATGTTGAAGTTGCAATTTTCTTTTGTTCAAACATTTACTCATGTTAAACATTGTTATTAATGCATCACATATGTCTGTTCTGAAACAATATATTCGTATTCACTAAATGCAAATTATTTTCATATTTTTTCTGATGGCAACTCTTGATCTAAAATTCTAAGCCTCTTGAGGGAGGATGACGAAAACGGTACCACGATCTTTACAATATGCTTTTGAACAGACCCCGCTGATGAGGTACAAGCATTGTTTCAATTCCTAAACACTGGAGTTATAAGGAAGATAATCCCTCGTCAACCCCTCTGAGCCAAAGAAGTAGGAGTTTTTCTTTTCGAAATTTAAAACCCTTAATCATAACCTGGGGCAGGGTAGTCTCTCAGTTGATCCAAGTGCATAACGAATGGCACCAAAGAGGTCCTTACAAAACGAAAGACGGTGATGGTTCCGAACAATCAATAAAGAAAGGCAGTCATTATCTCAAAAATAAAAAAACCATTAAGTCAAAACCCATGAAGGAGACTTACAAAACTGGGGCATCCCGCTGACTGTAATCACAAAAGAAACAGGTCAGGCAAAAGATAGGGATAACAAAAAAAGAAGAAAGAGGTCCTACAAACCCTCAACAAAAACAAAAGGAAATGACTGCCCATTCAAAATAAATCATCAATATCCAAATCATCACCGGAAAATCAGAGCAAAGACTCAAACAAGGTCTAACGTATGATCAACTGAGTTTAGGTTTGGAGAACATCACGAAGAGCGGGTGGGTACAAATAATTTGAGCCTTTATCCTTTGTTTCTTAAACCATGAACCAGACCACGTTATAACCCTTAAAAGTCCTAGCTGAAGCATGGGTTAATTCGAAAGCATACTGTGACGAAAGGTATCCTGACTCCTGAAGGCCTACAGTAAATACAGAGTTGACAGCATGTTTTACAAACATTCACATGTTTTATGAAAAAAAATATGCATTTTCAAAATCTTCAAGACAGACATGAGCTTTGCATTTTTGACATAACTTTGTTTGCATATGACTTTTTGTTTGAACAGCATAGAAATTCGCGCAACGAATATCCTGTGAACAGAAGCATCTCCAATCAAGGGGCATGATCATGGTCTATCATCTGGGGCAGTTAAGTCAAGATTCGGAGAATCTCTAAAAGGTCAAATAGCCTGGGGCAAATCTCCACCTGAGTCACTTGGAGTGTTCCAACAACGAATCTTGCCTGATTAAACATCTTCTGGGGCATGACAACACAATTCTAACAGGGGCAACTCCCTACATTCGGAGAGCATGGACATAGTCGAAAAAGATACGACGCGTAATCAAAGACCCGCTAGGTTGACATACCTAGGCAAAAATTAGGGCTTCCCGGCGAACCAAAAGGGTTCGGGCAAAATGAAGGGATGAAATGAAAAATCTGTGCACCCGGCAAGTCGAAAACCTGAAAAGGCGGCTTGGGCAAAAATGGGTATCCCGGTGGACTGAAAACCCGAAAGGGCGGTCCAGGCAAAAGTTAGGGATTAAAGCGTACGACTATGTCCTGTCATCTTGCCACCTGCCTACCAGAAGAAGGTTTGCCCATCAACAACTATCAGCACCTCACAGGTCTTCCTCTCCCACCTCAGAAACAGGGGCAATAAAGAGCTGTCTAAGCAATCTAATTGGGCTATCCTCCAAGGTACCAAGGTAGGTTCAGCTAAAGAGCATAACCAGACACTTTAATTCCCCAGAGAGTAAGTCAGCAGCCAGTACACTCCTCTCCAAGCAGAGTTATCAAATCTCAAGGAAGTTGAGTATCCTCCAGCAGATCTCAACATTCCCCAGCAGCAATACACATATTCTTAACAAGCATCCCCGGCAGTCTTGGTCTAAAGATTGTCCCCCGGCGGCGGACCAACATTCAAAGGAATCGCTTCCCCGACATAGTTCAAAACTTCCCCAAGAGAATCCAATCTAGTTCCTCAGGAAATTTGGAATTCATATCCCCAAGCAGTAAGCTTATCCCCAGTAAATTCTGGAAGCTTATCCTTCGCAGAGCACGAACGCGTCTCCCGGCTTTATTCAAAGAGTTATTTCCTTAACAGGATATAACTGGGTTATCCTCAGCCAAAAGTCACGGAAAGAGCGCCCTCGACAAAGTCTTCTTACCCCAGCGAAGTCCATCAACACTTCCAACAACAGGGGTATCCCCAGCAAATTATTATCAACACTCAGCAAGGCATCCCTCTTCCCACAGAGTATTGCTTCCCAGCATGGTCGCTAGAGTATCTTTTCTCCCCGCAGAATCTTCCATTTGCCAAGTTTATTCCGCAACGGAGTCATCTTCTCCTACCGGTATTCTTGCAGTTATCATCCCCAGCGGAAGCAAAATCTATTCTTCAACATCAGCCTAGGATATGACTTCCCGGCACCCGTCAAGGATTTACTTTCCTAGACGAAAACATACATTCATAAAACATCACATATATCATTATAGCATGCATAGACGCATCATATCATACAAATCTCATTTATGTTAAGAACGTCATTGCTTGATCCATATCATGCATTGCATATGACTGACCTTTACCTTTCAGGAAAGAGGCAGTTAAATTCTCAACCATATTTCAAGACCTAGACCGGTTCAGTTAATCGACTCAAAAGATTTCTTATCCAGTCCAAGGCCTTCTCTAGTCCAGCTAAGTCGACTCCCAACAGATTTTTCTGATGAAGACTCAGTAGAAGTTATCAGACTATAATGGTTCTCTCTCCGACGGTGCATGAGATTTCCATTTTAGGTTTTTCTTTGAGATTATAATGTCCTATTGGTTCTCTCTCCGACGGTGCATGAGATTTCCATTTTAGGTTTTTCTTTGAGATTATATTTTCCTATTGGTTCCCTCTCCGACGGTGAGTGAGGTGATAATTCCTTTTCAGATGGTTCCCTCTCCGAAGGTGAGCGAGGTGATAATTCCTTTTCCTATGGTTCCCTCTCCGACGGTGAGTGAGGTGATAATTCCTTTTCCTATGGTTCCCTCTCTGACGGTGAGTGAGGTGATAATTCCTTTCCTATTGGTTCCCTCTCCGACGGTGAGTGAGGTGGTATTTCCTTTCCTATTGGTTCCCTCTCCGACGGTGAGTGAGGTGGTAATTCCTTTCCTATTGGTTCCCTCTCCGACGGTGAGTGAGGTGGTAATTCCTTTCCTATTGGTTCCCTCTCCAACGGTGAGTGAGGTGGTAATTAATTTCCTATGGTTCCCTCTCCGACGGTGAGTGAGGTGATAATTCCTTTTCAGATGGTTCCCTCTCCGACGGTGAGTGAGGTGATAATTCCTTTTCCTATGGTTCCCTCTCCGACGGTGAGTGAGGTGATAATTCCTTTTCAGATGGTTCCCTCTCCGACGGTGAGTGAGGTGATAATTCCTTTTCCTATGGTTCCCTCTCCGACGGTGAGTGAGGTGATAATTCCTTTTCAGATGGTTCCCTCTCCGACGGTGAGTGAGGTGATAATTCCTTTTCAGATGGTTCCCTCTCCGACGGTGAGTGAGGTGATAATTCCTTTTCAGATGGTTCCCTCTCCGACGGTGAGTGAGGTGATAATTCCTTTTCCTATGGTTCCCTCTCCGATGGTGAGTGAGGTGATAATTCCTTTTCAGATGGTTCCCTCTCCGACGGTGAGTGAGGTGATAATTCCTTTTCCTATGGTTCCCTCTCCGACGGTGAGTGAGGTGATAATTCCTTTTCAGATGGTTCCCTCTCCGACGGTGAGTGAGGTGATAATTCCTTTTCAGATGGTTCCCTCTCCGACGGTGAGTGAGGTGATAATTCCTTTTCAGATTATAATTCCCTATGGTTCCCTCTCCGACGGTGAATGAGGTGATAATTCCTTTTCAGATTATAATTCCCTATGGTTCTCTCCCCGACGGTGCGTGAGATGTAATTCCCTTTCAGATTATAATTGCCTATGGTTCTCTTCCCGATCCTGCGAAGATGGTAATTCCCACCAAGATTTTTCTCAACAAGCGTTGTTGAAGTGAAAGTCACCCAAGGTTCTCTTACCGTTCATGCTAAGGTAGTAACCATCCCTGGTTCATTCATCATCTTGTGAAGCTCCAGACTCAGCTCCCGTAACCAGTCAGGACATATCTATGCCAAGCATCTGAAATCAGCTCCTGCAACGTGCCAGGTACTCATTTTTCTTTTGCAGGTATGCAGGTTCTCGCTAAGGAATCTCTTACGCGATCAACATCCAGATGGCATCTATAAGCCCATCATCCTATCCAGCAACCTCTAAATGGCATCTATAAGCCCATTCCCATCATCACTGCAACTATGTGAGCGCAAATTTCTGGGCACTCTAGTGTTCAATCATCTTCTACCCTCGGATTACGAAAGGCACGTCCGCCAATCTGCATCCTCAGGTCTAAGAAGTTTGAACAGGGGCAACTGTTGTACCCCAAAATTTGCCCTCCCATATTCTCCAAGAAATTACCAAGTCAAGCTGCAAAGTTCCCCAAGGGTAGCACAGTGCAAAGATCTCCTATACAGTCAAAACTAGGGTTTGTGTTCTGATCAAGAAAATGAAGTTTTCAAAGGTCCAATCAAGTCTCATATGCCTACAAGTATGGTCAAGCATCCTCACATCAAGTTTCAAGACATTCAGCACAAAATTGCACAGTCAAAAACCCTAATTGCACTACAGTCAACTGTAGGGGCAAAATGGTCATTTGACAGTCAAAAGTTCAAATTTTTGGTCAACATATCATTTTGAAGCCACAAACATCATTTGATCAATGCTTGATCATGATTCTCAAAGTTTGGCTCAAAAATCATCAAGATGCAAAAGTTTCCTTATTTGGACAACTGGAAAAGTCAACTGAAATTGACCAGGGCATAACTTTCACATGGATTATCAGAAAAATTCCATCCAAAGCTCATTTTGAAGAGAAAGACATTTCCTACAACTCATCTTCATACTTCAAGTCCAAGAAATGCTCTCACAAAAAGTTATCAATTTCAACATTATAGGTCATTTTCAAAAGTCAACAAAAAGGGACTTTAAGTCAAATGCCATAACTTGAGATTGGTAAATCAAAATGACATGGTACCAAAGGCATTGGTTAGAGGACTCGAAGACCTTTCCAAAATGTCCAAGAACATGATAAAAGCTTAAAAATTGAGCAAGTTATGCCTTGTAGAAGTTGGGAAATGTTTGGATATTTTGAAAAGTCAACATTGATTCAAATGACCTAAAATTGCTAATGGGCCCATTTTTCTTCCACAATTCATCATTCCAAGCATGTGCACGACCACTTGGCCCAAAGGGAAGTATTTTTTTCACTTTTTATTTATTTATTTGAATTTTTATTTATAATAATTCACTTAAATCAATTAAATATGTGAAAAATATTTAACCTAACCTAACAAATCTTTTTGTGCATGTTTTGTCCTCAAGATTTCGTGCATGACTCAATATAGAAAGATTTGGATTGAATTGATCTTAATTGATACAAAATTGCATGAAAAATATTTGAAAAAATAAAGCTTGGAAATCAAATCTCAAAATCATGAATACAAGAGATTCTGATCAAATTTGTTAACCTAATTGATCTATTACATAAGCATAAACATAAACCTAATCATGCTAACCACAGAGCTGCGCAGAAAGGCATCAAAAGAACTTGGAATTTTTGCTTGAAAAAGAAAAACTGAAAACCTAATTCTAAAAGGATTCAAGCCAAGATTTCCTTTCCATTAGCTTGCTGAAGGTTCATAGGACATATTCCAATCATTCTCCAAGCCTCATACTCAAGAAAACGTAAGATCACCATGGAAATTGGTGAAGAAAAATCTTGAATTGGTTTCTAACATTCATGCATTCTCAACGTATTTTGTTGTTATGTTTATGTTTCTAATGATGTTTGCAAACTAATCATGTGCTTTAATTAAAGATTTACGCGTTATATGCCAAAGTACCATGTTCGTTTTCTAGGGTTTACAGGATTGGAAATTAGGGCTTTTGCAACAAGGAAAAATTGGCCCTCAAGACCACCACCATTCAAATCATCACGTTCAGACGGTTACAAGGATACCCTCGCGCCTAATTTATGGACCTCCTAGGCCTAATCGCTATTTTTCCAAAGCGTGCCTAGGAGAACAGTTGGAAAACCGTGGCTTAATGTGTTTGTTTCAGAAAAATAAAAAACCCCACGAAGGAGACGATGAAGTGGTGAGAGGTGATAGGGCCGTTTGAATTTCGCGCGCAGTGTCCACTAACTCTTTTGTTTTCTTCTATATTATTTGTTCGTTATTAATATATCAAACGCGTAAACTGGCACGGTTGGTGAGCATAAGGATTGGCAAGGTATGTGACCTGGGTTCGAGCCCCAGGTCTTCAACATTCTCAATATTATTTTGCAATAAGTCTTCATATGCAGGTTCAGCATCCAAGCGTACCATGCGCCCTCCAGATCAAACCGTCCACGTCCATCTTGAGATCAATCCAAAGGCTGAGAGATAGAGAACAGCATGGACGTGAGTCAACGTGCCAGCATGCTGCCTAGAAAAGTCACATGGGCCAATGGATAAGTGGGCTTGAAATTTCTAAAGATGCCTCCCAATTTGGGGCCTGAACCCCCTGGGTTTGTCATTCTCTCTATTTTCCTTGTTTTTTATTATTTTCTATTTTTCCTTTTAATTATTGCTTCCAATTAATTAATTATTTTCACAAAAATATAAAAAAACACATAAAGGTCAGAAAAGAGCAAAAATATAATAATTTTTATTTTAATATTTTCTTAAATAAATTTGCATGTAATTGAATTTAGTCTTAAATTAGGTTTGCAATTTTAATTCTTTTCATAATAAAATCTAAAAAACATAGAATTAGGTTTAATTAATGTTTTTATTCCTTTTTAATTTTTCTTTTTTATAATAATATTAAATATTTTACTTTTTATAATTAAATTGCATGAAAATAACTTAGGGTTAATTTAGGTTAAATTCTAATGTTTTCTTAATAAAGTAAAATAAAATAGAATTAGGGTTAGCGTTTAATTTCAATTAACTTTTTCTATTAAATCTTAAAATTCTAAAAATACCAAAAACAAGTTCTTTCTTTTTTTCATTAATTAACTTCATCATTAATTTAATTTTTGCAAAAGGGTCCAACGCCCTCGTTTCGATTTAATTTCGCGTATTTATTTATTTTCTAAATATTATGTATCTCTCCTGAAGCCTTGTAACATTTTAATTATTTCTCGCACTTTTAATTCTCTATTTGCTGTTAATTCTTTATTTTCTGTCAAATCGGGTCCTGGTTAATTTTGGCGATGTGGACCCGCGCCATTTGTAATAGCTTTAGATCTTTACATTCCTGCAATATTTTTAACTGTTAATCAAAAGCATGAAAGAATGTATGGACAAAATAAAAACAAGCGTAGGACACCAATAACATGACAAGATAAATGCAAATGAAAACGACACACGAATCGCACACACCGCCCCTAGGGTACGCCTCACTGTTGCCTTGCCTCGAAAGGTGATCGTCGAGTAGAGGATGTCTTAGTAAGTCCTCATGATCCGGGAACCTGGCATGAGGGTAGCTTCTAAGGTATCTTCCCATTGCTCCGGTGATCACCATGTCCCGAACCTCGAATTGACCCGAACACCTCCAACGGTGGTGCTACCTACCTCTCAATGGTGGGATGGCACTACTTTAAAGGACATCTACACAGACGAATTCCTTAGGGTAGGTAGACGACTCTAGATACTTGCTCTAAATTTCAAAACAAATCAAAAATACTTTTCACACCGACACCTTTTCAAAAAGCTTTCGAAAGCAATTTTTCAAACACTCTTGAGGACCGATACAAGAGTCGAATTGAAATTTTCAAAGAAACTTTTTAAAACCCACAGTTGAAAAGCAAACAAACCAATTTTGAAAACACAATGAGCAAGTATCTAAGAGCCCATGGATAACCATGGATAGAAAGGGTGCTAACACCTTCCCTTTCTATAACCTACCTCCCGAACCGAGAGCAATCTCTTTAAGGAATTTTTCTGTGCTTTTGTCCTTTCGATTTGGAGAAAATAAAAGACGGTGGCGACTCTTGCTTCCGCGACATTTCGCGAACTAGCGTTAAACAGTCAGTTCCAGATCCACCGATCACACCTACTATTAGTGAGTAGGTAGCCCTATTCATTGGATGTTTGAGGGATATTCGAAGGGATATTTATACAGTCACAAAGGCAACCAGGCAAGAAACTTTAGTAACTACCCTAGTGTTTTAAGATCATACCGAGGCAACGTCGAAAGGGTTATCGAGGGACTTATGATCTTTAAATCGGAGGGTAGCCACTAAAATCTCTCACGTTTCGAGAGATATCACTGTTTTTCTGAAGGAAACCGAAGTGGGATACTCTTGAGATGTATATGTGAGAGTGGGATGGATTCAGTTTTTTTTGTCTTGTGTTAGGTTTGCTAGCATTTGATTATTACTCTTTCCATACAATCCTAATTAGCATACATCTAAACAATTAATAGTTTGCAGTAATTAAAAGTGCGAAAAGATAAATTCTAAACATTACAAGGCTTCGGGGAGGGGGATTTAATTACAATGCAAAAACTTGGGGAAATAAAATAGTAAATGTAAAAGTCCTAGTTATTGTCTATTACATTCCGGCAGGCGGTTACAATAATATGAAAAAAAGTGTGAAAGCAATAAACGCGCGCGAATTGAAAATAACATCTAAAATCCTAGAAACTTCTAAGTTAAAAGAAAACTCTTTTTTTATTTTTGATTATTTGAAAAATGTTAAAATTAGACTAGTTAATGGAAAGAAAAGAAAAGTTATTAATTGAAAATAATTCTAAACAAATCTAATTTTTTTGGAATTTTTATTATGCAAAGAAAGTGAATTAACCTTAATCTATTTAATTTTAAATTAAATAAAATGGTTAAATAATTATTAATTAATTTACAAAAATTAATTTAATAAAAAAAACCTAAATCTATATTTTTTTAATGATTTTTTTCTATTTTTATATTGTTATTAAAAAAATGATTAAAAGAAATAAATAATTAAAACAAATAAATAAAAGAAATTTGAAAATGGGCCTGATAGCAAAAGAGATAGAGGGGGTATAGTTTGCAAAACGCGGGCCAAGATCAAGAAGAGGCCCATGTTGCCTTTCGATCCAATGAGGGAGGTTGTCGGAAGTGCATGATGGATTGCACGTTGAGGGCACTGGATCTGGATTGGCCAACATCTAGCAGTAGGGGAATGATGGTGTACGATGCACTCTTTCAATCTGGGAACACTGGATCTGCAGGAAACTTATTAGAAAAAAAATTCTAGACCTGAATTCGAATCTGGTCTTGGATTCAACATATTGTGTCTATATCATCCAGTTCAAGCCACGATCTAGATTATGCCCTAAACCTGGTAAATCCTTAATTCTGCATCTAATCTCTCATGTATTACGTTAGAACAAACCAAAATAATGATATAGACAAGAATATACGTGTTGAATTTGTTTAAGCTGCATGTATTAAGAAATTCGATATGGAGAGTTTTACCAAAGTGAAGCGATTTGATTGGCTAGCTTCTTGGCACTTCAGGTTGGATATGGACTCAAATAAACTCCTGGGAGTCTCAAGAATGTGAATGCAGCACTGGTTTGGATGGAGGAAGGATTTTAGAAATTTCACAACTTTGATGATTTTTTGGTTGAGCTTTGATAGGAAATGTGTGCTTTCTCTCTACTTCTAATTTGGTCTTGTATTTATATAGGGGTGTAGTGGTGAAAAAATATGGCATGAATCAGCCATTAACCATGGCTTTGAAAGAAAAATCAAAATATTTGAAAAGTTTCCATTTTGATAATTTTCTTGCAATTCTTGAAACATAACGAATCTAGACATATTATGGTTGGTGTCTTGCTCGAGTTTGGGCCTCAAGCTAATCGGACCAAGCCCAACAAGCTTCATCCCATTAGGTTTTCGTTTCGACTTATAGCTCCATTTCACATCAATTGGTTTTTTTGTTGGTTCTTTCGACAAGCTCCCAAGTTTTGTTCTTCTCGATGGCTCTAAGTTCTTCTTTCATGACTTCACACCAATTCGAATTGCTCAAGGCTTCACCATCATGGCTTCTTCGATTAAGTCACCATCTGCATCGATTGCTTGATCTTGAAACCTCTCATATCCAATCAGCCTAGTCAAACTCAGTTCTTGTTCTTGTGGATCTTATTTCCTTCTGCACAGGTGGTTCTTCGATTCGACCAGTCGAAGTATGGCCTTGTTCATTTTGACTTATCGAAGCTTCATTATGTCCATCTTCTTCGAACACAGTTGTGATTGTGTCTGATTCTTGTCGAATTGAACTTCAACTCCAATCCCATCCTTTGCTTTCGTCTACAAGCACATCTCTACCGATCATTAGTTTATCTTCAATTGATGAATACAACTTGTATGCACAAATCGAATGATGACCTATGAGCACCATGACTTCACTTCGATCATCCAATTTCTTTCTCAATTATTCATGTACATGCCTAAAACACATTGATCCAAAAAACTCTAAGATGACTTACATTTGGCTTCGACCCTATCCAAGCCTCATGCAGTGTCTTTTCGACCATCTTCTTTTAACACAGTTGTCACTGTGTCTAATTCTTGTCGAACTGAACTTCGACTCCAATGCCACCTTTTGCTTTCGTCTTCAAGCACATCTCTATTTATCACTAGTTTATCTTCAGTCGGTGAATACAACTTGTGTGCTCCAGCCGAAGGATAACCTATGAGCACCATGACTTCACTTTGATCATCCAACTTCTTTCTCAATTGTTTAGGTACATTCCTGAAACACATTGATCCAAAAACTATAAGATGACTTACACTTGGCTTCGACCCTTTCCAAGCCTCATGCGGTGTCTTTTCGACCATCTTCTTATTTGGGCAAGTATCCTGCTTGTCGAAGCTACTTCAGCCCAAAATCTCTTAGGCATATTCTTATCTCTCAACATATATCTCGTCATGTTCAGTACACTTCTTTTCTTTCTTTAAGCTATACCATTATTATGATGTGTATAGGGTGCCATGGAAATCACTTGAAGCCTTTTCAAACCAAAATTATTTGTGAGAAATGAAAACCCTAGTTGGAAATCCATTGCTTAGGAGGAGAATTTGTCTGGTCAATTCTTGGTCAACCTTGAGCAATTGAGGATCCTAATGAGCATATCTTGCGTAGAATGGGAGGGAAAATTTTGGGGTACAATACCTACATTATTCAATATTGTGGCCATTACTGGCCTTCGTCCCATAGGTGAAGTTTTTCTTGCTACTGAAGCAAACAAACATGTCATCCCTTTTGAAAAAGGACATTTCTGGCTTCACCAAATACATGGAGTGCTTTCATGCTAAATATGTCGACATTGTGTCTGACAAAGAACACATTGCTTTCTTGGCTTTGTGGCTTTCCAAGTATGTCTTTTGCAGTTGATCTTTGAAGGTAGCTAAATGGTTTATTGCATTAGCTCACCAGCTCCATCTGGGTTGAGACATATGCCTGAGCGAACTCATTTTGGGGTCGCTCTATGAATCACTTAGGGTGGGGGTCAACCATATGGCCTCACTCTCTCCTACTTCCAACTATATGCTTGTTGGACCTTTTTGTCTGCTTCAATTGTGGTTAAACGCCACTTTTGCGAGCTGTGATAGGGTGGCAGAACCGACTGTTTAATACTGGTTTTGCATTTGTGTTCGCAAATGTTGCGGTAAGCAAGAGTCACCACCGACTTTTCTTTTATCCAAATTAAGGAAAGGGTGAAAATAACAGAAGAATACCTTTTCGAGATTACTCTGAGTAAGGGGGGTAGATGTTGGAAAGGGAAGGTGTTAGCACCCTTTCCATCTGTAGCTATCTACGGGCTCTTAGAGGTTTGCTCATTTTTAAAATACCTTTGTGCTTTGTGTGTTTGAAAATATTTGGAAAATTCCTTAGTGCTGCGATTTTCTTTGCGTTTAACTCTTGTATCAGTCCTTAAGAGTGTTAACAAAACAAATGGTTTTTATTGAAAATTGTTTTGGAAAAGTAGTATTTGTGTAAGTGCAAAATGTTTTGAGAAAACTTCTAACAACTATCTACTTTTGTACTCGAAAAGGTAGTTCTTTTCCTCCTATCCTTTAGATAGTGCTATCATACTATTAGTAAGTAGGTAGCCCTATCTTTGGATGTATAAGGGACATTCGAAGGGACGTTACAGTCACGAAGGAAACTTGTGGAGATGCGAAAAGTAAAGTCCTAGTTACTATTACAGACTGGGAAGCAGTTACAATAAGATGAAAAATGCGAGAAAGAATAAATGCGTAAAGAAATAAAAATGGACGTCTAAATCCTAAGGAAAAGAAATCCTTTTGTTTGTTTTGTTTTATTTTAAGAAAATACAACCTAAGTCTATTTAATTTTAATTTCAAGAAAAAGGTTAAAATAATTAATTAATTTATTTACAAAATTAATTTAATTAGAAAAACAACTAGCCTAATGTTTTTTTTGTGATTTTTGATTTAAGGTTAATTTAACTAAAAGGGGTCAATAAAGAAATGAAAACAAAAGTAAAAATAGAAAAGGAAGCATCCTTTGATTGCAGGGAGATGGGGCTTCGATTCAGAGGTGAAAGTTGTATTTCGATTACCCTTTGATCTAGTGACAGGAGATGGATTTCGATCCAGAGGGCGTTGCTGGAAGCGCCTGGTGGCTGACCTATGAGGGAACTTTATCTGCAAAGATGTGTTAGCAAAACAAAACGCAGGACCTGGGTATCGAACCTAGGTCCTTCAATCCTGCACGCATTGGGTCTATTCAGGCTATATCTGCAACAAGTGTTAGCAACAAAACAAATGCAGAACTGGGTTTCGAACCAGGTCCTTAATCTTGAATATAGATCAAATGAAACTACAAATGCCAATATGTCATGCAAATGTAAATTTGATCTTTTTACCCATTCTTAACAAGGGTGATGTATGAATTCAGGCGTGGGTATCCTTGTTTAAGGATTGCTTCGATTTGGCTGCTAGACATGGAGACACTTGCTTAAGGGCTGGGGATGATTAGAAAAGCCTCAGGAAACTTCCAAGAATATGTTTTTGATTTCGTGTGCCTCTCCCTCCTGTTATCTCCAGCCTCCCCCCTTTTGTGCGTATGTATGTGGCTCTTTAAATAGAGGGGATGAAAGGGACAAGAAAACAAAGGTTTAAACAACCATAAACAAATGTTTTCAAAGTCATGAATGATGTTTTGTAACGTTGCAAAAGTCATGGAAACTTGTCCTTTTTTGAATTTGAATGAACCTGGACCTTTTGGCTCCTTCGAATGCCCTCTAGTGTTGCTCTTCGACTGACCTCAAGTTGCCTCTTTTGACTGGACCTCTTGTGTAGCCTTTGAATGGGCCTTCTACATGCTTCTTTGAATGTACCTCTTGTGTACACTTTGACTAGCTCTAGTATCACTTCCTTCGAATGGGTCTTTAGATGGTCCTTTTGTGTACCCTTCGAATGGGCCTTTGGTGTGTCCTTCGCATGGGCTATCATACATGTTAAAGTGTGCAAAATTGTATCAAAGGGGGGACAGTGCCCAGTAGAAGCTGGCACAAATGCAACCTATGCCTTGTGGATGCTAGCATGAAGCAAGTCAAGGCAGGCGTAAAGGAGGCCATTGCCTAGGCAAAGCTGGCACAAAGGTAGCCAGCACCTTATGGGTCGAAGGAAACCTTTTTGCCTGGTGGATCAAAAAGAAGCTTTTTGCCTGGTGGTTCAAAGGCAAACCTGAAGGAGTCTTGGCCTTGTGTGTTGAAGACCAGTGAGAGGGGCCTTTTTCCTTGTGAGTTGAAATCATGCTGATGGGTCTTTGCCTTGTGAAACCAAGGCAAGCATGAAGAGGCATACGTGCGCCGATGACATGCTGTGGGGCCTTTTCCCCAGTCGGAACTTTGTGAATCGAAGGCCAGTTCGAAGAAGTTCTTGCTTTGTGCGCTGAAGGCACGCACAAAAGAATAATTTGCCTAGTCGATGCAGGAATCAAGCTTGCTCCAAAGACATCAAATGCACAATCGAAGTAAGAATTAAGCTTGGTCTAAAGAAACCAAATGCCCAAACGAAGAAGGAATCCAGCTTGCATGCAGGTAGCAATTGCATTGTGAATCAAGCCATCATGCAAAGCCAATGGTGCAACCGAAGGAGCACAAACAGGAGGCCCTTCCCTCTTGGATCAAAGGAGGTTGTTTCAAGGGAAACACTTGCCCAGTTGAAGCTGGTATGCAGCAAACAAGCAAAATACCAAGGCTTCAATCAAAGCTTGGAAAATTGAGGCAATCTTGGAGGAGGTTCGGTGCTCAATCGAAGCCTGTCAAAATGCCAATCAAAAGACACCTTATTCATGCCCATCGAAAGACCTTGTTTATCTTCAAAAAAAAATTATTTTTCTTTAATAAAGTGTTTGTAATCACCTATGTAAGAGAAAAATCTTGGGAAAATATGAGAGGGAAAATTTTGGGGTACAACAGCTTCCCCTGTTCAATCTTTTTAAAGTTGAGGATTTAGATTGGCTTGTCTGCCTTTCATGATCTGAAGGCGGAAGATGATTGAACACTAGAGTGCCCAGAAATTTGCACTCGCATGAAATAATACTGGTAGTTGAAGATGTATGGAATGTGATTATAGATGCCATTTGGAGGAGATGATAGAGAGTCGTTAGAGATGGGCTTAAAGATGCCATCCAAAGTAGATGCTGATTTCACACATGGTCCCTTCAGAGGTTCCTATTTCTGTTGTCTAAGGAGGAGTCTGTTGGGGAATATGGGTTTTTGTTGTTCTCCTGTTTGAGGAAAACTTTATGGGGAATAGAGTCTAGGAACTTCAGTTATCCAAGGCTCTGCTAAAGAGTTATCTCTGGAGAGATGACAATTTGCTGTATTCTGGTTGAAGTTCAGGTTTCTAGTGATTTGCTAGGGATGATGGAATTAACCGTTATCTGTAAATGTATCACAAGAAACCTATGTAGGGCTGTTTCACCTGGTCGTGTAGATAATTTTTCTGTCTGGTTTCAGGTATTGATCTACAAGTCAGCTATTCGAAGATAGTTGTCATGTCTGGTTACAGGTATGAATCTCTGATCTCCTCATGCAGATAGCTTTCATGTCTTGTTACAGGTATTAATCTCTGACCTGAGAAAGAAAAATAGTTTTCCTGGCTTGTTACAAGTATTAATCTCTGACCTGAGAAAGAAAAATAGTTTTCTTGGCTTGTTACATGTATTAATCTCTGATCTCCTCATTGAGATAACTTTCTTGTCTTGTTACAGGTATTAATCTACAATCTCTCGTCCACAGATAGTTGTCCTGACTTGTTACATGTATTAATCTGGAACTGGTTTTCATCGGTCGTTGAGATAGGTGTCCTGGCTTGTTACAGGTATTAATATCTTACCTGAGAAAGAAAAATAGTTTTACTGGCTTGTTACAGGTATTAATCTCTGATCTCCTCATGCAGATAGCTTTCATGTCTTATTACAGGCATTAATATACAATCTCTCATCCACAGATAGTTGTCCTGGCTTGTTACAGGTATTAATCTAGAACTGGTTTTTGTTGGTTGTTGAGATAGGTGTCCTGGCTTGTTACATGTATTAATATCTGACCTGAGAAAGAAAAATAGTTTTCCTGGCTTGTTACAGGTATTAATCTGGAACTTGTTTTTGTTGGTCATTGAGATAGTTCTCCTGGCTGGTTTCAGGTATTAATATCTGACCTGAGAAAGAAAAATGGTTTTCCTGGCTTGTTACATGTATTAATCTTCAATCGCCTTATGTAGATAGTTTTCTTGGCTTGTTACATGTATTAATCTATAACGGTCGTCCACAAATACTTGTCCTGGCTTGTTATAGGTATTAATCTGGAACTTGTTTTTGTTGGTCGTTGAGATGGTTCTCCTGGCTGGTTTCAGGTATTAATCTCTGATCTGAGAAATAAAAATGGTTTTCTTGGCTTGTTACAGGTATTAATCTTCAATCTCCTTATGTAGATAGTTCTCTTGGCTTGTTACAGGTATTAATCCATATTCGATCGTCCACAGATAGTTCTCCTGGCTTATTACAGGTATTAATCTGGAACTTGAAAATTGTCGGGCACATAGATAGTTTCCCCGTCTGGTTTTTGTCATTAATATGTAGCCTTCTGCGTTTGTTGGTAAACCTGTCTTGTTCTGGGAGTTCATACCACTTGGTCGTGCAAATAGTTTCCCCTTCTAGTTTTGGGCATTAATCTTTGACGTGTTGTATTTGTTGGTAAACCCGTCTTGTTCCGGGAGTTCATACCACTTGGTCGCGTAGATAGTTTCTCCGTCTAGTTTTGGGCATTAATCTTTGACTTGTTGTATTTGTTGGTAAGCCCGTCTTATTCCGGGAGTTCATACCACTTGGTCGTGCAAATAGTTTCCCCTTCTGGTTTTGGGAATTAATCTTTGACCTGCTATATTTATTGGTAAACCCATCTTATTCCGGGAGTTCATACCACTTGGTTGTGCAGATAGTTTCCCCGTCTGATTTTGGGCATTAATCTTTGACCTGTTGTATTTGTTGGTAAACCCGTCTTGTTCCGGGAGTTCATACCACTTGGTCGTGTAGATAGTTTCCCTGTATGGTTTTGGGCATTAATCTTTGACCTGCTATAAAAGTTGATAGTGTTTGTCTGTCTGCTAATTTAACCTGAAAAGGTAAAATCAGTTTCATGCGATGTCATGATGTATGAATTGCATGATGCTCCCAAAATAAATGAGATTGTAATATATGTATTTGTATGCACATGCCATGATGTATGAACAGGTAATGCTGTTGCACAGTATCTTTGTCTGGGAAAATAAATCCCTGGTAGTTGCTGAAGAGTATCGGGAAGTTGAATCCAGGACTGTTGTTGGTGAGTGAAGAAAGTGATTCTTCAATTTCTGCTGGGGATAATGAATGGAGATAGTTTTGTTGGCGATTCCCTTTCTCTGCCGATGATCTTCGACTTTTGATTGAGAATGATTTTGCCGAGGGGAAGAGTTCTGTTGGAAGGTTTCACCAATTTGGAGAAATAAACTCTGCTGGAGGATGAACTTCCATAGCTAGAGAAATAAACTCTACTGGGGATAAGGATTTATAAACTACTTGAAACCGATAAAACTTTGTTGCGGAAGGTGAACTCCATAAACTGCTTGGGGATTTTGTTAAAATCCTGTTGGGGAATCTCGAGAAGCTTGGTGACTTCACTGAGTAATTTTTCTTAGATGTCGGATTAGTAGTTTGAGATTTTTGCTCCTCCGGGGATACGAGAACACCTCACACCATTAGGCTGCATGCTGAGAATATGGCGGTGACCTTGTAGTAGGATGCCCCTGCCTCTATACCTGCTGGAGAAGGTATTTGCTGGGATTTTGTAGATGATTTGACTATTATCCAACTCTTGGAGTCCTTGGTAAATGTTGATCATGGTAATAAACCTTCTACTAAGTGACGAGATGACAGGACGTAGTCGTACGCTTTAATCCCTAACTTTATCCTAGACTGCCCTGTCAGGTTTTCAGTCCACCGGGATACCCTTTTTTGCCCAAGCCGCCTTTTTAGGTTTTCGACTTGCCGGGTGTACAGTTTTTTTCATATGTATATCCTTAATTTTTTCCCGAACCCTTTTGGTTCATCGGGATGCCCTTATTTTTGCCTAGGCCAGTTGACCTGGTGGGTCTTTGTTCATGCGTAGTATTTTTCGACTATGTTTGCGTTCACCGGGTGCAGAGAATCGCCATTGTCCATAGTAGTAAGTGTTGCCATACTGCTAGAAGATGTTTGCTTGATCCCACATGATTCGTTGCTGGAATTCATGTCTAATGCCCCAAGTGATTCATACAAAAGTCTGCCCCTGGCTATTTGGCATTTTTGAGAGATTCCTCGAATCTTGACTTGACTACCCCAGATCCGCTGGATATCGTGCCATGCCTCTTGATTATGAAGGGCCTGTTATTGAAAATGTCTTTTCTGTCTGAGGTAATTCTGTCCATTGAGAGGATCTTCGTTCACTGAATATTCATTGTGCAAATTTCTCTGCTGTTTGAACAATTAGCCATATGCAAACAATGTCATTTAAAGAATGCAAAGCTTGTGTCTATCTTAAAGTTTGAAAATTCATTTATTAGTATAAAAAAAACTTTGTAAGAGTGTGATATCAGCTCAAGATTTATAGCGAACCCTATAGGAGTCAGGATACCTTTTGTAACAGTATGCTTTCGAACTAACCCATGCTTCAGCTAGGATTTTTAAGGGTTGTAGCGTGACCTGGTTCACGGTTTAGGAAACAAAGGATAAAGGCTCAAAATTTATTTGTACCTAACCCGTTCTTCGTGATGTTCTTCAGTCCTATTCTCAGTTAATTGTGTGTTTAGATCCCAATTGAGTATGGGATGTTTGTTCTGATATTGGGTGATAGTTCAAAAATTGAACGTTTGTTTGAGAAGGCATGCATTTTTGTAAGCTTTTCTCTTTTTTGTTGAGGATTTGTAGCGACCTCTTTTTTCATTTTATTATCCCCGTCTTTTTCCTGAACTGTTTCTTTTGCAATTACAGTCAACGGGATGCCCTAGTTTTTTCTTCTTAACTCTCCTTCACAGGTTTTGACTTAACAGACTTTTCTTTTGAGATAATGATTGCCTGCCTTGACGATTATATGGACCCATCACCATCTTTTGAAGAGAATCTTCTACACTATTTGTCGTGCATGAAGTGGAAAAGTTTGCGATTGAATTCATATCTAAATTAACTTAAGAAAACTACCCTGCCCTAGGTTATGATTAAGGGTTTTAATTTATGTGAAAATAAAAACTCCTACTTCTTAGGCTCAAAGGGGTTGACTAGGGATTATCTTCCTTATTACTCCACCATTTAGGATTTGAAAGAAAGCCTGTACATCGTCAGCGGGGTCTGTTCAAAAGCATACTGTAGAGATTGTGGTATCGTTTTCGTCATCCTCCCTCCAAAGGCTTAGAGCTTTTGATCAAGAGTTGAATATCACAAAAAGAAAGAAGTTCAAATATAGTGAATACGAATGAATAGATTCAAAACATACATATGTAATAAATTGATGAAATAACAAAGTTTGACATGAAATAAACGTTCGAACAATCAAAAGAAATTACAAATTGAAAATTCTAGATGAATAAAAAGCCTCTTTGTCTTGGCTTGTCACTTCATATGGTGTGCCTTTGATGGATGGCAGAAGAATTCAGTCTGTCCATCTTGTGTGAACTCCAACACTCCTTCATTGATCAAGTCTTGAATCTTATTTTTTTAATGCCCAACAGTCATTCGTATCATGTCTGGGACTATTGGAATGGTATGCGCACATTGCATCAGGACGATAGCTAATAGCGGAGACATTGGGGTTTCGAGGAGGACCCCTTAACATAATCAAATCCATCTTCAAAATGTGTTGTGTTGTACCCCAAAACTTGCCCTCCCATATTTCTCAAAACATTTCAAGAAGGATACTCAAATTGCTCAAGGAAGTCCAAGGGTTGACTAGACAAGCTCTCTCATAAGACAGTCTACCTCAAATTAGGGTTTCACATTGCATCAAGATACTTGAGTCCAATGGATCCCAAATGCTCACCATTGTCCTAATATGTTCTCAAGATCATCCATGACAAGTTTCAAGCCTTGCAGAGAAAGTTTGCTCAGTCAATTGCTCAAAGGCCTGAAAAATCGACTATGCTAGGGCAAAAGTCAACTGTGGCCCACATACAGTCAAACTTCAAGATTTTTGGTCAAAATCCTAATTTTTAAGTATTATTAATCATTTTATCAAGGGTTGATCATGATTAATCAAGGATTGCTCACAATTCATCAAAACCCAAAAGTTCCTAAATTAGGGTTTTGTAGGAAAAGTCAACTCAACTTTGACCAAGCATAACTTTCTCATACTTTATGATAAATGACCCATCCAAAGCTCATTTTGAATAGGATGCAATTACCTACAATCCATCTTTATCTCCAAAGTTCAAAATATGCACTCACAAGAAGTTATGAATTTGGACATTATAGGTCATTTTGAAAAGTCAACAAAAACACCTTTTTTGTCAAAGCTTCATACATGAACATGGAATACCAAATTAAGATGAGACCAAAAGGGTTGCCTAGGGTACATATAAATCTTTATAAAAAGTCCAAGAACACCTTCAAAGAGTCAAAATCGAGGAATTTTTGCATTGGTGAAGTTGACCCTTTTTGCAAAATTGTCAAAAGTCAACTATGCCTAAAATTGCAATTTTTGCTAAATGGCCTAACTTTTTGCACTTGTTTTGAGTTGGTAGCATGGTCCACGAACCCTAGATCTTTCCACTTGTCATTATCTTTTTTTTTTTTTTTTTTTTTATTTGAATTAAATCAATTTTAATCAAAACAAATCATAAAAAAATCTAAAACATTGAAACCTCAAGATATTGTGCATGTTTCAGGTCTTATATCCAGTTGGCAAGTGATTGAATTTGTGCAAAGCCTTTGTGTGCACAAAAAGATTGAATTTGGCCTATTTTTGGAAGAATCTTCAAGTGAATCAAATCCAAATCAAAATCAATAATGGAGGAAGATTGAGATTATGTTTGCAACCCTAATCCAATCCTCAATACATAAGGAACATTTGCAGACAAAAAGAGAGAGGTGAGAGAGGCGTGAGACGTCAGAACAAACTTGAAAAAAAACACAAAAAGTGCTGAGGTGAATTCATAGTTCCAGGCATTTTCAAGACCCACTAGCCATCCCAATCGCTTCCTGGGATCACAAGGGACCTATACCAATCAAGAACAAGCAATTTCAGGCACTAAAAACCACTTGTTCAGGCACGCGTACAAAGACCAAGGACCACCATGTGACTTCATCATCCAATCTGCCAAGTGTCCAGGAGGCCAGATCTGATGGCCATGATGTGTTGTCCATGGTACACCTCAGTCAATGCAGTGCATGAGAGCATGGAAGTCAAAAGTGGGTCACCTTCTTTTGGGCCCAGATTGCTATCTGCACCCCCCAATTACTCACAACCAGGCCCAGTTTCTATTTTATTTTCTTTTTTATATTTCCATTATTTAATTTATTTATTTATTTTACTAACATAAAATTATTTTTCTTTTTATCAAAAATCACAAAAAATAATATTTTCATCCAATTAGATTTAGGTTTTTTTTTATCAAAAAATATTTATTTAATTTAATTAGGTTATTTAATTTTAGGGTAATTTTAATTCCTTTTGTAAACAATTAAAATTAATTAGAACAATTAGGGTTTTAACTTAATTATATTTTCTTTTCTTAAAATAACAAAACACAAAAATAGGCCATTTAATTATTTTCTTTAATCAATTAATTAACTAATTAATTTTGTATTTAATTTAAAAACTCTAACTCTTTTTTCTTAAAAAATATTTAAAAACAACAATTTTTTTTTTAAATTAGGTTAGGAGGGGTCAAAACCGTAATTTCTAATCATTCTTAATTTCCTCGCGCGCGCTTTATTAATTTGTTTTACCATATTGATTAGGATCTTTTATTTTCATTTATCGCTTTATTTTACGGGTTTGTTTTTGGCTATGTAAATACCCGAAGCCTTGTAATAGTTTAGCTTTACTTTCCGCACTTTAAATTCCGAAAATATTAACTGTTAGATGTATGAATAATAGGGATGCATGACAAGAATGTATTATTAACTTTAAAACGGTTAGCTAACCCTAAATATGCAAGGATAATAAACTTAAAATTGAATCACTCGCACATGCACACTCCTAGGGTACACTCCCACTTCGGTTGCCTTCGGTAAACGGTCATTAAGTATAGGATATTTTAGGTGTAGCTCTCTTGTCTAAACAAAGATCAAAGTCCCGTTCAGAAAGTTTGCCTCGGAATGGTTGCCTCGGATATTGTCGCCTCGAATAATTGATCTAAGACATTAGGGTTACCACTAAGACGTCCTAACATTGCTTTAGTGATCGTACGTCCCTTTTCAAATTGACCCTCAAAACTCCGACGACGGTGCTACCTACTCACTAATAGTGGGATAGCACTGTCTAAAGGAAACGAACATAGAACAATTCTCTTTTTCGAGTAGGTAGAATCTTAAGTACTTGCTCAATCCGAACAAACAAACTCATTTTTTTACACTTACACTCTTTTCAAACAAAGCTTTCAAAAAACACTTCGTAACACTCTTGAAGAAGCAAGGGTTAAATCGAAGTCAAAAACTTTTTTCAAATCAAACACACATAAGCAATTTTGAAAACGATGAGCAAGTACCTAAGAGCCCGTGGAAAACAACGGATAGAAAGGGTGCTAATACCTTCCCTTTCTATAATCTACCCCCCGTACTCAAAATCTCGAAAAAAGGAATTTTTCTGTGCTTTTTTCCTTTCCAGTTGGATAAAATAAAAGTCGGTGGTGACTCTTGCTTACCGCGACATTTTGCGAATACAAACGCAAAATGCAAACCAACAATTTCTAAAACAGTCCCGGTTCTGGCCACCGTATCACAGAACTGGCGACTCTGCTGGGGAGTAATAAGTGGGGTGTACCTTAGGATTAGTTCATCATATTTTCTTCTATTGTTTGATTTGATTGCTTTATCTTTGCGGGCTTTGTATCAGAGTTACTATAGATCCTAACCCGGATATGGGGAACACCTTTTAGGTAAGTAGCAATAAACTGTGAGGGAACTTTACGGCGTAGACCGATACGGTTGAAGCAGTAGCTACATTGATGTGGCACATTAGTTGGTACCAATATCCCTTATGGAGAAACAAGGAGAATATGGGGCTGCTATATGGGTCGTTAAGCATCAACTGACCTTAGAACCTATAATTGACCAACTTGGCCATAAGAAGTAGTGAGATAGCCGGCCTCAGAATAGAGCTGGGAACTGGTTGATACTTGATACTACACTCATTGAGACCATACTCTCGAGATAGTTTTGGCCACAAGAAAAGATTGTGTGAGCTCAAACCATGACCGATGGAGGATGGTCAGTGATATTGAGAACCTCTAGAACCCTGTTACTATTATTAGGACAGGTTGACACCAACTGAACTTCAAGAGGGTAATACCTAGACCCCATGCAAGCCTGAAACTTAAGGGCTATTGTGTGACTTTTTTGCCTTTACCATGTCTGCTATCTGTGATACCTGTTATGTGTTTTATCATGACATCATGCATCATAACATAACATGCATATTTCATTAGACTAACCATTTCAAAGACCGAGGGGATTTATCTTTGTTCTGTTTTGCAGATCATGACTTCTATACACAGAAACACCATTTGAGTTAACGTCGTGTAAATGCCTGCTCAGCTCAGAGAGTTAGTCTCAAAATTTCCTGATACTTCTTCATTCGTTAGAAGACATGGTCATCTCCTTAGCCTGGTCACTTCAAAGTTGGATGAGCAAATGATGAGCGTGTTGTTCCAGTTCTTTGATCCAGTGCATCACTGTTTCACCTTCCCGGATTATCAGCTAGTCCCTACTTTGGAGGAGTTTTCTGATTTGTTGGGTATATCCATTCTCGAGCAGACAACCTTCACAGGTTTAGAAGAGGTTCCTAGGCCAGAAGACATTGCTTCAGCTTTACACTTGAAAAAGGCTGATGTAGTGTCTAATTGGGAGACACGGAGCGGGGTTAAAGGTTTCTTGGCCAAGTTTCTAATAGATCAAGCTCAACAGTTTTGGGATGACTTGGAATTTTAAGCTTTTTAAGATACTTTGGCTCTCCTCATCTACGGATTGGTTATGTTCCCAAATCCAGATTCCTTCATAGATGTGAATACGGTCAAGATCTTCTTGTCTCGTAATCCAGTGCCTACTCTTCTGGGTGATATTCTACATGCTCTCTATACTCGTACTGTGTGAAGAAGGGGGACCCTCATGTGTTGCACGACGCTGCTGGCGAGGTAGTTTATTTCGCACCTCCCCAAGTCTGTATTGAAGAATGAGGAAGGTGTAGGTTGGGCTTACAAAATCATGTCCCTTGCTCATACGGACATCCTTTAGAGTTCTAAGGATATGAAGAGAGTAGCTATCATTGATCGATGTGGGGGATACCCTAATGTCTCATTGCTTGGAATTAGAGGGGGTATAACCTACAGCCCTTGCTTGGCATTGAGACAGTTTGGTCACGCTCGGAGAGACGATCCCCATGAGCTGCTTCTCACAGACATTGTCTTTGACTACAAGGGGGACGTGAATGAGCATCGCTGAAGGTTTATGCGAGCCTGGAGCATGGTGAACAGGTCTGACCCTCAAGAGCTAGGACTAAAAACTTCTCTCCCTATGCAACCTTATCTCCAGTAGGTTCCAGCCCGTGCTCAAAAGCTAGGGATGCCTTATGAAGCGGTTTTTCCAGTGATTCTGGAGCATACTAATGAAGAAGGGGTTCCTTATACCATGCTTTATCCCTACATGCCTATTGATCTTGGGGAATTAAAGAGATCTTGGATTCAACTAAAGGAGGAGCGGGATACCTACAGGGAGAAGTATCATGAGCAGGAAAGGAAGATCTTGAAGCTCACAACGCAGCTTGAGAATGAAAGGACAATCAACGACTATGTCAGCGAAGGGAAAACAACCATGGGATTTCTGATTTCTGCTTGTTTCTAGTTCAGATTTATTTTTAGTTATTTCTTTTGTAACGCCTTAAAGGCATTGTTAAACATTTTACAAGTTTGAATCTAATGAAGTGTGTTTACTTCTTGTTTTACAAATTTGAATCTCCCAAAGTCTTTGAAATCATTTCATACGCATTTCATCATCATGCACCTCATTACAGGTACCATTACAGGTTTCTTATCTTCTTCGCTGTTTATTTCAGCACATAATGTCTTCTGAAACACCTACTGATCAAGCCATCAAGTCTCTTCAAGCACAGAATGCTCAATTCCAGGAGATGTTCCTGAACTTGGCCAAAGGGCAGCAGGATTTTGAAGACTCTTATCCTGAAGGAGAAGAAGAAGAAGAAGAAGGAGAAGAAGAAGAAGAAGAAGAAGAAGAAGAAGAAGAAGAAGAAGGTGGTCCTCCTGAATATGGGTCATAGATTTGGGAATAGGTTGCGACAAGAAACTGATCTGTCTCATTCATCCAGAGGAGGAGAGAATCAAGAGGAAGGAAAGGGTCCTAGTCCTGTGGTCTCTGATAATGACACTGATTTTGATGAAGAACAGTATCCTCCTGTTGAGGATAGGTATAAGCAACTTGATGACCGGTTGAGTGCAATGGAGATTCAGAAGATACCTGGGTTGGACTTCGGAGATCTGGGACTAGCATCTGGGGTGGTAATACCTCACAAGTTTAAAGCTCATGTCTTTGCTAAGTATGATGGAGTCTCTTGTCCAAAGCTCCACCTCCGCTCATACGTCAGAAAAATCCAGCCTTATACTGCTGATAGAAACCTGTGGGTTCATTTCTTCCAAGATAGTCTGTCAGGGACTCAACTTGAATGGTTCTATATAAATAAGATGAAAATACAACTATTATAAAAATACAAAAAGTAAAGTCCTAGTTACTATTACAGATTGGGAAGCAGTTACAATAAGATGAAAAATGCGAGAATGAATAAATGCCCAAACAAATAAAAATGGACGTCTAAATCCTAAGGAAAATAAATCCTTTTGTTTGTTTTGTTTTATTTTAATAAAATACAACCTAAGTCTATTTAATTTTAATTTCAAGAAAAAGGTTTAAATAATTAATTAATTTATTTACAAAATTAATTTAATTAGAAAAAAAACTAGCCTAATTTTTTTTAATGATTTTTGATTTAAGGTCAATTTAACTAAAAGGGGTCAATAAATAAATGAAAACAAAAGTAAAAATAGAAAAGGAAGCATCCTTCGATTGCAGGGAGATGGGGCTTTCATTCAGAGGGGAAAGTTGTCTTTCGATTAACCTTTGATCCAGTGACAGGAGATGGCTTTCGATCCAGAGGGCGTTGCTGGAAGGGCCTGGTGGCTAACCTGGAAGGGAAATGCATCTGCAAAGTTGTGTTAGCAAAACAAAATACAGGACCTGGGTATCAATCCCAGGTCCTTCGATCCTACACGGGTTGGGTCTATTCAGGCTATATCTGCAACAAGTGTTAGCAACAAAACAAATGCAGACCTGGGTGTCGAACCCAGGTCCTTAATCTTGAATATAGATCGAATGAAACTACAAATGCCAATATGTCATGCAAATGTAAGTTTGATCTTTTTACCCATTCTTACTAAGGGTGTTGTATGAATTCAGGCATGGGTATCCTTGTTTAAGGATTGCTTCGATTTGGCTGCTGGACGTGGAGACACTTGCTTAAGGGCTGGCGTTGATTGGAAAAGCCTCAGGAAACTTCCAATAATATGTTTTTGATTTCCTGTTCCTCTCCCTCTTGTTGTGTCCAGCCTCCCCCCTTTTGTGCGTATGTATGTGGTTCTTTAAATAAAGGGGATGAAAGGGACACAAAAACAAAGGTTTAAACAGCCATAAACAAATGTTTTCAAATCCATGAATGATGTTTTGTAACATTGCAAAAGTCATGGAAACTTGTCCTTTTTTGAATTTGAATGAACCTGGACCTTTTGGCTCCTTCAAATGCCCTCTAGTGTTGCTCTTCGACTGGCCTCAAGTTGCCTCTTTCGACTGGACCTCTTGTGTAGCCTTTGAATGGGCCTTCTGCATGCTTCTTCGAATGTACCTCTTGTGTACCCTTCGACTAGCTCTAGTATTACTTTCTTCGAATGGGTCTTTTGATGGTCCTTTTGTGTATCCTTCAAATGGGCCTTTGGTGTGTCCTTCGCATGAGCTATCATGTGTGTTGAAGTTTGTACAATTGTTTCAAAGGGGGGTCAGTGCCCAGTCAAAGCTGGCACAAAGGAAGCCTATGCCTTATGGATTCTAGCATGAAGCAAGTTAAGGTAGCCGTAAAAGAGGCCATTCCCTAGGCGAAGCTGGCACAAAGGTAGCCAGCACCATGTGCCTTATGGGTCGAAGGAAACCTTTTTGCCTGGTGGATCAAAAAGAAGCTTTTTTCATGGTGGATCGAAGGCAAACCTGAAGGAGTCTTGGCCTTGTGTGTTGGAGACCAGTGAGAGAGACCTTTTGCCTTGTGAGTTGAAGGCATGTTGATGGGTATTTGCATTGTGAAACCAAGGCGAGCATGAAGAGGCATACATGCTGGTGACATGCTGTGGGGCCTTTTGCCCAGTGGGAGCTTTGTGAATCGCAGACCAGTTTGAAGAAGTTCTTGCTTTGTGCGCTGAAGGCACGCACAAAGGAATAATTTTCCTAGTCGAAGCAGGAATTAAGCTTACTCCAAAGACATCAAATGCCCAATCGAAGTAAGAATTAAGCTTGATCCAAAGAAACCAAATGCCCAAACGAAGCACGGATCTAGCTTGCATGCAGGTAGCCATTGCATTGTGAATCAAGCCAACATGCAAAGCCAATGGTGAAATCGAAGGAGCACTAACAGGAGGCCCTTCCCTCTTGGATCGAAGGAGGTTGTTTCAAGGGAAACACATGCCCAGTCGAAGCTGGTATGCAGCAAACAAGCAAAAGACCAAGGCGTCAATCGAAGCTTGGAAATTTGAGGAAATCTTGGAGGAGGTTAGGTGCTTAATCGAAGCCTGTCAAAATGCCAATCGAAATACCTTATTTATCTTCAAAAAAAATATTTATTTTAATCAAGTGTTTGTAATCACCTGTGTAAGATAAAAATCTTGGGAAAATATGAGAGGGAAAATTTTAGGGTACAACACGAGCCAACTCAAACTGCGACTTTCTGAAGCTCAAGAAACTGCATTCGCTCAGCGTGCCAACGAAAGCCTTCGTCTTACTGCAATGAAACCTTCCAACAATGACATGACTCAAGAGGATTCGCTCGAAAAATACTTGAAATTTTTCTTTAAGTGCACTTCTTTTTATCCAAGCATGGCCCCCTTTGCTTCCAGACAACATGGTCCTGAGTGGTTCACTCGGCCATTTCCTTCTGTCGATCCTACGCAACTCCCTGAATCAAAAGCCATTTGGCAAGCTTTCTTAACCCCAAAGCTTATTGCATCCAGGATGGGAGCTAATGATGGTGGAACACTTCTGTGTTATCAGCATAATTTGGTGGCTAGACAATTTGGTTTGTGCCAACCTCTGCCCCGTAGTTTTTATAAGCCCTCTGATGAGTTGTGTCCCTAGTCCACTAGTTATAGCAAGGACGAATGCGCTTAAAGTCTCCAACATTTTGCTGCTGATATCCCCACTATGACTCTTGTCACCTTTGAACCCCTCTTCTATACCATATAGGAGTTCTATGATTAGTGGGTTGTGCAATTTGTGCAAAGCAATGGTACTCTCAAGTATTTCAAGGCTCGACTGAACCATGCTTTTAAAGCTATGCAGCAAAAGTTTAGGAAAGGCATGGCTTGCTATTTTGATTGTCAATTGCCTTCTTGTTCGCCTTCTCGCTGCTTTATGTTTTGACTTCTAACGCTTTGTCTTGTGTTATTGCCTCATTTAGCGGTCAAACCCAAGAAATGTTCCAGGGAAGCTGTCACTGGTGCGTCCGTCTCACCTTCCACTAATGAAGTTCTTGAAAATTCTTCTCAGGTAATTTCCTGACCTTGTGGCTTATCTACTGATCACATTCCTCCTCTAACGCAATTATTATGTTAACTCACTCGTAGGCCCCTAAAGCCAACGTTGTCACCCCTCTTGAGCCATCTCCAAAAAACGAAAAATGCTCTACTGGCCAAGAGAAATGAGTTGCCGACGCGTCTTTGCCTGTTTTTCCCAAAAAATTCAAAAAGTCTAGGTTGACTCGCTCTGAGGCTGCCTCAAAGAAGACCGCTTCTGTTGTTCTGCCTCCTAAATAGTGTCAAGGGAAAACTTCTTGCAGCCTGCACCAAATCGACCAGAGAGTACTAACTCTAGTCCTGAGGGAGACCATCAGGTACTTTCTTTTCCCAAAGACTTCTATCTTAGGAATTTCGTTCTTTTTATAAATTTGCTCTCGTTTGCCTTTACTATTTCAGCGACCAACAGCTAAATCCACAAAGCGTCTCACTAAAATTATCTTGAAGTCTTCTAAGCCCAAACAACTTTCAACTGTGATCTTGTCTGATAATGAACATTGTGGGAGTAACCTCAATTCTCCTGTCCATCAGGATGATTTTTAATATTCTCCTATTAGTGAAGGATTGTAAGATGAAGCAGTTAGTGAAAGTCTAGGGGAGGATGTAGGAGATGGCATCCTGAAGGGTGTTGAACACACTAATGCTTCTAATGTCGCCACGACTACTAACAATAATCCCTCCCAAGCAAGATAAGTAACTCCTCAAGCGACTGTCTCTTTTGGCACCAGTTCGACTCCTCCCAACGTGAATCCTACAGCTACCACCATGTCTCCCCAACAAATTTATTCTCTGAGGAAAAATAGCCCCTCTGAGTACTTGAAGTTCTTGGTGAATGCTATGAACCATTCGATTGATGGTGGCTCCAGTACTTCTACTGCATCAGGAAGCAACTATTCCCTTGGGACTCAAGAAGAAATTATTGGTCGTCTCAAAGTTATGCTATTCCATGTTGACCTGATTAGCCACTTGGAGGTGTACCCTTATGATGGTGCCAAAATCAAGGATTTGTTGAAGAAGGTTGATGTTCAAATAACTTCTCTTTCAGTGGTCAAGTTTTTTACTGAAGTGTCTACCTTCCTTAGCCAACTTTTAGTCGACCTGGTCAAAAAGAAATAACTCTAGCAGAAAAATCTTCCTAAGGAGAAAGAGCGTACTGTAAGTTAGCCTTTGTGAACTCTTTTATGGTCGCTAGTGAAGAATTGAAGAAAACTCTTGATAAAGTGAAATCAGACTTCAACACTAAGGCCATCAACATTTCCCAATGGCAACAACAAATTTTGATACTGAAGAAGCAAATTGAGGGGCTAGAGCACCAAATTAGTGAGGCGGAAATCTTGCAAGCCGTTGGGTTTAGCACAACTAAAAAGGCGCTGAGTGATGAAGCTCTTGTTGGGGTCGTTCATATGGAGCGTGTCGATGCATTGGATGATGAACTGGCTGAGCTAGATACATCTCTTTCATTAACCAACACTTGTTTGGCACTCTCTCAAGAGCGCTATGTGAGCCTTAAAAATACCGTGCCATTAACTGAGCAAATTTCCAGGCCTTTGAGCAATTAACTGAGCAAATTTCCTCTGCAAGGCTTGAAATTTGACATGGATGATCTTGAGAACATGTTAGGACAATAGTGAGAATTTGGGATCCTTTATACTCAAGCCTCTTGATGCAAAATGAAACCCTAATTCGGGGTAGATTGTCTTAGGAGAGAGTTTGTCTGGTCAACTCTTGGACTTCCTTGAGCAATTTGAAGACTTTACTTGACATGTATTGAGACATATGGGAGGGCAAATTTTGGGGTACAACACCCACCATGATATACCCATGCCCTTTCGACGAGGAAGGTTTAATTTATCCTATAATATCCAAAGCCCATCCCCTGAAAGGCCAAGTTTTGATAACATAATGTAATTCGCTAGTTGGCACCTTTTGAATTCCATAATTCTTTTGGCATTCTTGGCAGCTTTTGGCGAACTCAATGCAATTTTTTAACATGGTCGGCCAATATATTCCTATTCGACACAACAACCATTTCATTTTTTGTTCTTCTTGATGTGTACCACAGGCTCCACTATGTACCTCAAATGTTTCCATATATTCTTAGTTTTCCCCTAAGCATTTTAACAACACCCCTTTAGGCATTTTCTTAAACAATTCGTTTCCCATCTATCTGTAACTCAAAGCCTTGTACTTAACTTTGTGCTCTGTCGACCCAATTGGGTTTTTTAAGTAGTCGACCATAGGTTTCCTTCATTCATTCTCAGCTAACATATTGATGGCAAAAACTTCTTCTACCACTTCAAAGTCAAAATAATCATAATTCAGGAGATCATGGATCACTTCAGGCTCTGCCCCCCAAGTGTTTGTCATTTGTGTGTTCTCAAACACCATTTTATATTTTTACCTCAATTAATTCTTCTATGCTCTCTTTGGGTATCTTATATCCAGACGCTAATTGGGCCATGTCATTTGCCTCTTGGTTGTCAATACGCCTCACATGACTAATCGACACGTTATCAAATTTCTGAAGTAACGACAATGCTTTGGCAATATACATTACCAAATGATCTTAACACATTTGTATTCTTTAGTAAATAGTTTCACCATTAACTCTGAATCTCCTTTGACGTAAACGTCTTTGATTCCCACGTCTAACATGATTTGAAGTCCAATTATTAAGGCTTCATATTCAGCCTCATTATTAGAACATTCGCCCTTAATCTTATAACGAAATCTAGTTGAAACTCCATCTGGTGATAAGGTAAAAATACCTACCCAAGTTCCTTATTTATGTTTAGAACCATCAAAATAGCATTGCCAAGACTTAGTACACACATAGGCTTCATTGATGTCGCCCACTGAATGGTCAACTATAAAGTCTGCAATAATTTGCCCTTTGACTGCTTTTAAAGGAACATATGTTAAGGAGTATTCAGTTAATCCTAGTTCCCATTTACCAATTCAAATGTGCAAAATATGTTTAGATAAAATATGCTTAATAACGTCAAAATGAGAATAAACAGAAACTTCAACTGGTTTTATATAATGCTTGAGTTTAGTACATGAAAAATATAAACATAAACATAATTTTTCAATTGCATTATATCTAGTTTCAGCGTCATTTAACACTCGACTGAGGTAATAAATGTCTCTTTCGACCCCATTCTCATCTTCCTGGGCTAGCATGCTTCCCAGTGTCGACTCTGATGCTGCAATGTAAATTTCCATGCCTTTGTTTCTATTTGGGGGTGCTAACATTGTAGGCTTCACCAAGTAGTCTTTCAAACGATCAAATGCCTCTTGGTGGTATTTTTCCCAGTTGAACTCAGACTTTTTTCCTAGTTTTAACAAAGGAGAAAACGCCAGAGTTTTTCCACTCATGTTTGTCATGAATCGTCTCAAGAAATTTATCTTTCCCAACAAAGATTGGAGATCTTTCTTCGTTGTTGGAGCTTTTGTACTAAAAATCGCCTTGGTTTTGTTCTGGTTGATTTCTATACCCTTCTTGTGTACCACAAAACCCAAAAAATCTCCTGCACGAACATAAAAAGCACATTTTAATGGATTCATTTTTAATCCATATTCCCTCATTCTAACAAAAGACTGTCGAAGGTGGTCTAAATGACCAACTCCTGAGGGAGATTTGACTATAATATCCTCAATGTACACCTGCATGAAGGTGTCTATGAAATCATGAAACATTGAGTTCATTTCTCTTTGATAAGTAGCCCTAGTGTTTTTCAACCCAAAATGCATGACTACCCACTCATATGTGCCTAGCGCCCCAGGGCATCGAAACGCGGTTTTATGGGGTATCCTCTTCAGCAATAAAAATTTGATTGTAGCCTGAATATCCATCCAAAAGACTTAAATATTCATATCCTAAAGCTGAATCAACCAGTATTTCTTCCACAAGCATTGGATATTCGTCCTTTGGAGTGGCTTTATTTAAATCCCTAAAATCTATGAAAATTCTTAAAGTTCAATTTTTCTTTACTACAGGCACTATATTGGCTAACCACTCAACATACATGGCTGTCTTGATGAATCTTCTCTTCAATAACCGTTCAATCTCTATTTTTATTTTGGACAACACTTCTGGTGAGAACCTCCTTGGCATTTGTTTAACTGGTCGCTTTTCTGGATTTATGGGTAGTCTAATTTCTACCATCTCATGCTCAAACTAGGCATCTCGTTGTAATCCCATGCAAAGCGGTCTTTAAATTCTTTAAGAAATTCGATTATTTGATCCTTCATCTTCCTGTCAATCTTGGTGTTGATGTATGTAATTCGCCTAATTGTGCCATCACCCAAGTCGACTTCCTTCAATGCCTCTGGATTTCTGAAGTTGTTGTTTGGCTTGGCTCTCCAAGATTTTCCACCAAAATGGATTCAGACGCCATATTTGAAACATTTCCAACCTCTAAGGCCTAATTTATCCTGTTTTCGCCCATATAGGCCAAAATTCTTTCCAGAGTATTTGACTCAGGAATCATCATGAGTTTGCTCTTCCCACCCCTTGGGTTCAAACTCCCAAATGAAACTATGAGTGGGGTGAAAGGTTAGAAACTTGATTGCATTAAGATGTGACTTGAACATTGTATCTTCAAGATTGCGCGGAGGTATGGTAGCTAATGCTTTGTTAAAATTCTTCATATTGACCATATTCACATCAGTAGTAAAATAATTGTGGCCTGCCTCAATATTCTCCACAATCTCATCTTGACTCCATATCGATAAGTGTTGATGTAGAGTTGATGGTACTGCCCCAATGCCATGTATCCACTCACGTCCTAGCAACAAATTATAGTTTTCTTTAGACGCAATCACCATAAATAATGTTGGCCTTGAAGTCGAGCCAACTGAAAAATTCACTTGAATCACACCCAATATGTGACTTGTTTTTCCTTTATAGTTTGACAAAACCATATTACGTGGTTTGAGGTTAGTGTCGAACTTTCCAATCCTTTTCAGCAATGATTGCATCATTAAGTTCACAGCAGCAGCACCATCAACGAACACTTTGTTCACAGGGAAACCATAAACTTTAGCCCTTATAAAAAAAGGCTTGAGATGGTACATCATATCAGATGTAGGCTTCTCAATCATTGCATATTGTTCTTCCACTACCCCATTATTCATGACATAGTAGCATAGAGGGTTTTGGCACACAGATTCTTCGCACATGGCTTCTTCTTCGTCCCCCGATGCTTTTGATGCGAAACCATACTCATTAGGCAGGACCAACACAATATTACAGTAAATAATCAAGCCATATTTTGAGTTATCTTCAAAGTCGACAGATAATTCATCGTCCATGTTGTCATCAGGATCTTCAACTTTTGCTGGCGGCGTACTCACAGCCGACATTGATAACCTCTCTTTCGATGGTCGATGGTGCATTTCCTTATGATCGCTCTCATCTTTTGATGGAGCAACTTTTGAAGCCATTTATCTTGCATCTTTTTTGTTTCTTTGAAACCTTCTCCACTCAGCCTTTGTCATAGGGTTATTCCATTTATATGTGCGAGGAACATGATATTTCTTTGAGGTGATCCCAGCTTCAGCAAATTGAGAAGAACTTGATCTCTTCTCCATCATTTCCCACTTATGACTCGAACCTGAACCTTTCTTCCTTACCTTCCAATTTTGATTTGCCCCCCTTTGATAGAAAGGAAAAACCCAGTTATTTTTAGGAGCATCAGTTGGGGGCAAAAAGGTCCTTTGATACGAAAACTTAGGTTTTCCTTGAGGCACTTGGACTTTGTATGGCCAATTCGCATGGTCGAATACCACCTTTAGATTTTTCTCTTGAGGGCGTTTCTTCTTCAACGTCACAATTTTATTTGCAGCATTTTCATCATAGACCATGTTACAATTTGGGAATAGAATAAACCTAGAATTACTCAACTTGCATCTATTCAGAAAATCCACAAATTCCTCCTCAGGTTTAGGAAACACAACCTTCATCAATTCAGCAACTGTTTCTTCAGAAAATTCCTCATTCTTGGTTTCACAGTCCATTTTTTCCTTGTCTCCTTGATTACCCTCAGGCTCTTCAGCAATATCAACTACCATCACTTCCTGTGGCTTAGACAAATTAACCTTGCCACTTTTGAGACCTTCAGTAGTCTTGACTGCTGCAGCTACCATTGGATCAGTGATCACAGCTTGTTCATTCTTAAAACCATCAGTAGTCTTGATTGTCAATGCTTCCAATGAGTCGATAATATTGCCATGTTCGCCTTCGAGACTATCAGTACCCTCGACTATCAGCACTTCCAATTACTCAACAAAGTGTGCATCAACAACATGTAAAGGATATGAGTCGACCTTCATGGAGCTTTTTGGTTTTTCACCAAATTTCAATCGACCATCTTTCAGAGCCTTCTGAATCAAATCCCTGAAAAGAAAACATTGAGAAGTATTATGACCCATAAAATTATGGTACTTGCAGAAACCTCTTTTTTATTTCTGCTCTAATGGTGGATTTTTACTGCTTTGAGGCACTATAATCTGACCATCTGAAACTAAAACATCAAATATTTCATCATATTTTGACACATCAAAAGTATATGTTTTAGTATTAGATTTATAATTTTTTGGTTCTTCAACCATTTTTCCTTTTGACGGTCTTATAGGTTTACATACATATGGAGGTCCAACTTTTAATTTAGCCATGTCAAATTCTCCTTCTTCCATGAATTCATCCTCAGACTCTATAGAATAATCTTTTGTGTCTATATAGGCCACTTTTCCTTTTATATGATCCTTTGAAACTCTAGCTTTCTCTATTTTCAAACGTTCGACATATCGAACCTTATCAGCTAGTTCATATATATTTGTAATAGATTAAGGATCAAACTTCTTCCTAATAGAATAACCTAAACCCCTAGCAGCCATTTCGACCAGCTCATGTTCAGGAATTCTAGTAAAACATCTAGACTTTAGGACCCTAAACATATTCAAATAAGCCTCCATTGACTCAGACGACCTCCTCTTGATTGAGGATAATTCTCTAAAACTTATCTTAGGCTGACCAGCGTAAAATTTCTCATGAAATATACCCTCAAGTTGTTCCCAAGTACATATAGAATTTGGAGTCAATTTCGTAAACTAAGTAAAATAATTTTTGGTCAATGAATTAGGAAAATATATTAATTTTAAACCCTCATCATTGGTGATAATGCCTGCTTCTGTTTTGTACCTAACAATATTTTCAATGGTCGACTCATTAGCATCACCAACAAACTTGGTAAATTTAGGTACCTTACATCCCCTAGGTAATTCTGCCTGTCGAATATAATCAGGCAAGGAAGACGAATAATTAGGCTTCTAAAGGCCAACATTAACCCCAGATCGTGTTAACACTTCTTCTACTACATTCACAATGTTATTACGCCCAGCAATGACATTTCTTAACACTCGACCAACATCTTGGTTCCTCCTAACTACGACTGGCCTAGGTTCGTATTGTTCAACGAATTCTTCCTCTTTATAAGGGGGTAATTCCACCCTTCGAGGTCTAAAAGGACCCTCATTGTTTCCTCCCTCCAGTTCTTCAAAAAATCTTAACGACATGTGGCGCGTCTGAGTTGGTTGGATCCCTAATGAGTCGATCAATCTTCCTATTTGGTTAACTACATGATTGAGAGAAACTCCCCTTTACCGAGTTAATACAATTAATAACTCTAAATTACTCTCATCCATCTGTTGTCTAAAATACGTAACATAAGTAGTATTCAAAGATGGTGTCGACTGGGGGATATAACCAACACCACCTGGGACATAACTGCCTTGGTTTCCAGTGGCCACTGTGTTTTCTGTATATGTGGACGGGTTCGACTGTAACCCAACCATCATGGAATAAGGCTCACCATATTGGTAAAGGACAAATAATGACCCTGGACCCCCTGGAAAGAGTGGTCGATTTGGGTCAAATGGTGATATCTATTGTACCCCAAAATTTTCCCTCACATATTCCTCAAGACATATCAAGAATCATCTCCAAGTTGTTCAAGATGGCTCAAGAGTTGGACAGTCAAATCACCTCCTAAGGTAGTCAATTCAAAATTAGGGTTTTGTGTTGCATCAAGGTCCTCACATAATAATGGTCTCAAGTGCTCCCCAATGTCCTAATATTCTCTCAAGTTCATCCATGTCAAATTTCAAGCCTTGCAGAGAAAGTTTGGTCAGTCAATTGCTCAAGAAGTCCAAAAATCGACTGTGATAGGGCAAAAGTCAACTGTGACCTAAATACAGTCAAACCTCAAGATTTTTTGCCAACATTCTCATTTTGAAGGATAATTCATCATTTGATCAAGGGTTGATCATGATTCATCAAGGATTGATCAAGATTCATCAAGATTCAAAAGTTGCTAAATTAGGGTTTTGTAGGAAAAGTTAACTCAATTTTGACCAAGCATAACTTTCTCATACTTTATGAGAAATGCCCCATCCAAAGCTCATTTTGAATAGGATGAAATTTCCTACAATCCATCTTCACACCCAGAGATCAAGAAATGCACTCACAAAATGTTACAAATTTGGACATTATAGGTCATTTTTGAAAGTCAACAAAAACACCTTTTTTGCCAAAGCTTATAACTTGAGAATGGAATATCAAAATGAGATGAGACAAACAAATTTGGTTAGATTACATCTCAAGGTTTCTAAAAAGTCAGAGAACAACTCCAAAAGTTCAAAATTGAAGAAGTTATGCATTATTGAAGTTGGGCATTTTTCTAAAATTGCCAAAAGTCAACTGTCCTCAAAACTCCAATTTTTGACAAAAGGGCCCACTTTTTTCCACTTGATATGATCTTGTCACACCACACACGTGTCCTATTTTCAATTTCATGACCAATCATTTATTTTTCTATTTTATTTAATTTTTATTGATTTAATTCATTTTAAATCAATATTAATTCAAATAAAATCCAAAAATTGATGGAATGAGATCTTTGTGATCATTACAACTTTCAAATATCATGATTCACATAATCAAATTCGTATCAAGCATTTTTGTGCACAAAAAATCAGATTTGGTACAATTTTGGAAACTTGTTAATGGAAGATCATATCAAATCTCCAATCTTCAATACTCATGGAATTAAGGCCCAAAGATTAACCTAATTCATTCCCATATACACACACAAGCTGTACACATCAAGAACACGAGCTAAGAACTGCAAAAACGGCCAGACAAACTTTGAAAAAAAGCTTGAAAAAGTGGAATCTGAAAACGATCTTAGGGCTCGATTCAAAGCAAAAACTTGACACTAATCTCTTGCTGGACGTCTCAAAGCAAAAAATTGACACTAATCTCTTGTTGGACGTCTGCTGAAGCGATTGGAATCAAAACCAAGTCCTAAAACCTCCTAAATTACACTGTAAGTATCCACGAATATGGCCCTGTACACGAAAACATAACTCCTCATTCTTGCGTCTTTTTGACAAAGCATTAGCATATTCTTGTTCCTTGTATGATTTCTAAGCTTTTTGCAATATTCGATTTTGTTTTCATAGCCTGTATTGTAATGCCCGAACCTAGGGTTTTCTTGTTTTGTTTTTAGGCGTTTGTTTTGCAGGTAAAATTAGGACTAATAATGGATATAGAGATGATCAGGAAGGAGAGACGAAGCGAACCATGGCTTTGGATTGCATTTCTATAGCCTAGAGTGGATTTTAGGACAAATCTAGGGATTCTGCTGCGGATAAAATCCGCAGGTAAAAATCCTGGTTTTCCAACGAAGAAGACGAAGCGTGTCTTCTTCCCATTGGTCCTTTTAAATTCCGCGCTTGTTTTTTTTATTGCCAGGCATATTAATTTGTTTTGAATATAATATTTGTTTTGTATCCCAATAACAAAAGAATGCGTTGGTTGAGTTGGCAAGCAGGCTAGTGCATGATCCATTGGGACCTGGGTTCGAATCCCAGGTCCCCCAAAACTTTGTTGCATTTTATTTTCAGAAAATTCCATGCAGCGCCCAAAGCAGGGCTCACCATACGCCCTTGTCCAGATACTTGCCAAGTGGCTTCATATCAGATCCATTGGTCAAAACTGCAAGCTTACCATATACTCAAGTCAACAAGCATGCATTGGATGGGAAAAGTCAAACGAGGCTGGGACGTTTTGGGCCTCTGAAATTGCAAATCACACCTCCTCTTGGGCCCAACACCCCTTTGGTTATCCTTTTGTTTTATTTATTTTATTATTTATTTACTAATTCTTATTATTATTTAAATTAACTAATTAAATCATTTTTTTAATAAAACAAGAAAATATAAAAAATATCATTTTTTTTAATTTCATTATTTTTATTTTGGTAAATAAACATTAATCAATTTAGTTTTTAATTAGGTATAATTTTTAATATTCTTTACAATAATTAAAATCAATGTAGAATTAGGATTTTTTTTAATTAATAATTTTAATCACTTTTATTTTATTCCCTTAAATATAAAAACCCAAAAATATATTTTATTTTAATTAATTAAGTAACTTAGTTTTAATTTCTTTAAAGTCAAAATAAGAAAAACATGCTTTCTTTCGAAAAGGGTCAAAACCCTAAAAATGCGCCGATTTAATTTTCTTGCACGCGATCCATTTATTTCCAATATTGTAATTGCTTCTGGTATGTAATAATTTTTTTAATTAGGACTTTATTTATTTACCGCTTTATTATTTTTACTTTCCGCAATTTAAATTAAAGGGTTTGTTTTTGGCGATGTAAATACCCGACGCCTTGTAATAGCTTAGATTTAATTTCCCGCAATTTAATTTCCGCACGATATTAACTGTTAGATGTTTGATAAATAGGCAATGCATGACAAGATCAATCTTTAACCTAAAATCAATATAGCTCACCCATGACATGTACAGATAAAATTAACCGAAATAACACACTTGCACATTCCACTCTTAGGGTATACCTCACTTGGTTGCCTCGAACGTAGTCATTGAGTATAGGAAGTTTTAGAGGTCGCCCTCGTGTCCAAAGATCATAGTTGCCTCGGAAAAATGATCTAGGATATTAGGGTTACCACTAAGGCGTCCTAACATTGCTTTAGTGACCACACGTCCCTTAATTGAATTGACCCGAAAACTCCAACGACGATGCTACTTACTCCTCAATAGTGGGATAGCATTGCCTAAAGGACATTAGCACAGTTTAATTCCTTTTTCGAGTAGGTAGATGGTTCTTAAGTACTTGCTCCTTTTAAAACAAAACAAAAATTTTCGCACCTACACTTTCTTCAAAACAAAAACTCTTTTCAAACCCACAAACACAAAGAAAAGCAAACTTTTGAAAACACAATGAGCAAGTACCTAAGAGCCCGTGGATAACCACAGATAGAAAGGGTGCTAACACCTTCCCTTTCTATAATTTACCTCCCGAACCCGAGAAATATCTCAAAAAGGAATTTTCTGTGCTTTTGTCCTTTCCTTGTTGGATAAAATAAAAGACGGTGGCGACTCTTGCTTACTGCGACATTTTGCAAACACAAACGCAAAACGCGAACCAACATTCCAAAACAGTCAGTTCTATTCCCACCGATCACAATATCCCATGCCTAGGTTCTGTCATTGTGATTGTTGTCACTGAACTTTGAAGAGTGATCGATCTCACATGAGATAAAATGGTCGCACTTTGAGTTGTGGCACTCACTGGTATGACTTCCATATTTTGTGTAAAAAACTGCATATGTGCGGTGTTTGTGTCAGAACGTGGCATTTTAGACTTCGACAAATGTTTACCACTTCTTAAATTCATACACACACAAACTAAACTATAAGAAACTTTGTAGAACCAAACACAAATACGAAATTATTAGCACTGTCCCACTAGGCGTGCTATTTTGTTTACCTCTAGTTTCAGTAAACAACGCTGGTCTCTTAACAAATGTCTACAGGCGAGATCGACCAGGGAATCTCAGTATAGTGCTTTAGTTTTCGAGTGTTTTCACAAAGTGTATTCAAAAGGATTCGTTCGACTAGTGCCAAACAAGTTTATAAACAATAAAGCAATATTTGTAAAATAAAACAAAAGGCATTTTAAACTGTAAACATAAATGACATAACATCAAAATAGTTCAAAATAAGTTGATTCAAATGTACATTTCCCTAGCTTGACTCATTTCGCTTGTTCGTTTGGGTATTTTTAGTGACTAGCGTATATGAATGTGAAAGTTTGAACCTTTAAGACTATGCACTAAGTGCTTTATTTATAATACACAAAAAATAACTACTTTCTAGCGGACTTCTCTTATTTGTATACCACGTGTATCTTGTAACTCCTCTCTATGATCCCACGTTCTCCATTCGTACTCTCGAACCCATGTTCTCCAAGTTTCCCTCCAAAACGCTTCGCTAGCTTGATGGATCTTTTGGGTCTTTTGACGTTTCTAGGCCCAATGAATTATGAGGTCTTCCCTGGTCGACTACTTCTGCTTTCAGGCCTAATCACTTACTTGTAGAATCTCTCTACGTCAACTGTATCAATAATCGAATACTTTATAGAATCTCTTTAGGTCCTAGGTCGACTACATCAGTAGTCGAGTCACATAATTCATCTTTTCCAAAGAACCTTTTTTATCCTTTTCTTTTGGTTGAATTTTGGTCCTTGTCAAAAATCCCAGCCAACACTTACACCCACACAAGAGACTCTCGAAATATAAGACTCGAAGCTTCCCCTAATTTATAAATTATGAAAAAATTATTTGAAAGAATCAATTCATTAGGTTTAGGTCTTCTCTTTAAATACACCTCTGCAGATCATGAGCTTCAAAATATGCATCCAGATATTTATTGATCCACAAGGTGAGTGATGCACCAATTGTGTAACAAAATCTCCTTAAATCTTTGAACAAACAATACCAAGTTTCCTAAATTGTCTCAAGGCCCAATTTAGTAACTTATGTACAACTGGAGACTCAAAACTTGCTCCAGATTAAATCTTCTTGACCTGCAAAATTTACTGAGATATATCCAAAAGGAATATCACTGAATCTAATTAAATCTGTCAAGATTTAAAAACAACATGTACATGTTCTGGTACAAAATATCACAACATCTGACATAACATCTTTCTTCAATGAACCTGCTCATCATGTTAGAACATCTTCATAACATCTTTGTTGTGAACCATATTTTAGCAAAATTGTTGCCAATCCCATAACCATGGTACTAACAATCTCCCCCTTTGGTCAATTTTGGCTAAAATAACCTAAAACAAATAAATCTGGAGAGAGAAATAAAACCATAATGAAGAAGACCACAGAGGAATAAAATCACAAGGAAACTGCACTAAAATTGTATCAAAGATATAACAGTTACACAAACATAAGCTACATGTTAAACATATAAACTTTGTACATGAGGAAGAAGGTAACGTGCATCTTCAGAACCTTCCAAGTTACTCCCCCTAAAACACACAAACAATTCTTGTCACAGATAGATAAATCTCCCTCTCAAGAACTCAACACATTAGAAGAACATGCAGCAAAAGAAGTACATATAACTCAGAGCACAAGACATAATAATGCTCATAACTTAGAACACGAGACACATAATACAGGATGTTAGAATGTCCAATGTGACATCCCGTAACACATGAAAAATATACTCAAGACTTCACATGACAGATAATCATGCTCCCCCTAATGTGTTGACATACAACAAGCAACAACACAGACTAGACTCAATGATACTTTTCTCCCCCTTTTTAGCCAAAAATTGACAACAAAATAATAGAGTGAAAAGAAATTGACACAAAAATAATCAATATAAGCCAGAATTGATTCAAGATAAACAAAAGAAGATTGACTCTAAAGAAACAACAAAAAGAAATAGAAAGAAAGAACAAAATCACCCAAAGAGACAAAAACTAAGGGAAAATGACACAATAAACTTAAAAAGAACAAACAAACAAAAAAAACACACCATTTTTTAACAAATAACATATAGTAGTTATCTAACACAACCTGCTAAGTCAATGAAATTTACCAAATCTTCACCAGCATCTGAATTTGAGTCATGTATCTTAACATGATTCTTCTTGAGGGATTTCATCTTTATTACAGATGTTTTCCCTGTTTTGGATGTTCTAGTAGATATTCCAACATTTGTTACAGTGTTGGACACTAATTTATTTAAACCAAAACCCACTTCCTTCTTGGTTTCCAGCAGAAGAGCCTTCTTTGCATCAACAATTTTGGAAGATTTGTTTATGTTGAAACACAGCTTGTGAGGTAGTAAGGCCTTTAAATACAAGGAAAGTTACATACATTGTAACGAAACCTTGCTTGTAACATCAGTTAAGTCAATGAAAGCTTTTTTTGGAAGGAGATAAAATATTCTTTAGTACCAGTGCACCACTCACAATAGGAGAGAGACACGCCCTTGTTCAACTTTTCTCTTTTTCAAAGCTTTGATTGCTGAAAATGTTACAACATTTGAAATGACATTCTCCATGCCATTGAAAATGATTCTTCTGAGATTGCACACTCCACTAGGTGAAAGAATATAGTTGGCATATCGTCCAAAAAATTTACTACTATAATTCTTCAGTAGTGAAATTCCAAATATACCCCTCATATTCTCAATGTAACTTACACCTCAAGTTATGATAAAAATACTTCCTAAAGCTTCTCAACCATAACAAGCTTAGGAGTGTCAATATATGCTTTTAGCAAGATCCCTGACACAATGATGACATAACCAATGACTTTATTCTGCAAGAAGAATAAAATCCTTGTACTTTGATTGAAATAACATGTTACACTACAATGTCATAACATTCAATTTGACAGTATACTCTTTTAGTAATCAACCCATTTGAGAATACATCTTCTTTCAACAATGAACCTGATCTTAAGGATATACCAGGATTCAATTAATTCTAATCTAAGAGACCAAAATATCCTCCAATAGTATTATCTTCTTCTGGCTTAGCCAATAGTTTTTTACTCTAAGTATCACCATCATTATATATTTCATCTCTGAAACAACTGATTATCTTAGACTAAAATAAATTCCAAATAATGAACTCCCTTTTTAACAAAAAGTTGTTGAAACTCTGGTATACAGATAACAATGTCCTAACACATGTTGAGACAAAGATCTCTGTGTAACAACACTTGGACTAGATAAAGCACACTAATATAATTCATATCAAAACAACGTCATGTTAGATGTTCCAACAACTTATATTACATGTCAATTGATCAAGAAACAAAACTAAACAATGCAAAATGATACAAACACAAAGATATGATGATCCAGTTCAGTATACAACAATACCTACTCTAGGGGCTACCAAGCCACGAAGGAAATCCACTATCAGCAGTATTAGTTCAAAGCTAATTCCCCTGTTTACAACTTCTCGCCTAATCCTTACCCAATGCAACTTCTACTTACGTCCTCCCTAAGTATGATAAATCACTATGTCGCTTCCTAAATCACCTCAGTGATATCTAACAATCATAAGGTTCAGCCAAGACTCTTGACTAACAACCACAGTTGGATTTGCTTCAAAGCTTCATCCAAGAACAATATACAATTCATTACCTAAAGGCTTCTGAAACTGTATAAAAAACAAAGTCTACCACAATGTATCAAACCGATACAAAGGGTGACTTACAATACAAGAAATTCTATAACTCTCTAAACCTTAACCCTTTATAATTTCTTTACAAAAGTTTTTGCACTAGGATTAGTTAAAAACCCATAAGTCTAAGTCTTCCTTTCATAATATTCAATTGTACATGGGATTCAAAACAGAAACATATTAGTTGTTAAAACCTGCAGAGTCTTCTACATAAAAATTAAACTCCAATCATTTGTTTCATAATTTATCTCCACAAATAGAAACTAATAAACCTCCTTAAATATCTTTGATATTCAACCTTAGTGCCACATAGGATAGCATAATATGCCCAGAATATTTTGCATCTGATAAATCTTAAACCAATCCAACAACCTAGCCTAACACAATCACGAAGTCGAATGGCTCTACATAGGACATCTTTATTTGACATGTTTCTTCTGAATAATAGAACGTCTTAGTTCAACACTTCCGATTTCTTCATCTGTGACACCGTATAGAATTACTTAATATTTCCAGAATATTAAGTAATTTAAATTACCTGTATCCAACGTGTGACATACCAGATGTCCTGATCTTCTAGTTAGGACATCATATACGACATGTTGAAACTTCTAGTTAAAACATCTTATTCAACGTATTTCTGCTAAGTTAGAGCATCATATTTTCTGCCTAATTTGTTTTACTAAAATTAATGCCAATCATAAAATATAGAATTAACAATCTCCCCCTTTGTAAAATTTTGGCTAAAAAAAATTAACAATGTATAGTTCAAAATTTAGCAACAACATTTTTAAAGACAGACAAACATCCATAAGTGATTACACACTTATCACATATATTTTTCAGCTTGAGTTATTTGCAGTTGAGAAGAGGTCTTCAGAGCCTGCTCAACATAGCAACATAGAGAATAATATACTCAATCAAGTGGATGTCAGGATATCATGCTCGACATCTCTTCACTGCAGTCCAATTTTTAACCACTCCACCCTTTCAACAAAGAACCAGAAGATTCTCCCCCTTAACAGCAACACCATAGATTTAATAGTAGAAACATAGATCCAACATATTCAAGGTTCACCCTCTTTCCACATAAACATTGAGGATGTACTCATAACACCAAATGGTGTACATAAGGAAGAAGATGACTGACACTCCCCCTCAACCCAAGAACAGATCTTCCCTACAGGGAGCATAAGAGGACACTTAAGAGGCATAATAGAACCATTAAGAACCAACCAAACACCAAGCTCAATACACCAGATGATAACTTAGGGCTGCAGGTTTTGGCTTCAGGTAACTCAGAATATAAGACATAATTGTGTTCATAACTCAGATCACAAGACACAAAATTAAAACTCGGAGCGAGAAAGAAAGAGCAAACTCAAATACTCTATCCAACATCCTTGTAAAGTAACTGCAAGGAGACTCTAGTCTTAAAGGAATAACAACAAAAATAGTACCTTTCTCCCCCTTTTTAGCCACAAATTTACAAAGATATCCCCCACAGAACCATACCCAAACTGTGGTCATCCAGACCTAAACAAAAGCCATAAGAGCTTTGCAGATAATAAACCAACTCAAGATGATAGAAGAAACAGAATAACCTCTTTAAATAGTTGAGCAGTTATTTAGGAATTAAGGATCCTCGATTGTAATGATGGTCTTTTTAAAAAAGAGGCGTTATTTGAGGAAGCTAATTGCACCAAAGGTAAATGCACACCGTCCATGTCAGTTATAAATTCCTTTATTGACTCTGAACAAATTCTTCTAAACCAGGTAGTCCCAATAAATACGCATGCATAGTCAAAGAGAAACACATGTCATATTCCCTCCTGACTTGTTCTTGATCACACTGTCCACCTTGTTAATCTCACAAGCACCAAGTCCTGAATAATGTCCTGACATCTAGTTATACATTGTCTAAGGAAGCTACATTTCTTCAGTAAAAAAGATATGATGTTTCACAAACACACATGTTCTTTCACAGGATTCTAATCATATTCCTCTCAGTCAAAAATAGTGAAACATACCAAGACGTCAAGACCACATATGTAACATCTCCCATTCAGAAATTTTGTCTCTTAGAATACTCCATACGATTCAGCTTCTCATAACTAGAACCATATATGATCTTCTTAGGCTTGAGCAACATGCATGATTCGAAAGGTCTGCACCATTGTAGCAACAATTTTATAGACTAGTACTTAACTCCCCCTATCAACGATAAAAAGTGCTCATGCTAAATATATTCACACCCTTGTGAACATAAACCTGAACTAGATACTCTAGCTCCTTAAGAGCACAACCAAGCCCTCTGACTTCTTCACTTTGACAAGGACATACAAAAATAATTAATTTTCTTGCTTCACATGCTCCAGACTGACACATTCTTTTGAATCAGAAGAAACCCACTTGATACCATTCCTCTGCCCTTACTTGCAATTGCTGGATAGTAGTCATGTATTCAATAAGCATACTAGTTTAGAAAGTACCAAAACTTTCTCACTATAATCAGAAATGCCTCTTCTGATAATAATGTTGAGCATTAATATCCACATCCATAATTCTAGATAATTTCTAAAGAACAACCAACTATCATGATAATACAACATCATTTCAGTCATTAGCTTCCCATCACATAACCCAATCACGCTGGTTCTTGATTCATCATCCAAAGGGCTCGTCATGCTTGGATTTCGTTATTTCAAGTTGTACAAGAAGCTCTCGATAAGAGACACAACTTCAGCAGCTAGCACACACCAGAGAACCACAAAGAGAAATAAAATCTCATACACTTTCTGAATTATAGTACTCAGATTGCAGACTTACATAAATACGTTAGGAAAATACACAAATCCCGTCAATGTATTTACCATCAGTCACATGCACACTTGTATCACAGTTTCCCTTAGAGGTCCAAACAGCTGATAGGACTACCTCTTCTTAAGTGGTAGAATATTTGGCCTGACATTCTCCTTCAGCACACCACAACCGCGAGTAAATCTTCTTGAAGAATATTAACTTAACTTAGGTTAATACCTCTCCATTGCATACAACCCCTTGGATGTCTTTACCACTACAATAGAACAAGAGTTCCATGCTCTTATAGACTTGATAATAATATCAAGTTTGAGTAAACAACCTCCATAATGTTTATTAGAAGTACCAGCCAAAGCATATTAGGAAAAATAAATTCTCAATAAGAGGATGTGAAGACATTATTTCTGACATTTCTTCAAGGCCTTCCAACTCCAGATTAGAACCTGCCACACAGTTCTGGATACTTAGAACAGAAGAATCTTCTAGGTGTTAGTGAGATTGTCCTTAACGTTTTCCCCTGTCTTACATATCCTAAGAATATCCAACGGACTAATCATACATCTTCAGCACTAGAAGACACCTGTAACAGACTTCTAGAACTCTCACTTTGACTCAACTTGCCATAAACTATAAAGACTTCTCTTGCTGACTTAGTTGACAAAACTCTATCAACCTTTCCTTGAGAAGAAGCACATCCTAGCAAAACAGTTTAAGCTCTAGGATTGCCTTCATCAGAAATCCGAAAACAAGCTCTTCAAGGGAAAAAAATAAATTGCTCCTATCTTTCTAGAGTGTGTTCATCATGATTACTTTCTCTTATGAGTTCCTTTCACATATATAAGTGCCTTTATGAGTGGACTTAAAAGAGATTTTAAGCATCTTTGGATACTTTATACGTGATAAGAGTTCTTATTGATCAGAATTTGAAAGAATTAATACAACCTCTTCTCTTTGTCTTACTCTCGGCAGGCCTTGTACTTTTATAAACACTGCCACAATCTTGCATCATTAATCTCAAGCTATTCCAAAAAAAAATCTTCCTTGAACCATATCTTAAAGAACACACATCAGATACATATGCAGCGGAGCAAATCACATCCTCCACATCCTCCAGGCAGGATGTCTAAAACATCTTATAGGACATCATGCAAGAAACATCCCTAGAATCAGCCAAAAATTAGAGATAAGAGTATATGGACATAACTCCCTCTGTGATGCCTAATTCAATTACCTCCTCAAGGTAAGATTACCAGAAGACAAACCAACTTGAACAACACAGGTTCACACAGCAAAGGCACATGTAGTAGGAAGAAAACCGCCTCACGGTTAACACCGTAGTCATAGTAGCAACTACAACCAACACTTTGTTCCTTCAAGTCTAATGCATCAGAAAGTATCTTCCCTAGATCTCACCCAGAACAGAACATGATGCCTACTCTGATAGCAATTGAAATTCTGGTATACGGATAACAATATCCTAACACATGTTAAGACAAAGATCTCTGTGTAACAACAGTTGTATTTGATAAAGCACACTGATATAATTCATATCAGAACAACGTCATATTAGATGTTCCAACATCTTATATGACATGGAAATCAATCAAGAAACAAAACCGAATAATGCGGAATTATAAAAACAAAAAGATATGATAACCTAGTTTGGTGTACCATAACACCTACTCTGGGGGCTACCAAGCCATGAAGGAAGTCCACTATCAACAATATTAGTTCAAATCTAAACTCCCCCGTTTAAAACTTCTCGCCTAATCCCTACCCAATGCAACTTCTACTTAGGTCCTCCCTAAATATGAGAAATCACCATCTCTCTTCCTAAATCACCTCAGTGATATCTAACAATCATAAAATTTAGCCAATACTCTTGACTAACAACCACAGTTGGATTTGCTTCAAATCTTCATCCAAGAACAATATACAATTCATTACCTAAAGGATTTTGAAACTGTATAGAAAATAGTCTACCATAATGTATCAAACCGATACAGAGCGTGACTTACAATATAGGAAAGTCTACTACTCTCAAAACCCTAACCCCTTATAATTTCTTTACAAAAGTTTTTGCACTAGGATTAGTTAAAAATCCCTAGGTCTAAGTCTTCCTTTTATAATCTTCAGTTGTCCATGGGCTTTGAAATAGCAGCATATTAGTTGTTGAAAATCTGCATAATCTTCTGCATAAAAATAGAACTCCAATCATTTATTTCCTAATTTGTCTCCACAAATAGAAACTGATAAACCTCCTTGAAATCAGCTTGAATATCTTCAATCTTTAACCTTATTAGCGCCACATAGGATAGCATAGTATTCTCAGAATATTTTGTATCGGTTAAATCTTAAACCAATCCAACAGCCTAGCCCAACACAGTCACGATGTCAAATGACTTTGCATATGAAATCTTTATTTGACATGTTTCTTATGAATAATAGAACGTCTTACTTCAACACTTCTGATTTCTTTATCTTGGACACCCCATAGAAATACTTAATATTTCAAGAATATTAAGTAATCTAAATTACTTGTATCCAACTTGTGACATACCATATGTCTTGCTCTTCTGGTTAGGACATCATATACGACATGTTGAAACTGCCAATTGAAACATCTTGTTCAACATTTTTCTGTTAAGTTAGAGCATCTTATGTTCTGCCTAATTTGTTTTACTAAAATTAATTCCAATCATAAAATATAAAATTAACAATTATTTTCTTAAGAACTTTCTTATTCAGTACTTGTCAGCCCTTTAGAGTCTTCCACAATGTTTGGAGTATAAAAATGATGTGATGATATTCCAACATCTCGTTCAACATCAGTACCTTTCTCAATGAACACATCACTGATTTTGGTCCTGAAGTTAACATTACTAAAAGTACTTCTCTCAGTAGAGTAACTCAGAAACATACCTTGTTCTCATTAAAGGACTAGATAAGAATCTTTGAAGACTTCACTGATATTTGATTTTCTTTGCTATATGTGACAACAAAAATCATATATATGTGTCTCTATCCTCCAGGATACTCATGTTGCACAGGACTAAACATATCCATTGAACAGATTCTAGAGCTTTTGAAACTGTCTGATGTTGCACCTTCTGGTGTGACATCTTAACTTCATCTTCCATGAACATCAAGCAAAAGGATAAGCAATTAAATACTTGTGTAGTCCATAAGTATCAATTGATTTTAAATCCTCATAAGAACTTCATACATCTCAGTAGAGACAAATATTCTTCCTTGGTGACATATACCTTCAGACATTGATTACATACTTGACTTATGTTTAACACAATAGTCATCAGTCCTTTAGCAAGAGGACCATTACTAAAACTTAGATATTCCATCCTGTATTATTTAGATACCTAATTCCCTTAAACTTTACTTTTAGAATCAACTACAATAGGAACATTTGATTAGAATCTGACTTAAACAAACCACCAGAAACACTTTTACTACAATCAAGTGTCTGGAACAGTCAGTGCCAAAATACCAATCATGTTAGTTGAAGTTCTAAGAAAGGTATGATGAATAAGGAAATTATCACCTTTCCCGAGTTTTAACCACTACTTGTTTAACCCATGATGAACTTGACCTTTGAGTAAGTAAACAAAACTATCTGTTGTACCCCAAATTTTGACCTAAGATACCGTCTCCCATCTGCATTATTCGCATTGCAAGGGTTTTCACATATTTTATCAAATTTTCAAAGCAGTGTAAAAATTCACAACTTTTTCGAGTCGGGAGCTGTTTATTTGTTGAACGCTAAATTTATTAACTGATCAAGACTTAAACAATGTTCATTGATTATTTATTATCTTAAATTCAAATAATTGGAATTTATTTTCGATTATTATGTAATTTAAAGATTTATAAATAACAAAACAAATATTTGAGAAGAGGTTTATTAATTGGTCAAATAATGTTTATTAATTATTCATTATCCTAAATTTAAATAATGGGAACCTGTTTTCCGTTATTATATAATTTAAAGGTTTACGAATAATGAAATAAACATTTGAAAAGGAGTCTATCAATTGATCAAGCAATGTTTATTTGATTATTTATTGTTCTAAATTTAAATAGCTGAAATTCTATTTTTTCAAGTTATTATAATTTAGAAGAATTAAAAATAATAATAAAGTAAATAATTGAAGTTATTAATTGATCAATGATGTTTATTTATTTGTTTATCATTCTGAATTTAAATAATTGGATTTGATTTTCAGTCATTATATAATTTAAAGAATTATAAACAATAAATAAATAATTGGAAAGAAAAAGAATTAATTGAGAAATAATAGAATTTTTATTTACTTTATTCTATTTATTACAATTGTCATTTAAATGTTGTGTTATTACAAAATATTTATAAAGACAATTACACAAATGCTTAAAGTAAAATAAAAAGCTATTTTTCTAAATTCTAATTCTAATCTTCTATCCAATGCTCTTGTCTGCTCATTTAAATTTTACCTGCAAAAAACGATTAAAAGAAAAGTCAGAATTGAATAAATAATTAAAATGCAGAAAATAAATTTAATGTTCATCATTAAAAGCAATGGCCGGAATCAGTTACTCTTTTTTGCAAATCACGGGATTTCTCCCGGTTCACAAAAAAGAGAGGAATTTTTAAATGAATGCACAAATTATTTTCTTTTCAAATAGCACATTTCAAAATCAATTGCATTCTGTCAAAAAAAAGCCCAATGCATATTCCAAAGTACACACAGCATACAATTTCCATGCATAATTTCAAACAACATATGCAACGTACATAACAAAAGCCAACGTTAACCTGCAGCCACATAGGAGAGTAACATAGGCTAATGCAAGACAAAAGAGATATGCAATTTCAAACAATGTGCAGTCTTAAAACAATGTATGCAAGCAATATATGTTTCCATTTTTCATCATATTCCAGCCTGTTTGCAATTTCAGAATATAAAGTACATATCACATTATGTATCATTTCTGTACTTAAGAGAGAGAGAGGAAGAGGTTTAGCTTTGCAGGTTTTGATTTAAGCATGAAATGGGAATAAAGTCAACCATATGTAGCAGCATATGTGCAGAGCATCAGAAAAATATATTAAATATACTCAAACCTGAGCCATGACAAAAGGAAGCAACGGATATGAGAAGAAAATCCCTTCAAAAGGAAGTCTTAAATTGCATAGCATATCTCTACACAACCATATCACTGCAAAACTATTCAAAAAACCATAGCATATCTCTACACAACCATATCACTGCAAAACTATTCAAAAAAACATAGCATATCTCTACACAACCATCATTGCAAAACCATTCAAACCCAAAACATAAGGCAAAACCACAGAACCTGCATCAAACTATCCAAAACCATAACATAAGGCAAAACCTCATAACCTGCTTCATAATCTGCATACTGTATCAAAACCATAGATAAAACAGTATAATCCAAAACCATTCAAAAAACCAACTATTCAATATTCCAACCAGTTTTTTAGACGAAGAAGAAGAGAAGAATTAGTAGCAGAAAGCAAAGAGCGAGAAATCTTCGGAGCTTACCTGACTTCGCCAGAATTGTACCGTCGGACTAGCTCCGACCATGTGAGTTTCTTCAGTTTTTTTCGCATAAATCTTTATACCGTTGCGTTGCCTTTGTCTCACTGGATAATAATACTCTCTTTAATTTCTTGAAATCATGTTAAATGGCCATTTAAAATCATCGCTGGTCTTAATGTCACTGCCTTCGTCAATCCTACCCCTGTCCTGTACCAGCAACACATCAATACCTATTCTAACGCCGACAATAACTCAATCAATAAATTTCAAGATTCAATAATGTTGCAAGACCAACGCAATCATACATACTGTTAATTTAAAGCCAACTTGAAAACAATATAGAATTCTCAAACCTTTTTTCAATTACCCATTCGGACTTCGCGGTTCTTCGCTATCATCTTCATCCAATTCTTCTGCCACTCTCAAATCCGCAACTCATACCACAATATCCTTCTTCCGTTTTCAATTCATTATGTCCGCTCAAGCCTCCATAGAAGCACAACTTCACCGTTCAAAATCATCCCAAAATATCATCTTAGTTTCAAATCTTAACCTTCTTCAAGCTCCTTCTCCCTCGGTTTTAGCTCTCATCCTCTGCCTGTTACGTCTGTCCTCACAGCCTAACCAGTCTCTCAAACACAAATTCCTCCCTCCTCTCTTCTCACGACGGCACAATGCATTCTCTTCCATTCTCGATCAAACTCCTCCGCCGTACCAAACCTCCATTCGCCGCGCTATTACCAGCAAATTATCTTCGCCTCGGGAAACTCAATGGCGCATCTCCATCTTCTCTTCCCCTTCAAAACCCAGCGCGACAGTACTATATATCCTAATCCGTTCTCAATTTGTCTGCCATACCTCCGTCTCATTATCTTCTTCTTCATTTTGCATTCATTCCTCCACCGTAGACACACATTACCACACCACACGCCGCTTCTATAGGCGATAACTCAGGCAAGAAGGTGATGCAGAGAAACAAAGAGAAGTGGAAGAATTTGTCTTACCTGTCGGAAGCAAGCTCTGGTGGATCTTGATTTTGGTGATGAAGCGAAATCCAAAAAAACTGATTCATATTATAATTTGTTATTCTCTGCACCGATTCTTCTTTTCTCTTCTGCGTTTCCGTTATTCTTCTTGCGTTCTGGTTTTGATTTGTGGTGTTGTTGTCGTTCTTGAGGTGAAGATGTTGTTTGCGTTTGATGAAACGGAATGATGAAGCAGAGAGGATTACAGTAGAGTTTTGTGATGCGAGATCGAGATGATGCAGGTGATGTGATGATTTGGTGTTGATGATTGAAGGAAGATGATGGTTGAGGTTCCGGTGGTGGCAGAGAGGGAAGGTTGATAAAGGTGATGGAAGGTTTTGGATTGAGGAGGAAGAGAAGTTGCAGAAAGTGCAGAGAGAGAAAGAGATGTGTGAGAACAATCTAGCGTTTTAGGATCCAGCAGCGGCGGCCATGGTACAACGTTCCTAGGTTTTCTTTGTTACAGCATTGCGTTTCTGTTTTTGGGTCTGGGTCCTCCAACGACCCGGTCCAATTCCCTCAACCCAGCTCAGCTTTTTTTACTTAAGCCCATGCGTTTTGTTCCTGCGCCCCACCCCATCCTTTTACATGCTTTTAGTTTAATTCTATTTCTTTTTTTCTTAGCTAACTTAATTAATTTAGATTAGTTAGTTTTCTTAGGAATAAACATATAGTTTCAATTAGACAATTTTTAATATTTTACCCAAATCTCATGTAGTTTAAGTTTAGGTTTATTTAATAATTTTAGTCTTCCTTATTTCTAATTAGATTTAAATTCATAACTTGTAAGTTTTATTTAGTTTGGAAATATTTAATATCTCTAAAAAACATATGAAAGTAAAAATGAGAAAACTAAAAGACATGCTATTTTTCTTTAATTTACTCCCCTCATTTTGGTTAAATACCAATATAGAAAAGACATAAAAAATAGAAACATATAAAACCTTAAAAAACATTTCTATTAATTCTCGTTACTTTTTATCCATGTTAAAATGCGTAACCAATTAAAACATTTTTCTCTTCATATATTAAACAAAAAATCAAAAAATGCATGTTCACACTCAGTCTCTTATTTAATTTGTTGTATATCATTTATCTCATAATTTTCTGTTTAAATATCTCGCATTTACTTGATTATTCTGTTTGCGTCAATCCAAAGGGAATTGTCTAATTTTTGTTGACTTCATGTCCCAAAAACGATCGAGCGAATACTCTCATTCATTAAAAGCTTAGGGTAATTTTTCCTCAAATATTCAATCTTTTTCGAAGCTTATACCATTTCAAGTCAAAACTTCAACGTTAGGTTGTCGTATCTTCAAAAACCCGTCCGTACCCCTTTTCGGCCAAAACGATTTATTTTCAATCAAGCAATCAATTTTAAATAAAACAGATATTTCAAAAGGTTCCTATAGAGTACTATAGATGCATTGGGTGTTAGTACCTTCCCATTGTATAACCAACCCCTGAACCATAAGATCTCTTTTCAAAAACGCTTTGTATTTGTATTTTTATTTACATTGCATATTTAGGGTTTTATTTCGCTCTTTTCCCTTTTCCTTTGGAAACAATAAAGCGCGGGTGGCGACTCTTGCTTTTGCGAGACGAATTAATCAATAATTTGATCTCCGATTTACCCCGCTACATTTTTTATCGCTACAGAATTGGCGACTCTGCTGGGGACAGATTGACCTCTTGCTGGTCCATCCCTAAGTGGGTTAAGCCTAATTTGTCTTATCTGTTTTATTATTATTTGTTTTGCTTGATTATGTGTTTAAATTTGGGGTGTTTGGGTTTTTTTGCAAAGGACGAATCCTATACCCGGATTAAGTAACACTTAAGGAATAGGACGGGCGGTATAGTCATGTTAACTTTGAGGGAGTAATCCCAAAGAAGGAGGCATGAGATCCCCCACTCAATGGAAGGCCCTCTTGAACTTAATATTCGTTTACCGAGTAATCGGGAAGATGTTATTATTTTCGACCTAGGAGCCCGAGAAGTTGAGGACCGTAGAACCCTAACCCATCTTGGCCTTTTTAGGTGTAGCGCGGAGACTATAACGGAGTAATTCGGAAGTAGTTGTTACGCGATGCTACGCTCGGACGAGTTTCTCTTGAGAATATTGCTAATTATCGAGTAATCAAGACGTTGGCAATATCCGAAGGAGGAATGTAGACTCCGGGAACTCTTAGAACCTTGTTCTACCGGTGTGATTAAACCGTTAGTACATACCTTGGGGATGTTTTACCCTTGACTCCATGCTCGTGACTTTGAACCTTTCAACTTTATTTGTGACCTTGCTTGTGGTTGTTGCATAGCCATGCATTCATGCATCCATAAAACTCTTTTCGCTTGACTTTGAAGGAGTTTGGAGGTCTTTCTTTGTAAACATCACTAGTTTCGTCAAACTCAATGGATCTTGGGTGTCGATATGGCGAAAACCCTAATCCACCAAAATGGATGATTGATCTTGACGATAACTTGATCAATGTTTGGAGCCAATTTAAAATTCATCTGTTATCTTCATACTTGGATGTTTATAACTTGATATCTTGAGTTCCTTGAAAGTCAAATAAAACTCTCTTTTGCATATCATACATCATTCTACATTTTCTTTGTCTCACGTTCAAAGGTCTTTTTCCGAGTCTTATTTTTTCCCCTTGGTCTCACTAGTACAACACTCGCGCTAAGAGAATAATGGAGAATATCAAGCAAGAGGTTTCTGAACTCCGCAGGGAGGTGACTATTTTGAAAGCTGGTTTGGATCACTTAACTGGTTTGGTTGAAATTCTGATCTCCGCCCAAGTCAATCCTTCTAGGAGGGAGGAAGCAAGGATAAAAGTCTTCACGGAAACTCTAAAATCTTTTTCTCATGAAAAGGTGACGGTTAATGCACCTAACGACTTTCCTGACAAGGTGAATGTGGGAGTGCGTCTAGAAGAAGATGTCGGAAAGGGATGTTTATATGAAGTGGGTAGCTCAGTTAATGGTGTGAAGAAGTTTGATAATGACTTTTCCAAGAAGAGAACCAGAGGAAGGAATAATCATCATCAGAATCATCACGTTCATCAACAGAATCAGCAAGTTCCTAATCAAAGGAAAACCCAGTTTGATTCAATTCCAATCACCTATACAGAGTTGTTCCCTATCCTGATGTAGAGGAATTTGGTTCAGACCCGACCTCCACCGAAGATCTATGAGAAGTTACATTGGAACTACAAAGCTGATTTGGCTTGTACTTTTCATCAAGGTGCTCCTGGGGCATGACTTGGAGGGTTGCTTTGCTTTGAAAATTGAGGTTCGGAAGTTGGTCAGAAGTGGTATCTTGTCATTCAAGGACGTTGGTTTTGAAGTTCAAATCAAACAGGCGCCGAAGAGTAAACACGACTGAGGGTGACTTTGAGTTTTGAAGATATTTTCGGTAGTTCAAGTGGAAAGCCTTCCCAGATTATTAACTTGTTTCTGCTTTTGTAGCTTTTCTTATTTATCGAAACATTGTTTGCATGTAAGAACTTGTTTGCGTCTGAATGATTATTTTAATACAATGAGTATGTTTGTCTTGAAGAAATTCATTCGTTTCACTCATATTTGCTTTCAAATTTTAAATTTCTTTTTGCATTATGATACCAACATGTTGCCCATTCTCTTGCCTAGGCAGAGATTGAAGGGGGGATGATGATCTAAAGAACACAAAATCTTTGGTTGCATGCTTTTGAATAAAATCTTGTTGATGATGTACAGGCATTGTTTCAAATCCCTAAACACCGGAGATATAAGGAAGATAATCCCTTGCTAACCCCTTTTGAGCCTTTGAAGCAGAAGTTTCTTTTCTATACGAAAAAACCTTGAATTTTAACCTGGGGCAGGGTAGTTTTCAGTTAATTTGATTGAGTGTTCAAAATTCGCAAGGAAGATGTTACCGTCACAAAATCCTTTGAGAGATGAACACTCATGGTGAATTAACCGAACATAGAGTTGGAGAACATCATGAAGAATGGGTGGGCACCAAATATTTTGAGCCTTAAAATCTTTTTCTAAAAAACCCATGAATCGGACCACATTACAACCTTCAAAAGTCCTAATTGAAGCAAGGTCATTCTGAAAGCATACTTCAATGAGATAGTGTTCCTGACTCCCATGAATGTTCTAAATAGTTATGTTGGTATCATATGTTTTTCCTATACAAAAATAAATGGCGCTTTAACTCGCAAAATTTGTGCGATGTCTTTCAAAAATCTTCAAGACTTATATAACTGTTGCATTAGAATCCTCATTCTCATTGTAAACTTTTTCTAACTGCAAAACATTTGTTTGATATCGAGGAAGCTCACATAAACACCAGTGATGAGTTTACCCTTTTAAGGCTTGAAACTATGTTGAGTAATTGGAGAATCAATTCAAGAAAATCATATCCAGGGGCATGTTAGTTGAAGACCTTAAGCATGGACAGGTTGCTTCTCCTAGTTAATGCTTTTCCCAATTTGTCTGCTCGTTTGGGGCAAAAATTCGAAGACTTTGTTATGCTAACTACAGTCAATCCGGGGCAATCACGTCGAGATTTGATGATTTCCTCTAAGAGTTTGAAGACACCAGAGCATGGTGAATGCCAGGTCTTTTGTAAACCCTCTTGAGACGCTTTCTCCTCATCAACCATTTTGCTTGGGGCATTTGAGAAGTGAAGCTACTTGTAAGAATTGCCGTGCAACATGCGGCTCATCAGCAGTGAGTTTGGGGCATCCAATTTGGTCCCAGGGGCAATCTAGACTTGTTAGAATATGTGTTTGGTATCGCACACTTTATCAGAGGTTGGTGTTCCCAGTACCTCCAGCTAAGCATGACTCTTTTTCAGCTGAAACGTTGTTCGTGTTGTTATCCTTTCGTTGGGTTGTCGACAATGGAGGACCGGATTTTGGGTTTTCTACCTGAAGTATCTTCCCCTCCAAGAGATTTAAGCCTTGTAGAAGGATTTTACAGCATTGTTGACTTTTGTCTTCTATCTCCAGTGATGTTCCCCTCCTTTTGAGATTAGCCGAGCGTCGGGTTGTACTGTGATGTCGTATCATCTTTTGTCCATCTCCCCTGTCGTTTTTGTCAGCATATACATGACATTCATTTGTTCATTCACACTTGCATCATGCACGCACAGTTGAATTTGTTGTTGTCTTTGAGTTCGTACACCTTGGTTGTGTCTATTCAAATAACGTATTTGATCTTTCCAAATAGAGTGTCAATTTAAGCATAAAGTGCGCTCCCTTTCTAATTCCCCAACTGAGCTAATCCTCGTGGATGATTTTTGATTTAGCTTACCTTCTCCATTTCTGGATAGGATAATTTCCCCAATCGAGTTACTTTCTCATTGGGAGGAGTCTTGTTTGACTGTTTTCTCTCTGGTTATTCCTGGATGAAGTTGCTGCCTCTCGCATAGGCTATACTCTTTGATTTTCCCCAGTGAGTTTGCGACCAAGACGACTGGTGCATTTATTTTGCACATTTAAGTATTTGATCTCCTCGGGAAGGATTGATTCAGGGTTCTCTTTGATGAAGATTTTATTCTCTGCCAATATCATCGCAGTTTCCTTCTGAATTATTTTGGAAAACGACAAGTGTTAGCTCTTCATGAGCAACTTGTACGTTATAGACACCGTTGGAAAACGACAAGCGGCATCTCTTCACGAGCAACTTGTATGTTACTTTTCTGAAAGCGCCGAGCAGCAGTTCTTCATGAGCTACTAGTGCGTCATTTTATCTTTTCGAAAGTGCCGAGCAGCAGTTCTTCATGAGCTACTAGTGCGTTATTTACTTCTTTTTGAAAGCGCCGAGCAGCAGTTCTTCATGAGCTACTAGTGCGTTATTTACTTCTTTTTGAAAGCGCCGAGCAGCAGTTCTTCATGAGCTACTAGTGCGTTATTTACTTCTTTTTGAAAGCGCCGAGCAGCAGTTCTTCATGAGCTACTAGTGCATCATTTTATCTTTTCGAAAGCGCCGAGCAGCAGTTCTTCACGAGCTACTAGTGCGTCATTTTCTTTTTTCTGAAAGCGACAAGCAGCAAACTCTTCATGAGTTACCAGTACGTTATTACTTTTCTTTGGAATACAGCAAGCGGTAGCCTCTTTATTTGAGCAGCTTGTATGTTATCGGTATTTTCTTCGGAAAACAGCAAGTGGTAGCTTCTTTATTTGAGCAGCTTGTATGTTATCGGTATTTTCTTCGGAAAACAGCAAGTGGTAGCTTCTTTATTTGAGCAGCTTGTTTGTTATCGGTATTTTCTTCGGACGACAGCAAGCGGCAGCTTCTTTATTTGAGCAACTTGTATGTTATCGGTATTTTCTCTGGACAACAACAAATGGCAGTTTTTCTTTATTTGAACAACCTTCGTATCTACAGTCTTATTACCTCAGCATTAACGAGTTTATCTCTGAAAATCTAGCAGAGAAGTCTGTTACGAATCGATTACCTCCAGAAGTCGGTAATCAGTTATCCGCATTTTGTTACTCTCTGTCCGCCATCGACCTTGAGTTGCGAACTCACTGTTTTGGGTCAATAATCTGTTATGGCCTATGCAAGATACTCTCTTTGTTAGGGTTAGAGGTTGTTTTCCCTCGATTTTATTCGCTGTCAGGAGTCTGTCGTTTGAAGTCGATAGCTCGTTTTCCCCAGTAGCGTATAATTCATGTCTCTGTGTTTTGTTGGTGTTCGATTCCTCCAACATTTGTCTTGTTTCATACAACATCTTTCTCTGTGAATTCAACACTACATTCATATCACTGCATGATGACGGCATCTTAGGACAAAATTTGCGTAATTATGTATTTAAGTACCTTCAATCTCGTCGAGACGAAGACTTTAATCTTCATATCTCCGGATAGAAGGAACTTAAATAGGGGCAGCTGTTGTACCCCAAATTTTGACCTAAGATACCGTCTCCCATCTGCATTATTCGCATTGCAAGGGTTTTCACATATTTTATCAAATTTTCAAAGCAGTGTAAAAATTCACAACTTTTTCGAGTCGGGAGCTGTTTATTTGTTGAACGCTAAATTTATTAACTGATCAAGACTTAAACAATGTTCATTGATTATTTATTATCTTAAATTCAAATAATTGGAATTTATTTTCGATTATTATGTAATTTAAAGATTTATAAATAACAAAACAAATATTTGAGAAGAGGTTTATTAATTGGTCAAATAATGTTTATTAATTATTCATTATCCTAAATTTAAATAATGGGAACCTGTTTTCCGTTATTATATAATTTAAAGGTTTACGAATAATGAAATAAACATTTGAAAAGGAGTCTATCAATTGATCAAGCAATGTTTATTTGATTATTTATTGTTCTAAATTTAAATAGCTGAAATTCTATTTTTTCAAGTTATTATAATTTAGAAGAATTAAAAATAATAATAAAGTAAATAATTGAAGTTATTAATTGATCAATGATGTTTATTTATTTGTTTATCATTCTGAATTTAAATAATTGGATTTGATTTTCAGTCATTATATAATTTAAAGAATTATAAACAATAAATAAATAATTGGAAAGAAAAAGAATTAATTGAGAAATGATAGAATTTTTATTTACTTTATTCTATTTATTACAATTGTCATTTAAATGTTGTGTTATTACAAAATATTTATAAAGACAATTACACAAATGCTTAAAGTAAAATAAAAAGCTATTTTTCTAAATTCTAATTCTAATCTTCTATCCAATGCTCTTGTCTGCTCATTTAAATTTTACCTGCAAAAAACGATTAAAAGAAAAGTCAGAATTGAATAAATAATTAAAATGCAGAAAATAAATTTAATGTTCATCATTAAAAGCAATGGCCGGAATCAGTTACTCTTTTTTGCAAATCACGGGATTTCTCCCGGTTCACAAAAAAGAGAGGAATTTTTAAATGAATGCACAAATTATTTTCTTTTCAAATAGCACATTTCAAAATCAATTGCATTCTGTCAAAAAAAAGCCCAATGCATATTCCAAAGTACACACAGCATACAATTTCCATGCATAATTTCAAACAACATATGCAACGTACATAACAAAAGCCAACGTTAACCTGCAGCCACATAGGAGAGTAACATAGGCTAATGCAAGACAAAAGAGATATGCAATTTCAAACAATGTGCAGTCTTAAAACAATGTATGCAAGCAATATATGTTTCCATTTTTCATCATATTCCAGCCTGTTTGCAATTTCAGAATATAAAGTACATATCACATTATGTATCATTTCTGTACTTAAGAGAGAGAGAGGAAGAGGTTTAGCTTTGCAGGTTTTGATTTAAGCATGAAATGGGAATAAAGTCAACCATATGTAGCAGCATATGTGCAGAGCATCAGAAAAATATATTAAATATACTCAAACCTGAGCCATGACAAAAGGAAGCAACGAATATGAGAAGAAAATCCCTTCAAAAGGAAGTCTTAAATTGCATAGCATATCTCTACACAACCATATCACTGCAAAACTATTCAAAAAAACCATAGCATATCTCTACACAACCATATCACTGCAAAACTATTCAAAAAAACATAGCATATCTCTACACAACCATCATTGCAAAACCATTCAAACCCATAACATAAGGCAAAACCACAGAACCTGCATCAAACTATCCAAAACCATAACATAAGGCAAAACCTCATAACCTGCTTCATAATCTGCATACTGTATCAAAACCATAGATAAAACAGTATAATCCAAAACCATTCAAAAAACCAACTATTCAATATTCCAACCAGTTTTTTAGACGAAGAAGAAGAGAAGAATTAGTAGCAGAAAGCAAAGAGCGAGAAATCTTCGGAGCTTACCTGACTTCGCCGGAATTGTACCGTCGGACTAGCTCCGACCATGTGAGTTTCTTCAGTTTTTTTCGCATAAATCTTTATACCGTTGCGTTGCCTTTGTCTCACTGGATAATAATACTCTCTTTAATTTCTTGAAATCATGTTAAATGGCCATTTAAAATCATCGCTGGTCTTAATGTCACTGCCTTCGTCAATCCTACCCCTGTCCTGTACCAGCAACACATCAATCCCTATTCTAACACCGACAATAACTCAATCAATAAATTTCAAGATTCAATAATGTTGCAAGACCAACGCAATCATACATACTGTTAATTTAAAGCCAACTTGAAAACAATATAGAATTCTCAAACCTTTTTTCAATTACCCATTCAGACTTCGCGGTTCTTCGCTATCATCTTCATCCAATTCTTCTGCCACTCTCAAATCCGCAACTCATACCACAATATCCTTCTTCCGCTTTCACTTCATTATGTCCGCTCAAGCCTCCATAGAAGCACAACTTCACCGTTCAAAATCATCCCAAAATATCATCTTAGTTTCAAATCTTAACCTTCTTCAAGCTCCTTCTCCCTCGGTTTTAGCTCTCATCCTCTGCCTGTTACGTCTGTCCTCACAGCCTAACCAGTCTCTCAAACACAAATTCCTCCCTCCTCTCTTCTCACGGCGGCACAATGCATTCTCTTCCATTCTCGATCAAACTCCTCTGCCGTACCAAACCTCCATTCGCCGCGCTATTACCAGCAAATTATCTTCGCCTCGGGAAACTCAATGGCGCATCTCCATCTTCTCTTCCCCTTCAAAACCCAGCGCGACAGTGCTATATATCCTAATCCGTTCTCAATTTGTCTGCCATACCTCCGTCTCATTATCTTCTTCTTCATTTTGCATTCATTCCTCCACCGTAGACACACATTACCACACCGCACGCCGCTTCTATAGGCGATAACTCAGGCAAGAAGGTGATGCAGAGAAACAAAGAGAAGTGGAAGAATTTGTCTTACCTGTCGGAAGCAAGCTCTGGTGGATCTTGATTTTGGTGATGAAGCGAAATCCAGAAAAACTGATTCATATTATAATTTGTTATTCTCTGCACCGATTCTTCTTTTCTCTTCTGCGTTTCCGTTATTCTTCTTGCGTTCTGGTTTTGATTTGTGGTGTTGTTGTCGTTCTTGAGGTGAAGATGTTGTTTGCGTTTGATGAAACGGAATGATGAAGCAGAGAGGATTACAGTAGAGTTTTGTGATGCGAGATCGAGATGATGCAGGTGATGTGATGATTTGGTGTTGATGATTGAAGGAAGATGATGGTTGAGGTTCCGGTGGTGGCAGAGAGGGAAGGTTGATAAAGGTGATGGAAGGTTTTGGATTGAGGAGGAAGAGAAGTTGCAGAAAGTGCAGAGAGAGAAAGAGATGTGTGAGAACAATCTAGCGTTTTAGGATCCAGCAGCGGCGGCCATGGTACAACGTTCCTAGGTTTTCTTTGTTACAGCATTGCGTTTCTGTTTTTGGGTCTGGGTCCTCCAACGACCCGGTCCAATTCCCTCAACCCAGCTCAGCTTTTTTTACTTAAGCCCATGCGTTTTGTTCCTGCGCCCCACCCCATCCTTTTACATGCTTTTAGTTTAATTCTATTTCTTTTTTTCTTAGCTAACTTAATTAATTTAGATTAGTTAGTTTTCTTAGGAATAAACATATAGTTTCAATTAGACAATTTTTAATATTTTACCCAAATCTCATGTAGTTTAAGTTTAGGTTTATTTAATAATTTTAGTCTTCCTTATTTCTAATTAGATTTAAATTCATAACTTGTAAGTTTTATTTAGTTTGGAAATATTTAATATCTCTAAAAAACATATGAAAGTAAAAATGAGAAAACTAAAAGACATGCTATTTTTCTTTAATTTACTCCCCTCATTTTGGTTAAATACCAATATAGAAAAGACATAAAAAATAGAAACATATAAAACCTTAAAAAACATTTCTATTAATTCTCGTTACTTTTTATCCATGTTAAAATGCGTAACCAATTAAAACATTTTTCTCTTCATATATTAAACAAAAAATCAAAAAATGCATGTTCACACTCAGTCTCTTATTTAATTTGTTGTATATCATTTATCTCATAATTTTCTGTTTAAATATCTCGCATTTACTTGATTATTCTGTTTGCGTCAATCCAAAGGGAATTGTCTAATTTTTGTTGACTTCATGTCCTCAAAAACGATCGAGCGAATACTCTCATTCATTAAAAGCTTAGGGTAATTTTTCCTCAAATATTCAATCTTTTTCGAAGCTTATACCATTTCAAGTCAAAACTTCAACGTTAGGTTGTCGTATCTTCAAAAACCCGTCCGTACCCCTTTTCGGCCAAAACGATTTATTTTCAATCAAGCAATCAATTTTAAATAAAACAGATATTTCAAAAGGTTCCTATAGAGTACTATAGATGCATTGGGTGCTAGTACCTTCCCATTGTATAACCAACCCCCGAACCATAAGATCTCTTTTCAAAAACGCTTTGTATTTGTATTTTTATTTACATTGCATATTTAGGGTTTTATTTCGCTCTTTTCCCTTTTCCTTTGGAAACAATAAAGCGCGGTGGCGACTCTTGCTTTTGCAAGACGAATTAATCAATAATTCGATCTCCGATTTACCCCGCTACATTTTTTATCGCTACACTATCAAAATCAACTTTTCACATAAGAGATATCTTCAGTGCAAGTATATTCCTTTAGCTTGAGGATTCTGATGTCTAGCACAATGTTAAGACAATAAGATTGACATCCTTGACTTAGCTTTCCTTTTGATAAAAATAACCTTTTGTCTCTTGAGTTTTATCTTTTCCAGTTATAGATTGAAAACTCTATCCCTTTTAGCCTTCCAATCATCTTTCCACATGAGGAAGCTCCTTCAACATAACTGAACTAACCTTACAGACTTCATCATGGTATCACGTTTGAAGGATAATAGAGTCACCTCACCCTAAAAGTAATATATGATAGACAAACCTTCCTTCTCTTAAGACATAAGATAAGCGATATCCACCTCTTATTTTCTTCATGGTTGACAACTTTCTTTATTCTAGAGGCACATATCTTGAATAAACAGCCAACACCTCATTAGATAATTCTCTAATACAAAAATATTCATTAGAAGTCCATCTTCCAGTCAAACCAGTAATATCCTTGGAAATTCATAATCGAGACCACTTTCCTAATTAAGCCAAGAAATAGAAAAACCGATACAGTTGTTCTTGAGATAAGTAGGGCATTCTTATCCACAAAGATCCAAGGTATTCACACTCATAAGAATACTTTGACATTGATTGATCTATACTCCAGTTCCAACCTTTTCTTTAGCATAATAGACTTGTTGAAGTTAGTACAGATGTTCGGGACATTTTGTCCAAACATTATGTCCAATATCTTTAACACCTGATTAGATTGCCTTCCAAGGAACACAATAATAAGAAACACTTCCTCAGAGTCCAGGGCACAAATTTGTAAAAGTTGTAAAAAAAATGCTCTTATTGGTTTTCAATAGCTTGTCACTTTCATGTCAAACCTCTTGAGGAGAGACCAGAGTATCTTCTTCTTGATCATCATCTATTGGATACTAATGCCTATACATTGGGTTAGGTTTAATATTCACACGTACTATAGCAGTAAGATTGGTGTGGATTCTTGTTGCTTCATAACTGTTGGATTGTAATGTTTTGCATTAGTTAATAGACCGAGAATGCACCAATCTCACGGTATTAAGGACGATAGTAGATATAAATAGAGAAACAAGTGGTAATATTCATAGTTGAGTAAATGAGCATATTATTGGTCTACAGTTTTGCATGATAAATACATAATTATGAAATCTACCTCTATAAATTTTAATTACTATTAACATTGAAATTATTATTTTACTTTCTGTCATTTATTCTATGTCATTTACTTTCATGTATCAAAACAACTACAAAAACATCTTAAAAATTGTTCAGCGGTCTTTGAAACCACCACCCTCTGTGGATACAGTAATTATGACTTACTTATGTGCTAGCAACAAGGACCTTTTATGGGGAACTCATCTCTCAATTGTTTATTCTTTTGTCAAATGATTTTTTGGTTTATGTAGGATTTTTTATATGATTTGTGCCCATAAAACCCATTTATTGTCCATTACAACCTATGCTCCCTTGCTTGTACGAGACAATTTATTGGAAATTAAGTTCCCTATTGAAATTTTGGTACAGAAAATACAAGTGATACAGAGTGCTTACCAACTCCATATAACATGAAGTTGATAATTTCATAGTGACAAAGAGCCAACTCAAACTCATCCCTTCTATCTCTTCAGCACCAGGATTCTCCTATCTTGATAATTCTTCAAGATCTGTTGTTCATTGATAACCAGAATGCTCTCATTCCAGCCTTCTAAAAAGAACAGTAGTACCAGGAAAATACTCCCTGAAGCTCAACCAATAGACCAGGATGCCTGCTCTGATACCAATTGAAATTATGATATAGGAAACACATGTTAGTACTAATGTCCCAACGTCAGAACAATGTCAAGATAGATGTTACAACATCTATTGACAGACTGGATAGATTTATCAAGATACAAGTGATACTGAAATTAGAGTTGTTAACCCAGTTCAATGCAACATCACCTACTCATGGGGGATACCAAACTAGGAAGGAAATCCACTATTAGTAGTATCAATTTAAAGCCTAAATAGTCCTAGTTTACAACTTCTCACTTAATCCCTACTCAGTGCAACTTCTACCTAGAAATCACCATCTAGATATGAGAAATCCCATCTCACTTCTTAAATCACCTCAGTGATATTTAACAGTCCCAATCCCAGTGATTGTATCAAAAATAACTCAACAAGAAGATTACACTTCTAGTGACTCTTAACTAAGAACAATACTTGGTGTTACTTAAAAGCTTCATCCAAGAACAACACTCAACTCATTACCTAAAGGCTTCTGAGTGAGAACATTACGTCTACCACAAGTATCAAAAGACACAAGGGTGACTTACACCCACACAAGAGACTCTCAAAACCTAAGACTCTAAGCTTCCCATAATTTACAAATTATGAAAAACTTATTTGATAGAATTAATCCATTAGGTTTATTCTTCTCTTTAAATACACCTTTGAAGTCCATGGGCTTCGAAATCTGCATCCAAATATTTCTTGATCCACAAGCTGAGTGATGCACCAATTGTGCAACAAAATCTCCTTAAATATTGGAACAAACAATATTAAGTTTCCTAAATTGTCTCAAGGCCCAATTTAGTAACTTATGTACAGATAGAGATACAAAACTTGTTCTAGATTAAATCTTCTTGACCTGCAAAATGTAATGAGATATAACCAAAAGGAATATCACTGAATCTAATTAAATCTGTAAAGATTTAAAAACAACTTGTACATGTTCATGTACAGAATGTCACAACATCTGACATAACATATTTCTTCAATGAACCTACTCAACATGGTAGAACATCTCCCATAACATCTTTATTGTGAATCATGTTTTAGAAAAATTGTTTCCAATCCCACAACCATGGTACTAACACATATCTCTTTGTCTGAGACCAACCACTTATGTCCATTAAGACGACTTAAGTGTTTAGTTTGTGAGATTCGGGGCGGGTTCTCCAAAATTCGAGTATATACCCGGCCCAATAAGTTACTCGGAATATACATTTCTCTATCACTTTTTCTTTCCATCTTGCAAATATACAAGTACACTCCATATGCATTGCATTCCACTTCCATTGAATTATTGTTAACCAACTTTCTTTTGGTTCTTTTCCTAAGATCAAATTGAACTAATAACTTCTTGTTGCATGTCATATGATTTAAACATCCCATGTCAAGGTACCAAGTCATAAAATCCATTAAATATTCAATTGTTGTCACCATTAGAATTAATAGTTCATAGTTAAAACTATAGCACTTTTATGCCACATTTTCTTCTTCTTCTTAAATATTTTAAGGATTTTTTCCTTTTCCAGGCTAACATTCATCAATATAGTGCATAAAAATTTCAATATTGTAACATTGAACCTTCTTATTGTCAAAAAAGATTCATCTTTTTTTGATTTTTATCATTCCCTCATCCATTTCTATGAGAGGATTTTGTTTTTTTCCTTCATGTTTGGACTTTCCTTCCAGTGGATTTTGTTAACAGTAGAGATGACAAAGTAGGAAAAAGAGGAAGAGACTAGGATTTCAATAATATGAATAACATATGTTATACAAATAAGAGTTAGAAAGTGAACATATAATAAGACATAAATAGACTAAACTGTTCATAGTCCAACTATAAGTAAAAGCCCATTACATATTATCTAACATCTCCCTTCAAACTAACAATACATTAACATGAAGTATTTAGAGTTTGTCAAACAAAATAAAAAACATACTCAGTACTAAATAATATGAATATAAAACTATAACATTTCTCTTCAAGATAAGTTTTGTCGAACTTTAAACTTGTTACAAATTAACCATAAAAATAAGTGATCAAACAAAACAAACTAATATCATAACCAATAAAAAGAGAAACCAATAAAAAGAACCATCATAGAAAGAAGCAACAACTAAAGAGGGAAGAAGAAGTTGAAGAAGTCAAAGGGAGAAACCAATTGATAGAGGATGAGCATTCAAAGAGAGGGAACAAACCAAATCAACATATCAATTTGAACCAAATCAATTTGAGTCAAACCAAATTGAATCAAGTCATATCAAATTAAACCAATCTAATCTAATTCAAGTACAATCAAACATGATCAACCTAAATCGACCCATATCAATTAGAACCAAATCTAATTATATCATATCAAATCAAACCAAATCAAATTTAACCAAACATACCGAAACAAACTAAATCAAATTGAATCAATTCAATCTAATTCAATCATATCCAAACATAATAATCAATATGGAGAGGAGTAAGAAAACAGAAGAACCAATAAAAGAGAGAAAAAGAAACAACCAAACAAAAGAACTAATAAGAAGGGGGGACAATCTATAGGGGGAGAAGCAAACAAATAGAATAACCAATAAGGAGAAGAGTAATAAATAGAAGAACCAATAAGAGAGAGAAAGATAAGAAAACAAATAGAAGAACCTATAAGAAGGGAAATATCAATGGAGAGAGAAGCAACCAAATAGGGAGAGAGTCAACTAAAGTCATATATAATTTAATCTTGATCTTCATGCACACAAGTGGAAGACAACCCGAGAACAATTTAGCGATTCAACAATAGAAGTTTTTCTTCAATAAACTTATCATTGTAAAATTAAAACAAACAATTTTTAAGAACTCTATAGAGAAAGAAACAATTATTTCAAAGGGGTCTAACCAAGCTCTAGATATCATGTAAATAATAGAGATGACAAAGTAGGGAAGAAACAATTATTTCAAAGGGGTCTAACCAAGCTCTAGATATCTTGCTTTTTAAATAATATGAATAATATAAGTTATACAAATAAAGGTTACAAAGATAATGTATAATAAGACATTAAACTAAAATACTCATAGTTCAAGTATAAGGAAAGGCCCATTACATATTATTGTCGCAGTGGGAAAATTGAGATTAAGTTATTGATTAACTTAACTCAGAAAAAGCAAGGGTCTCCACTGAACTTTATTGTTTCCAAAGGGAAAAGTTCGAAAAAACCCACACAAAGTTTTGAAAACCAAAACAAAAATATAAATTTAGGTATGGGGGTTAGTTACGCAAGGGAAATATATTAGAACCCCTCACATCTATGGAACTCTATAGAAACCACTTGCATTTGTTTATAAAAAGAGCTTTTTGGTTGTTGATTGTTTTTAGGTGAAAAAGACATTTTGTCATATTCGAGTGGAAAACTCAAGTTACTACCCACAAGTATGAGGAAATATGCATTTGCATCACCTTGACATGGAGATTTTTACTAGGATTTACTCAATAATCATATCTCAAAATTCAAGTGGAAAATGTCAATCAACTTCACAACACACTATAAAAGTATATGAATTTGCATCACTTCAAGAATAGACTCCCATCCTTTCTTTTAGAAAAAGGTATGATTTGAAAATAAAAATGCACTAAGGCACAAAAAGAAGTTTAATGAGGTTTGTCTTTTTTAGGTGTTTTGAAAAGAGTTTTTAATATACTTAAGTGTTTTAACATTTATTAAGAAAAATATTTTCTGGATAACTTTACAAAGTCAAGGTTTGTTAAGAAAAAATGTGAAGTTTGAAAATAATAAGTTTTTGAAATAGGGAGAAGATTTTGAAATTTTAAGAAGAGAAGGAGATATAGAGACTATCCTAAAGCATAAAAAAAGGACAAGAAACAAAATGTCTCATTGTAAGGTAGATGAAGAGAAAGACTTTGTGTGTGCAAGTGAACTAACCATAAGAAGAGCAAGCGTTTGACATTGGTAAAAACATCACTCCTTTCCATTTGGATTTAAGCCATAATTTGATCGAGCATAATGAGCAGACGAACATAGGAGAGCACAGATAAAAGTCACAAAGTCTCAGAATACGACCAAGTCTCAGATACAACCAAAGGTCTAAATGATACAAAGTCTCAAGTACAATAGAATATCATATGAAAATAATTCCTCAGATGAACCAAAGTATCAGATGAAATCCAAGCTAAGGGAAAGTAACCATGGTCTCAAGTCCAAAGTCCAAAACTCCATGTGCAAGGGATAGTGTCAAAAAGTCCTCAAGAGCACATTACCAGTTTTTTAGGGTTTCGTATTTACTAATTTTTTAATCCTTTGAAGGCAAGCAAGAAAAATAAAACAAAGGATGAAAATGACATGAAATGATGATAAATGACTAGAAATAAAATTGCACAAAAGTAATGGGCAAGAAATTAAATGACATTAATGTAAAAGTGCGGAAAAGTAAAGTTTGCACAATAATATGATGTTAATGTTAGTGTTAATTATAAATCAACAGATTCGAGCAATTTAACGCTATGTTAAGTAATTGTAATTGAACTTATGTAGAAGTCACAACTATCTGAGGTCGGGTAATAGGAATTAGTAATTATCTGTTTTATTGGCATTATGTTTGGTAAAACTAACTTAGCATAAACATGTTGAAATAAGATGTTCTATCAATTGGAGAAACATGTTGAATGCGATGTCCTATATAGTTTCTTTCAACATCGTGATTTTGTACAACTGGACTGTTAGATATTTTAGTTTGTTACAGGTGAAAAATATTTTGTAAATACTATGCTAGCCTATGTGGCATAGAGGTTGAACATTAAAAAGATTCAAGCTGATTTCGAGGAGAATGGTTAGTTTTTAATTATGGAGATAGTTAAGGAAACTAATGATTGATGTCCTATCTTTGAGGAAATAATTTTGTTGCGCCTCTGTCATATCAAGCTGCATATGTGAAGCCCAAATCCAGTTCATTTAAGGTTATAAATAGAAGGATTCAACCTTAGTACAAGTGTGGAACTTACTGTGTATTTTTATTAGGGTTTGTGTGTTAATTGTGAGCCTCTTGATTATCATCTTGGTAAAAGAGTAGGACTTTGTTTTAAGTTTTAAGTTCTATCAATCATTCCAAAGATTTTAAGCAGTGAATGATTATGTGTCTTTGAAGTGTGACTTCTGTTATTTTCTAAGTGTTTAGAATTGTCCAGTCACTGTTATATGATTAGAAGGGATTTAAGAAGGGTCTCATACCTAGGTGAGTCTTAGGTAGAAGTTAAGAAATGGTAGTGATTAAGTGAGAAGTTGTAAACGGGTGAGTTTAGCTTCAAATTGATACTATCTAGTTAATTTCATCCTTGGCTTAGTAGCCCCTAGAGTAGGTGTTGTTGTACATCAAACTAGGTTAACAATCATGTGTGTTCTTTACTTTTATGCACTTTATTTATCCCTTATCTTGTCATTGTTTGTTGGTTCATAGAAAGTTGTCTCAACATCTCTTAAGATATCTCTGATCTGAATACTTGAATTTCAATTGGTATCAGAGCAGACATCATGCTCTGACTCTGAGTGAGATTTAGGGAAGATACCTTTTGGTACAATGGACAAGGAATTAGAATTTATAAAGAGACCACCCATTCTTTATGGAACCAATTATGACTATTGGAAAGTTCGTATGGTGGCCTTTATCAAATTCGTGGACACCAAGGCTTGGAAAGTTGTGGTCAAGGGATGGGATCCACCAATGGATGTAGGTCCAGATGGGAAAGCTATTGATGTTATGAATGAAAGGGTAAGAAAACACTTAGAAGGGGGGGGGGGGGGGGGGTTGAATAAGTGACTCTTTTCGTTTTCAAAACAAAGCTCAAACAATAATGGAAGAACACAGTTATTTTTATCCTGGTTCGTTTGAACTCAAACTACTCCAGTCCACCCGCCAAGGTGATTTCGCCTTTCTCAACAAGGACTTAATCCACTATAATCAACTGATTACAATCACACAACAACTATTGTGACTAACAATTCACGGGTAAACTTACAAGTGACTAACACCACTAAGACTTAAATCTAGTCCTAGTCTGCTTGAGAAATCTGACCAAACTTGGTCTCTCAAGGAACAAATACAGGAGTTTAATCTTTACATATAATGAAATAGAGTTTGCTTCTAATCAAGCTATATCACAACTGTGATTTTTCACTTAGAATATAATGCACAAATTATATGAACAATGAGTTTGTGAGCTTTTGGATCTTTCACGTAGTTTCTTGCTTCTTTTGAAAATTTGATTGGTTTTCTTGGTTCACTTAAAGTTCTTGGATTGCAATAAATGTCCTTCTATTTATAGTAGGAACAATAAGACCGTTACTGCCTTCAGAAAAGATGGAGAGCATTAAATGCTTTGCGTGTATCCTTGTAATATTCCATTTTCCAAGAAACTAGTTGTAGGCACTTGAGTGCTTTCAGTCGTCTTTGCATTAATGAGCAAACTCAGAATGTAAGAACATGTTTTCCTTTGCTTTGACAAGACAAGTTGATCTAAACGTTACTTCAGAGTTTTCTCCAATGTCTTTAAGTCAGAACATGCTTCACTCATCTTCTAGGCAGTGCGTTGCTTGCTAAGAACTTTGAACAGCGCTTGCTTTCAAGTTATCTTCTGAACAAGGAGCCTGCTAGAATTTAGAAGATATATTTAACAAATAAAGTGTCTTACCAGAGTCAGCAGATGCGTTTGAATAAAAGGTTCTTTTATCAAAGAACTTCTTCATAATCTTTGCTTAGTACTTTAGAATGTTTTCTGTCAGAACATTAACTAAGACATTTAAAACACATTCATCAGAGCATAAATTATCTTAAATATAATTTAGTTATCATCAAAACTCTTGAGATAGGTCAGAACTAATCTTGTTCTTTTAATCTCCCTCTTTTTGATGATGACAAAAAAATTATTTTAGATAAAGAAAAGAAACGGATTAAGAGATAAGAATCTCCCCCTGAAATGAATATTTCTATGCATAAGACATCCTGAGATTATTTAGTCAGAGTAATACACAACCTTCTTGAATTTCTTCAAGAAGATAAATCTTAGCTGGAATATTCTTTCAGAGTTAAAGTGATACCTACAAAAAAAATCTTTTGCACGGAAGGAATTCTTGCAAATTTGTTAGAATGTCTGAGACTTAGTCCCATAACTGTTAAACAGTGATTAGTTCAAGAATGCACATCTTCTCCCCCTTTTTGGCATAATCAAAAAGTGTAATAAATGAGAAATTTTGAAAGATTTCATAAAAAAGTTAAAAATAGATATCCAGAAGTACAAACAAAACATCCAAATAAGAGACAAAAAGAAACTAGGATTTCTTAGTGACAAGAGCCATCTGAAGATTCTTGATCTCAGAGGAAGATTCGTCTTGTTTCGCCATCCAGTTCTTGATCTCTAGATTTGTTTGATCTTGCTTATCCATGCACTTATTCAAGACTTCATTCTCCTTCTTTAGCTCTTTCAAAGTGTCCATAATGAGTGAGGTATGAGCAGAAGATGATGAAGCTTCAGTAGAAACAGGCTCAAAAGCAGCAACCGTTGAGTCAGACTTCACAAAGGTGGAAAGCAGAGTGCCCAGATCCATTGCAAGAGTTGGCACAGGTTCAGGTCCAGCCTTAATAGAAGGTTGATTCAATAGAACAATAGCCATAGGATTTGAATCTTCAGAGGATTCTTCAGATTCATCTTCTGATATGTCTGTCTTATCAGCTGGTGTATCAGCAATCATTAGCGAAGACTTCTTATTCCAAGTGTCAGCAGCTTCTGTCTTGAAAGCATGCAGAAGTTTGGAAAAGTTGTCCAGCACCTGAAAATGGCACAAGTCCTGTAACTTCTGTGATTCAGCAACCAAAGTCCTTCTGAAGGTTTTCCATAGAAGATTTGTTGCTGTTGTGTTCACGCTTATGGAGCAATCTTCTTTCAGCGGTTGTAACCATGCTTGAACATTTGTTATAAAATTCTGAAACAAAGTATTTACATCTGGCTGAACATGATTAGGGACAGTCATTCTGTAAGTTTTGTTTTTCAAGAATTGTAGAGATTGAAAGTCCACTACAGTTCTTAAAAAGCTATTGGGTTCAGGATTATTGGTAGGTTCAGGTTCAGGTTGGTTAACACAAATAGAAGGTTCTGATATTTCATGAGGTACAGATGGTTCAGCAGTTTCAGTTTGTTCAAATGGTTGTTGCTCTGGAATTTGAGGAGTTAAGAGTGGTGTTGTATGTTGTGGTGAAGTGGGTGGAGTGACATCAGGCGAAATTATTGTATAAGCAGGATTGGGAATGGGATTTTGAGGTTGTGGTTGATTCATAGCAAAAATATTCTCAGATGGTAGGTTGAAAGGAGGTTTTATGGTTGCTAGAGGTTCATTTATCCCTGGAATTCTCCAAGAGCCAGCATCATACCATCCAGTGGGTCTGGGTGATAGAGGTCTGGGAGGGGGTCTTGAAAAACGTTTAGCAGGAATAGGTTGAAAAACAGATGGTTCGGGGGGTTCTGATTGAGAGGGTTCTGATTGGCTGTCAGAATGTTCATCAGAGTCAAAATCACTTAAATCTGTTAAAAACTGATTTTTACGAGGATTGTCAGCAAGGGATTCAGATGGTAAGGTCAGATCAATGTCAACATCTAAGTCTCCTAAGGTTTGGGAGGGTTCAGCAGATGCAGATACATTTTCAGAATCATAAACAAGTATAGTTTCAGCATGATTACCTGTCTTCTTTTTCTTCTTCTGAGGAGTGTCAGAAGGTCCTTCTACAGCTTTTCTCTTCACAAATTCTTGGAGAACAACATCAGGAGCAGCTTGATTTCTTCCTTGAAGCCAAGCTGGATCAATGGGTGATCTTGTTTCTTTGCAGATCTCAAGATAGTGCAAAATGATACGAGGATGATCCCCTAAGTTGAACAAAGGAAAGTCAGCAATAGGAATCCTTCTCCTCTTCACAGCAGTTGACACACATGGAGTGGGTTCCACCAGCAGTTTGTCAATAATTTTCCTTTTCAGCAAGTTCTTTCCAGTCATAGTCTTACCACAGATAGGTTCAAGCTCCCCCCGAAGATTTTCTTCTTTTAGGTGAGCAATCAGACCATTCTCAGTCAGAATGTCTGATAATAACCTCCCCATAGGAATCCAATTCCTCTTTGATTTGGGGTTCTTCATCCTTTCAGCTTCTCTGGTTTCTTTGACATGGTTCCAGAGATGTTTAAAAAGCAAGTAGGGCAAATCAATTTTGACATTGGTTCCAAGGTAAAACAGCAAATATTGTTGATCAGCGTTGATGTAATCAGGAGAACTGGTGTCTTTCCTGTGGTGAATACATCCATGAATAATCCTTGCCCAAATCTTATATTTGTATTTCAAATCCCTGACTTTGGAGGAACCTTGATCGTTAGTGAAAATCTCTGAATATACCCTAGACATCTCCATTATTCCACTGGGCATTCCTGTAACTCCAAGTCCTTTAAATCCCAACAACTTTCTGATTAGATTTTCTGTAATGGATATTTCCTTGCCCATTACAAAGGAGAGAATAACCTTGGGGGTTGCAATAGCATGAATCCAGAATTCTTTCACCAAATGTGAAAAGAATGGACCAATAAGACGATCAAAGTAGCTTTCCCAACCTTGAAACTTCACAGCAGGGAACAAGTCAAATCCATTCTCTCTGAGATTTTCAAAGTCTACCATTAGCTCACTCAAAACTTCCAAACTTTCTACCGGAATGAGAGTTGTCCTTTCAGGTATAATGTATTTCTCGGAGTGGGTAGAAGAAGAAGAAGCCATTTAAGTTCTTTAGAAATGAGAAATTGAAGAAAAGGGTTTTAAGAGAAAAGTACAGTAAGAGAAAAAAACGCTTGAGTTTTGAAAGAGACAGTAAAGAATGAAAAGGGTTTTTCAAAAAGTATTTATAGGCATTAATTTCAGAAAATAGGTTTAGAATTAAAATTAAAAGTATTTAAGACACAATTAAAATAAAGATTAAAACAGATTTAAAAACGAATCTCATCATTACTTGAATTTAATGATTTGCTAAAAATGAGGGAAACGTGGGATTATGGCTAATCATCAACAGTTACCTAGAACGTCATCAGTAGCTTTTGCACGCTTGACCTTTCACAAACACACCACGTGTTCATCTCCTGAAGGATGCATGTAACAACTGTTTGTTCTAATGAATTTCTGAACTACACTTGGACATGAAGCGTTAGAATATTCCATAACTTTTCATATAGCTTCTGTTACAACTTCTCTTCTAACTTCTAAAGAGTTGTTGATCAGAGCATTCATTTCAGAATATTCTGAAGTCAATCACATAAAATAAATATTATTTTATTTAGGACATAATTCCATAAAAATATTTTTCAGAATGAAATTAAATCTATCTTCTGAAAGGGGTTTGGTAAAAATGTCAGCCCATTGATGGTCTGTTTTTACAAAAATTAAGTTTAAAATTCCCTTCTGAATATAGTCCCTTATGAAATGATATTTAGTTTCTATATGTTTGGCTTTAGAATGTAAGATTGGATTTTTAGAAAGACAAATAGCAGAAGTATTGTCACAGAAGATAGGAATCTTACTTTCATAAAGGTTGACTTTTCATCCAAATCATCTGAGAGCTACATCCAGCAGCAGATATATATTCAGCTTTTGTGGTTGATAGTGCAATTGTTGCTTGCTTCTGGCTGTACCATGAGATAAGATTGTCACCCAAAAACTGGCAGCTTCCAGAGGTGCTTTTTCTTTCAATTCTATCTCCAACAAAGTCAGCATCACAATAACCTACTAGTTTGTAATCTTGTGATCTTCTGTAACACTGACCAAGATTAGCAGTACCTTTCAGATACCTAAGAATTCCCTTAACAACTGTTAAGTGAGATTCTCTAGGATCTGATTGGAATCTAGCACACAAGCACACGCTAAATAATATATCAGGTCTAGATGCAGTCAGATAGAGAAGGGATCCAATCATACCTCTATAGAGCTTCTGATCTACTTTCATACTTACCTCATCTTTACCTAGAATGCAGGTTGGATGCATAGGTGTCTTGGCATCTTTTCTTTCTGACATTTGAAATTTCTTCAAAAGTTCTTTAACATAATTCGTCTGATGTATGAAAGTACCTTCTGGAGTCTGGTTGATTTGAATTCCCAGAAAGAATTTCAATTCACCCATCATGCTCATTTCAAATTATGCCTGCATGGTCTTAGCAAATTCTTTTCCAAGGGAGATATTATAGGTTCCAAAAATTATATCATCAACGTAAATTTAACAAATTAAAATATCATTTTTAAATGTTTTTCTGAAAAGAGTTGTGTCCACTTTCCCTCTGGTAAAATCTTTTTCTAATAGAAAATTACTCAGACGATCATACCAAGCTATGGGAGCTTGTTTTAAACCATACAAAGACTTTTTTAATTTAAAAACATGTTCTGGATGCTTTGAATCATTAAATCCAGGAGGTTGACGGACATATACTTCTTCTTCAATATAACCATTTAGAAATGCACTTTTAACATCCATTTGATATAATGAAATTTTATTTTGTACAGTAAAAGAAATTAATAATCTTATAGATTCTAACCTGGCGACTGGGGAAAAGGTTTCATTATAATCAATTCCTTCTTGTTGACTATAATCCTGTGCAACCAGTCGTGCTTTGTTTCTGATTACTTCTCCTTGTTCGTTCAATTTGTTTCTGAAAACCCATTTGGTTCCTATAACATTGAATCCTTTGGATCTTGGAACTAGATTCCATACATCATTCTTGGAGAATTGATTTAGTTCTTCTTGCATTGCTAAGATCCAATCATTATCTTCCAGAGCTTCATCAATGGTAGTTGGCTCAACCAGAGAGACCAAACAAAACAAAGATTCTTCATTGATTCTGAGAGAGGATCTTGTTCTAATGGGATCTTCTTTTCTTCCAATGATTACGTCTTCTTTGTGAGCTGAAGATATTCTAGGAAACCTTTTCTGAGTGGGTTGGTTAGAGATTCTGAGATTGTTCAGAGCATTATTAAGAGGATGGTCTACTACGTCTTCTTTTGCTTCTAAACTTTCAGAGTTTGAGGGATGATCTTATGTACCTACAGAAAAATCAATTTGCTTTGGCTGTTGCTGGCCAAGCTTATCATCAAACCTGACTTTGATTGATTCTTCAACAATCAGAGTTTCTGTGTTGTATACTCTATAGCCTTTTGAGCATTCAGAGTATCCAAGCAGGAAACACTTTTGTGCTTTGGAATCAAACTTGTTCAGAGTTTCTTTGGTGTTTAGAATAAAACAAGTACATCCAAAAGGATGGAAATAAGAAATGTTGGGCTTTCTGTTTTTCCACAATTCATAGGGAGTCTTTTCAAGAATAGGTCTTATAGAGATTCTATTTTGAATGTAACACGCTGTGTGCACAGCTTCTGCCTAAAAGTGCTTAGCCATATTTGTTTCATTGATTATGGTTCTGGCCATCTCTTGTAATGTTCTATTCTTTCTTTCTACAACTCCATTTTGCTGGGGAGTTCTAGGACAAGAAAAATTATGAGCAATACCATTTTCTTTAAAATATTTTTCAAAATAATGATTTTCAAATTCACCACCATGATCACTTCTAACTTTTGTGATTTTAAAATCTTTTTCATTTTGCACTTGAGTACAGAAGTCAATGAATACATAATGTGACTCATCCTTGTGTTTTAAAAACTTTACCCATGTCCATCTGCTGAAGTCATCAACGATGACCAATCCATACTTCTTGCCTCTGATGGATGCAGTTTTAACTGGCCCAAACAGATCAATATGAAGTAACTCTAATGGCTTAGAGGAAGATACAACATTTTTAGATTTAAAGGAAGGTTTTGAAAATTTTCCTTTTTGACATGCTTCGCACAGAGCTTCTGAGTTGTACTTCAGATTTGGAAGTCCTCTGACTAAATTTAATTTATTTAGTTGAGAGATTTTTCTAAGACTGACATGTCCCAATCTTCTGTGCCATACCCATTTCTCATTGCTAACAGACAAAAGACATTTGACGTTTTGAGATTTAAGATCTGATAAATCAATTTTGTAAATGTTGTTCTTTCTCTTGCTAGAAAAGAGGATTGATCCCTCTTTTTGACTTACAGCTTTACAGGAGTTTTGATTAAAGATAATGTCATAGCCATTGTCACTTAATTGACTTATGGACAATAGGTTATGAGCTAATCCTTTTACTAATAAAACATTTGAGATAGAAGGAAGGTTACCATTTCCTATGGTTCCAGAACCAATAATCTTCCCTTTCTGATTACCTCCAAACTTCACATCTCCTCCATCTTTAAGTTCTAGGCTTTGGAACATAGACCTTTTTCCCGTCATGTGTCGTGAGCACCCAGAGTCCAGGTACCATGACTGATGTTTCAATTGAGTTGTTAAGGACATCTGCAACAAATATTATTTTATCCTTAGGTACCCATATCTTTTTGGGTCCTTTTGGGTTAGCATAAGAGTTTCCAGAATGTGATGTATATTTTATATCATGTGAGTGTCCAAACTTGAATTGCTTATTCAGAGGTTTGTAAGTGAAGGTCATTTTAGCAACAGGTTTTGGAATGTATTTCTCCTTCCCTTTGGGAGGTTCATATCCAATTCCTCTTCTGTTTTTCCCACTAACTCCATAGATCATTGAAGCCATTTTACTTCTGTCTATGCCTTTGGCAAGAAAAGATTGAAAGCTATAGTCATATTCTTTCAGAATATCTTTTGAACTAGACACAGACTCTGAACTAAAATTCTTTTGAACATTTTGAATTTCCTTTTTAAGTTTAAAACTGTTTTCTAAAAGTTCAGATTTTTCTGTTTCAAGTTTCTCAATATCAGATGCAAGACTCTTCTTGAGTTTCTTGTATTTGATTTTGAGCTTACTATAGTTTTCCAGAAGTTCTGATAAACTATCAACAAGTTCTTCTCTATAAAATTCAGAAAATACCTCTCTTTGTTCTGACTCACAGTCTGAGTCATCTTCTGTGATAGCCATCAGAGCTAGGTAGGCATTTTCATCTTCAGAACCAGATTCATCTTCAGAAGAATCTGAGTCATCCCAGGTTGCCATCATTCCTTTCTTATTTCCAAATCTCTTCTTTGGTTTTTCTTTTGAAGCTTTGGACAATCACTTTTGAAGTGACCAGGTTCTTTGCATTCATAACAGATAATCTCTCTCCTGTTTGACTTTTTGTGTCCAGAAGATTCTGGTTTATCTTCTGACTTCTTGAAGTTCCTGAACTTCTTTTGTCTTTGCTTCCACAGATGATTGATCCTTTTGGAGAGCAAAGATAGTTCGTCTTCTTCTGAAGCTGATTCTTCAGAGTTTTCTTCTTCAGCCTGAAAAGCGTTAGTATCAAATTTCTTAATTGATTTAAGGGCTAGAGACTTACCTTTCTTCTGAGGCTCATGCTCATCCAGTTCAATCTCATGACTTCTGAGAGCGCTGATGAGTTCCTCCAAAGACACATTGTTCAGATCTTTTGACACCTTGAAGGCGGTGACCATTGGTGCCCATCTTCTGGGTAAGCTTCTGATGATCTTTTTCACATGATCTGCTTTGGTATATCCTTTGTTCAAAACTCTCAGACCAGTAATCAGAGTTTGAAACCTAGAGAACATTGCTTCTATAAACTCACTCTCTTCAACTTTGAAGGCTTCATACTTCTGAACTAAAGCCAGAGCTTTAGACTCCTTAACTTGAGTGTTTCCTTCATGAGTCATTTTGAGAGACTCAAACATATCATGCGATGTATATCTATTAGTGATTTTTTCATATTCTACTTTAGAGATAGCATTTAAAAACATATTTCTAGCTCTGTGATTCTTTTTAAAATCAGCTTTTTGTTGTCTATCCATATTTTTTCTATCCACTTTGTTTCCTTCTGAATCTGTAGGATGTTTGTAACCATCCAAGACTATATCCCAAAGATCACTATCATGACCTAGAAAGAAACTTTCTAGTCTATCTTTCCAGTACTCAAAATCTTCTCCATCAAACACTGGAGGTTTGTTGTAACTATTATTGTTTTGTTCAGCGGCCATTGTGTTTTCTTCTGGATCTTTTCCTGACACGGTTAAGTGTTGTGCTCAGAGTCAAGCTCTGATACCAATTGAAGGGGTAATAAAACACTTAGAAGGGGGGGGGGTTGAATAAGTGACTCTTTTCGTTTTCAAAACAAAGCTCAAACAATAATGGAAGAACACAATTATTTTTATCCTGGTTCGTTTGAACTCAAACTACTCCAGTCCACCCGCCAAGGTGATTTCGCCTTTCTCAACAAGGACTTAATCCACTATAATCAACTGATTACAATCACACAACAATTGTTGTGACTAACAATACACAGGTCAACTTACAAGTGACTAACACCACTAAGACTTAAATCTAGTCCTAGTCTGCTTGAGAAATCTGACCAAACTTGGTCTCTCAAGGAACAAATACAGGAGTTTAATCTTTACAGATAATGAAATAGAGTTTGCTTCTAATCAAGCTATATCACAACTGTGATTTTTCACTTAGAATATAATGCACAAATTGTATGAACAATGAGTTTGTGAGCTTTTGGATCTTTCACGTAGTTTCTTGCTTCTTTTGAAAATTTGATTGGTTTTCTTGGTTCACTTAAAGTTATTGGCTTACAATAAATGTCCTTCTATTTATAGTAGGAACAATAAGACCGTTACTGCCTTCAGAAAAGATGGAGAGCATTAAATGCTTTGCGTGTATCCTTGTAATATTCCATTTTCCAAGAAACTAGTTGTAGGCACTTGAGTGCTTTTAGCCGTCTTTGCATTAATGAGCAACCGTCAGAATGTAAGAACATGTTTTCCTTTGCTTTGACAAGACAAGTTGATCTAAACGTTACTTCAGAGTTTTCTCCAATGTCTTTAAGTCAGAACATGCTTCACTTATCTTCTAGGCAGTGTGTTGCTTGCTAAGAACTTTGAATAGCGCTTGCTTTCAAGTTATCTTCTGAATAAGGAGCCTGCTAGAAGTTAGAAGATATATTTAACAAATAAAGTGTCTTACCAGAGTCAGCAGATGCGTTTGAATAAAATGTTCTTTTATCAAAGAACTTCTTCATAATCTTTGCTTAGTACTTTAGAATGTTTTCTGTCAGAACATTAACTAAGACATTCAAAACACATTCATCAGAGCATAAATTATCTTAAATATAATTTAGTTATCATCAAAACTCTTGAGATAGGTCAGAACTAATCTTGTTCTTTCAGTGAAGGCTGAGTAAGATTGGGATTATAAAGATGCAAAATTATCTTGAGGAAACTCTAAAGGCTTGAATGTTATGTTTAATGGAGTAGACAAAATATCTTCAGGCTAATAAGCAATTGCACTATTTCCAAAGAAGCCTGGGAGATATTGAAGACTGCTCACGAAGGAACATCTAAGTTGAAGATGTCAAGACTTCAAATTCTTACCACCAAGTTTTAAGACTTAAGAATGATTGAGGATGAGAGTATTCATGACTTCCACATGAATATTATTGAGATAGTCAATGCCTCAAGTGCCCTAGAGGTGAATATGTCTAAAGAAAGCTAAGTTGGTGAGAAAAAATTCCAGATCTCTACCAAAGAGGTTTAACATGAAGGTGACAACTCTTGAAGAAGCCCAACACATAAACAATATGAAGGATGATGAGCTTATGGGGTCCCTACAAACCTTTGAGTTAGGGATCAATGAAAAATCTGAAAAGAAGAAGAGCATTGCCTTTATCTCTAATACTGATGACCCAAAAGGTGAATGTGACTTGGATACAAGAGAAGGTATATCCAATGCTATCGTGTTACTTGGAAGACAATTCAACAAAGTGTTGAAGAACGTGGATTGGAACTCAAGATCAAATGTCAAGAACAAGTCATTTGACAAGTCACTCGAAATCAACAATAATCAAGATGTTGAAAGTAAGGCCAGAACTGATGACAAGTCCAGCCAAGGAAGAGAAGTTTGGTGTCATGAATTTGAAGGGTTTGGACATATAAGAGTCGGGTTCCCAACCTATCTCAAGAAGCAGAAGAAGAACATGTGTGTGTCATGGTAAGAGGAAGACTTTGATAGTGATCATGAAAAAGAAGGTGTCAATGCCTTGATCGGAATCTGTAACTCTGATGAAGACTCAAACTATGTAGAATTAACCCTTGAAGAACTTGCTTCTTCGTATAAGGAATTGAAAATCAAAAGTCAAGAGATGGACAAATTCAAAGAAGAGTAAAAGAAAACTATTGATAAACTGTAGATTGAAAAACCGGAGCACCTATCTATCATCTCTGGACTGAAGGGTGAAGTTCTTCTGCTCAAGTATCAGTTTGAAAATATGACCAAGTCTGTAAGAATGCTTAACAGTAGTTATGATGTGCTTGATGAGATTCTTCAGCTTGAAAAGAATGCTAGAAATCTTAAAGTAAATTGATATAACCATAAAGCTATGAAAAACAAAGGCAAAAAGGCTGAAGTGAAGTTTGTTCGTCCAAAGAAAGAATTGGAACAAAAGATGTCTAGTAAAATGTTCCAACATCAGCATGGACAACAGAAAAATTACTCAGGATACAAGACTGAACGAAGGAGATGCTATTATTGTGGAAGGTTTGGCCATATAAAATCTTCCTGCTACATATTGTATGGCTATCCCAAACATGAAGCTTAACCCATAAGAGAACAGGTGTTCGTTAAGGCTAAGAAGATGTGGTTCTCAAGAAAGGATACTTTTGGACTCATAGCTCACACTTCTCTCAGAGCTTCTGCTAGAGATGATTGGTATTTTGGTACTGATTGTTCTATACACATGACAAGTGTCAAGAAGTTTCTGGTGGATATTAAACCACACTCCACTAGCTATGTCACTTTTGGAGATGGATCAAAAGCGAAATCAAAGGTGTTGGAAAGTTGAACTATACAGAACAGCCTAGTCTTGATAATGTGTTATTTGTTATGGGGATTCCTGCTAACTTGATCAATATTAGTCAACTATCTGATCAAGGACTCAAAGTTAACTTTACTGAGTCTGAATTCCTAGTTATAAATGTGAAGAATGAAGTTGTCATGAAGGGAGTAAGGTCAAAAGAAAACTGCTATTTGTGGAACTCTAAAGAAATAAACTATTTCTCATCTTGTCTAATGTCCCTAGAAAATGAAGCTAAGTTGTGGCATCAAAAGCTTGGTCATCTACATTTGAAAGGTATGAAGAAAATCTTGTCAAAGGAAGCCCTCAGAGGTATTCCAAAGCTAAATATTGATGAAGAAATAATATGTGGTAAGTGTCAGATTGGGAAGCAAACAAGGACGTCCCATAAGAAGATTCAACACCTGACCATATCAAGGGTACTGGAGCAGCTGCATATGGAATTGATGGCACCTATGCATGTTGAAAGTCTAAGAGGAAAAAGGTATGCCTATGTTGTTATTGATAACTTCTCAAGGTTTACCTAGGTGAGCTTCATTAAAGATAAATCTAAAGTGTTTGAAGTCTTTAAAGAATTGTGCCAAATGATCTAAAGAGAGAAGGATTGTGGTATAGTTAGGATTCGAAGTAACCATGGGAGAGAATTTGAAAACAATAAGTTTGAGGAATTTTGTACCTCTGAAGGGATTAGTCATGAGTTCTCCTCACCTATTACTCCTCAACAAAATGGGTTAGTGGAGCACAAGAATAGGACTATTCAAGAATGTGCAAGGTCCATGCTTCATTCTAAGAAACTTCCATATCATTTTTGGATAGAAGCCATGAACACTGCCTACTATATTCATAATAGAGTGACTATCAGATCTGGTAAATCTATTACTCTTTATGAGTTATGCAAATGAAGAAAGCCAATAGTGAAATACTTCCAGGTATTTGGAAGCAAGTTCTACATTTTGGCTGATCATGAGCAGATGAGGAAGATGGATCCTAAGAGTGATGGGGTAATTTTTCTAGGATACTCTACAAATAGTAGAGCCTATAGAGTATTCAATTCTAGAACTAAAGTAGTGATAGAGTCTATAAATATGGTGATTGATGACTCAACCAAAGAAGTTGGTGTCCTAGATGATGTTGGAGCATTTTTTCTCATGAATAACATTGTTCCTGAGGATATTGCAGATTCAAGTATCAACATTGTTCCTGAAGATGTTGCAAATTCAAGTGTCTATTCTGAACCTGAAGAAACTGATGCGGCTGACAATGGTCCCTCTATTAGGATTCATAAAGATCATCCTAAGGAGCTTATTATAGGAAATATGAATGAAAGAGTCAAAATCAAATCAAGGGATATTGTGTCAAACTCTTGTTTTGTTTCAAAATTTGAACCAAAGAATGTCAAAGAGGCTTTGACTGATGAATTCTGGTTTTAGGATATGTAAGATGAACTTGGTCAATTCAGAAGATATGAAGTTTGGGACTTGGTACCAAGACCTAAAGGGGTAAATGCTATTGGTACCAAGTGGGTGTATAAGAACATGTCATATGAACAAGGTATTATCACTAGAAATAAGGCCAAACTTGTTGCTCAAGGGTACACTCAAATTGAAGGAATGGAATTTGATGAAACATTTGCTCATGTAGCCCGCTTGGAATCCGCCAGACTACTACTTGGGGTGGCATGTCTCTTAAAGTTCAAGTTGTTCCAAATGGATGTCAAGAGTTCCTTCTTAAATGGTTATCTAAATGAATAAGTCTATGTTGAACAACCAAAAGGATTTGTTGATCCTTCTTTCTCAGGTCATGTGTTCTGACTAAAGAAGGAATTATGTCACTTGAAGCAGACTCCAAGGGCTTGGTATGAAAGACTGACTGAATTCCTTGTTAACAATGTTTATAAAAAGGAAGGAATTGACAAAACTCTCTTTGTCAAAGATGGAAAAATTATGATAGCTCAGATCTATATGGATAACATTGTTTTTGGAGGAATGTCAAATGAAATGGTTCAATATTTTGTCAATCAAATGCAATCAGAATTTGAGATGAGGTTAGTAGGTGAATTAACACTTTTCTTGGAAATGCAAATCAAGCAAATGGAAGACTCCATTTTTATTTGTCAAATCAAATATGCAAAGAATATTGTGAAGAAATTTGGATTGAATAATGCCATTCATAAGAGAACGCATGCTTTTACACACTTGAAGTTATCCAAAGATGAAAAGGGAGTTAATGTTTATCAAAGTTTATATAGAAGCATGATTGGAAGTCTTATGTATCTTACAGCATGTATCATCAAGACATCAAATAAATGGCTACAAAAATTATAGAAAAATCATAAATATTCTAAAAAAATAGATCTTAAAAGCTGGGATAAAAATGTTCTAAAATGATTAAAATAAAATTGATGAAATTTAATTAAAAATAAAATAAAGAGAAAATGATAAAAAATACTAAAAATTATTTTAAAAATCTAAAAAACACATAAGGTAGAAAATAATTTTAGAAAATTATAGAAAAAATTCGAAGTGAAAAATGTTTTTGGAACTATTTAAAAATAATTTTGAAAGAAAATAGAATTAAAATGAAATAAAAGGAAAAGAAAATAAAACTTGTAACAGCTAGGTGGCATGTCATGATCTGATTGGACAAAGATTCAAATTTGCTACCATAGCGCCTAAAGACCATCATTTCAACCTCCAGCTTCGTATTCCTTCATTGTTCATATCTCTCTTCATCAGAGAAATTGATTTGCTATAAGAGAGAATTTGCAGAAATACGTAGAAACCCTAAGAGCTTCAAAGTAAAATTAAATAACTAATATAAATTATATATCACAGTTAGCGGAATGATTTTGTTCAGAAGATCGAGACGAATAGTGTGGTAACTTGTTTGAATGAAAATGAAACTCGTATCTACCTGTTCGAAGTAAGCTCGGAAGGTTTGTAAATGGTGATATAGAGTTGGTTCTTAGAGGTGTTGTTGAACTTTTGTGATGATTCAAACACCTTCAGATGATGTCGATGAAGGTTTCTAAGTTGAGAATTGAAGTTAAAACAAAGAGAAACTTGAGTTTAGGTTTCCTAGTTCTTGGAGGTTTCGGGCTTGAGAGAAGTAGAGTTTCTTTGGCTGTTTAAGGTTGGAAGTGAGAGAAGAAGCTTGCTCTATTTATAGGATAATGAGTGAGATCAACATATGTGCCAAATTATGTCTCAATCGTGTGACTCAAGTTTGGAAAATTCTAGATCTAAACCTGTGAAATGAAGCATGAAATGTATGATTTTCTAAGTAAATCAAGTCGTTTTTGTAAGTACGAAGTGCGCCTAAGAGGGGGAGTGAATTAGGTACTTTTAAAAAAATTCTGGTTTTAGTGATGATGGATATTATTTTTCTGTATTATGGTGAGTTTATGAAAGAGTAAAGTGCAGAAAAATAAAGAGACACAAGCGATATATCTTGGTTCCCCTCACAGTCCAAGAGTACTCCAGTCCCCTTTCAACATGAAAGAGATTTCCTTATTATGGCAAACTTAAACAAGAACTACCCAAAACCAAGAACAATCCTCTTAGACCAAGAATAATCCTCTTGGATTTTCACTATGTCAACAATGAGAACAATCCTCTCAAAGTGAATTCACTTGTATCCAACAATCCTCGAAAGATAAGATTTATAAAACCACTTAAACTTATTTCCAACAATCCTGAAAAATAAGTAAGTATTTATCAATATTTAATTTGAGTGAGTTTGAGTAGTAATGATCACTTTGAGTGATTTAATCAATGAATTGATCTTCTCTTCCAATGATAATAGTATACAATGACTCAAGATATATAATGCTCAAAGTTTTTTGGTTAATAATATGTGAAAGTGTGCATAAAACTTGTGTATGAAAATGTATAGCAGCTTGAGTTTGATTTTTGAGAATTCAGAAAATATAATTCGAAGAGGTGTAGAAAATGATTTTGAAAATTAGTATTTATATTTTCATAGCACCTTTTTGAAACAACATAAAGTTCTGTAAATGAATCATGAACAATTGCCAAGATTGAGTGAAAGGTTTCCATGAAATGGTGTTATGAACAGGCATGTGCAAAGCTGCTGTTTTTCAAAATCGTGCAACATGCAATCGATTGCACCCTTTGTGTAAATAGATTGCACGGGGTTTCAACATCTAGAATTTCAAAAGTTTTGAGTGTCCAATCGATTTGCACAAGAGTGTAAATCGATTACATGTGAAGTCAGTAGCAAAAAATTGATTGAGTGCAATCGATTGCACAAACATGCAAATCGATTGCACTGAGAAACAGTAGCGAAAGATTTGAAAAAATTGAAGCATGCAATTGATTGCACTAATATGCAAATCGATTTCATTGAGAAACAGTAGCAAAAGATTTGAAAAAATTGAAGCATGCAATCGATTGCACTTATGTGCAAATCGATTGCACTCAAGTGAAAAATGATTTTTAGCTTAGAAAAAATTGATTAAAGGTTTGGACAATATAAAACATTTTTTTTCACCATTAAGCATATATGTCTTAAGTTCAAAGTAAGTATTATCATTATACCTTGAAATTTGCTAAGTGCTTGAACTGAAGACTTTATCTATAGATGCTTTTAGCTTGATCAATAATCTTTGCCTTCTTTGTCCCTCATGGTTTGTCTTCATCAAAACAAAAGTTCATTTGAGAAGCTTAATTTTACATTCTCCCCCTTTTTGATGATGACAAACGATCTTGCTTGATGCGTTGTAATTTCCGGAAAGAGCTTCTCCCTCTAAGATGTATAACTCCCCCTTTGTATGAGAATGTTGGAATCCTTTGAATTTGTTCATCTTGGTTGAAGAGTACCTTAAAAAAATTAAGACAAGGAAATATACAAGCATAAAGTACCACACCTTCTCCCCCTTTGACATTATCAAAAAGAAGGGAAAGATGCAAAAAAATAGTAATAAAGTAATATTGAGAGGAAACCTAGTAGACATAATAAAGTTGGAAAGAACTTTATGGTTGATTCATGTCCTGGTTGTTATAGAACCAAGATCCTTGATTTGGAAATTGTTGTTGTAGAGGAGGTTCTGTGTAATGTTGTGGAGGTGCAGCTGGATTATTTGGGTCATATGGTGGAATGTGAAGATGAGAGTAAAGGTAAGAAAATTGTTGATTCACATCTGTGTGGAAGTCATTAATTTGGGTTGTTGTAGAATCGTTGATAGCATTCCATTGGTTGTTGACGTTGGTGTTCATGGAAGTAAATTGTTGAGACATGAAATCCATAAGATCTTGATTGCTTGAACCAGAGGGAGCAGTAGGTGGAGGAGGTACAGCTTCACCACCTTCGACTTCTTGATCATTCCCTTCATCACCAACCACATCTTCACCAATGTAAGTGATAGTTTTTGTTTTCGGATTATAATGAACACCCATTCTTGAGTCAATATTCTTGATTGAAATCTTATGCATATTTGGATCCATATTGACTTTCTCAAACCCAGCAAAATCAACTCCAAATTCTTCCATAGTTAATGTAACAAAATAAGCATATGTTAGAAATTTCGATTTTGCATCGACTCTCAACATATGAACCATTATGAGCCTTGCCCAATTAAAACTTATTCATTTCTTTCTTTCATAAATCAGCTGCATTTCCAAGTCAGTCACAGTGCAGTGGTTTCCAACCCGTGGAAACATAATATAGACCATAAAGTAATGAAATAGTCTATCGTCTATATAAAAGTTACCTGCACTCCATGAGTCTCTAGATGGAATCACTCCGCCTAGACCATGAATCCTTTTGGCACGGAATTCAGCTTCACTTAATCTCCCAATGCTGTAATAAAATTCCTTTTTCCTGTAGTCATCCCATGCCTCGTTTTTAGGGTCGTACAAAGAGCTTCCAGTGTAGGGAATATGAAGAATCTCACCAACAATCTCAGGGGTTAGAGAGATTTGAGTGCCCAATACATATGTCCACCATCTTGCCTTTGTGGGGAGTTAAATTGCTGAAAAATACTCTTACCAAGTCCGGATAATATGGACCAAATGATGAAATTAATGGTTCTAGTCCATAAGCAGTTAAATCATTTTGAAAAGAGAAACATTCCTGGGGAAAGGATGATAGCATACCATATTTAGGATTGGACACTATTTTTCTTTGAAAGTCCTTTGTGAATCTTGCTTCTTGTTCTTCGGTGAGATATGAAAGAAATGGATTCTCAAAGGATGAATCGACCTTTTTTTCCATTTCTCTGAAGCTGACACCTTTCGTTTTTGCCTTGAAGCCATGGGTAAGGTATTTTTAGTGTTTTGAAGGTTTTAGGTTTTTGAGAGAAGGGTGTTTGATGAGATGAAGTTTGGATATGATTTGTGAGTAGATAAAAATGAGTGGGTTGTATTATATGCAATGAAGTTTAATTGGCTTGGGAATATGAGAGAGAGAGGAATTCTGACCAACAAATATTTCTGTCATAAAAGCATGTTACAGTGGGTGCAATCGATTTGCATATAGATGCAATCAATTTGCACATAAAACAGAAGTAAAATAAAACTGAAATGCACATAGTGAAATCGATTTTCACTTATGGTGCAATCAATTTGCACTGAAACATAAAGGTCAAAATTAAAAACACTTAGTGAGCAATCGATTTACACTATTATGCAATCGATTTGCATCAACCAAAAGAGACCAAAAACAGATTTTTCTTAAACTTAAATACCACTTAACATATATATTCACATATAGCATGGTTAAAAACATATATATAAAATCATAAAAAGGATACAAAGCACCTTATATGTCGTGTTCATCAAGAATGCCAAGCTCTCGTCGAATCTTGTAAAACGGTTCTCTTGCCAAAGGTTTGGTGAAGATATCGGCAAGTTGATTATGAGTATCTACAAATGTTACCTCGACATCTCCTTGAAGTACATGATCACAAAGGAAATGATGTCGTATATCTATGTGTTTGGTTCTTGAATGCATGACCGGATTCTTTGTAATGTTTATTTCACTTGTATTGTCAAACCGTAGAGGAATGCATCCTAGATCGAGTCCGTAGTCACTAAGTTGTTGTTTGAGCCACAAAATTTGAGAGCAACTACTACCCACTGCAATATATTCTGCTTCGGCTATGCTAAGAGCAACACATGCTTGTTTCTTGCAGGCCCATGATACTAATGTATTTCCAAGGATGTGACAAGTACCACTTGTGATTTTTCTATCAGTTTTACAACCTGCATAATCCGCGTCAGAATAACCAACTAAGTTGTAAACACTACCTTTAGGATACCATAATCTGACATTTGTTGTCCCTTTGAGATACTTCATGATCCTTTTCACCGCCGTGAGATGAGATTCCTTTGGATTTGCTTAAAAGCGAGCACATAGACAAACACTAAACATTATGTCAGGACGGCTTTCCGTCAAATATAATAAGGAGCCAATCATACCTCGATACTTTATAATGTCGATTGAAACACCTAATTCATCTTGATCAACATATGCACCGGAACCCATTGGTGTAGACATTTCCTTACAGCTATCCATGTCAAATCTTTTCAAGAGTTCCTTGCAATACTTGGATTGGTTGATGAAGATGCCATCTTTTAATTGTTTGATTTGAAGTCCAAGAAAATAATTCATTTTACTCATCATGGACATCTCAAATTCTCCTTGCATCAATGCTGAAAATTCTTCATACATTTCTTGGTTTGAAGATCCGAAAATTATATCGTCAACATAGACTTGAGCTAGCAAAGTGTCATCTTTGATTTTCTTGATAAACAGAGTCTTGTCAACTTTTCCCTTTTCAAAACCTTTTTCGCATAAGAAGTTTCTTAAACGATCATACCATGCCCTTGGTGCTTGTTTCAACCCATAGAGATCTTTTCTCAATTTAAATATATGAGATGGATTCTTGAAATCTTCGAACCCCAGGGGTTGCTTAACGTAGACTTATTCAGTGATATATCCATTCAAAAATGCGCTTTTAACATCCATTTGGAAAAGATGGAAATTTAATGAGCAAGCATAGGCAAGTAAGAGACGAATAGCTTCTAACCTTGCAACCAGAGCCAAAGTTTCTTCAAAATATATTCCTTCTTCTTGATTGTAGCCTTGTGCTACCAACCTTGCTTTGTTCCGAACAATTATTCCATTTTCGTCAAGTTTGTTTTTAAACACCTATCTTGCTCCAATAATGTGTTTGTTGCTTGGCCTAGGGACAAGTTCCCAAACTTGATTCCTTTCAAATTAATTTAATTCTTCTTGCATAACGATAATCCATTGGTCGTCGCCTAAGGCTTCATCAACTTTGGAAGGTTCAATTTGAGAGACAAACGCCATGTTTAGGCAAGCATCTTTGAGATTTAATCTTGTTGTCACACCATGACTTATATCACCAATTACTTTATCGATAGGATGACCTCTATGAGTTCTCCATTCTTTTGGTAGATCATTGAGATTTGATTCTTGTTGGGGTGATTCTTCGTGTTGAATTGGTTAATCTTTGGAAGTATTTTCTTGAGGACCTTCTAGTATTTCATCATCATCATCATCACAAACAATATTATCCTCCTTTGATGGGTTAGATTCATCAAAAGATACATGCATTGATTCTTCAATTGTTAAAGTTCTTTTGTTGTAGATTCTACATGCCTTACTAGAAAGAGAGTAGCCAAGAAAAATACCTTCATCGGATTTTTCATCAAACTTACCAAGGTTATCTTTGTCGTTGTTTAAGACAAAGCATTTGCATCCGAAAATGTGAAAGAAAGAAATGTTTGGTTTCCTCCCTTTGAAGAGTTCATATGGAGTTTTCTTCAAGATCGGTCTTATGTTAACTCTATTGCTAACAAAACATGTCGTGCTCACCGCATCCGCCCAAAAATATTTTGGAAGATTTGAATCGCTAAGAATCGTTCTAGCAAGTTCCACAAGAGACCTATTATTTCTTTCTACCACTCCATTTTGTTGAGGAGTCCTTGGTACCGAGAAGTTGTGAGATATTCCATGTTCTCCATAAAATTCTTCAAATAGAGCATTTTGAAATTCTCCGCCATGATCACTTCTTATGGAGGCAATTGTTAGAGACTTCTCATTTTGAATTTGTTTAGCATACTTCTTGAATGCCTTGAATGCATCACTTTTCTGCACTAAAAAGAATGTCCAAGCATATCTAGAGAAATCGTCAACAATAACCAAAGCATATACATTACCTCTGAAACTTCTTGTTCTTGATGGACCAAATAAGTCCATATGTAACAATTGTAGTAGCCTTGCAGTAGACACCACATTCTTAGATTTAAAAGTTGATTTTGTTTGTTTCCCTTTCTGACAAGCATCACAAAGTCTATCTTTGACGAAATTTCTCTTAGGTAACCCAATGACAAGATCATGCTTGATTAGTTTATTCAAGTGTTCCATGTGAATATGAAAAATTCTTTTGTGCCACAGCTATGAATCATCGTTGTTCACCATGAGACATTTTACCTTCAAAGATGGATCATCAAGGGAAATCATGAATATATTATTGATTATTTTACCTTTAAGTATAACCTCATGTGTGAATTCGTCTTCTATCAAGCATTCATCCTTGGTGAACTTGATCTTGAAGCCTTTGTCACAAAGTTGGCTAATACTAAGAAGATTGTGCTTTAGTCCTTCAACATAAAGAACATCTTCAATGAATGTGAAAGGTGGAGCACCAACTTTTCCTTTGCCAAGAATTCTTCCCTTATTATTGTCTCCATAAGTGACAAAACCCTTGGCCTTTAGAACTAGATTTGAAAATTGGTTTATGTCTCCTGTCATATGCTTTGAACAACCACTATCAAGATACCAAAGATTGCGTGTGCTCTTCAAGCATACCTGCAAAACAAATTAGGCTTTGTTAGGTACCCAAGTTGCTTTGGGTCCTTCGTAATTAGTGCCTTTATTTATCTACACATAATGCCCACTTGCCACACTAAAGTTTCTAATATGGCAGGCATTAGGTGTATGGCCTTTAATACCACAATAAAAACAAGTAGGTTCAAAGTTACTTATATATCTAGAAGGATAATATTTCTTCTTAGGAAATGTTTTCTTTTTAGGATAGTGATGAACTATTTTAGGTTTGTTCACTTTCTCTTTGGATGATTGATCACCATCCTTAACAAAGATAGTTTTATTAGAACTTGGTTTTGAAAACTTTGAATATCCAAGTCCACTTTTATCATTGGAGTATCTTTGTTGGCTAAGAACACCTTCCAATCCAATTTGGCCTTTTTTATATCTTTCAATGACTCTTTTTAATTGGATAATTTGGAAAGAGAGTGATTCACAATTTTTGCATGCAAAATTCTGTTTTTGTTCATCCCTTAATTTTTGTTTTTCTTCTTTGAAATCTTTTTCCATAGATTCACATTTTTCTTCTAAGGATGAAATTTGTTTCTTTTATGATGAAATAGTTTTATACAGAATTTTGCATTCATTCAATAGTTCATCTATAGCACCTTATGCATCACTATCAAAAAGAGAAAATTCATTACTAACCTCATTGTCTTCATCATCGGAATGGTGTAACGCCATCAATGCTAGATTTTCACTTTCATCACTATCGGAATCAGATGAGGAACTTATTTCATTATCCTCCAATGCAACATAGGCCTTTTTGTTCTTGAATCCCTTTTTGCTTTTGTAGCCACCTTTCTTGGAGAGTTTCGGACAATCCGGCTTGATATGACCTTGCTTACCACATTCATAACATGTGACTTCTTGTGTTGATGTGGAAGCTTCCTTTTTCTTAAATTGTTTCTTTCCTTTTGAATGAGAAAAGGATTTTTCATTTCTACCAAAGAACTTACCAAGCCTTTTAACAAGAAGCATGAAATTTTCATCTTCTTCTGGATTGTCTTCCTTTTCAACTTCCTTGGAATCTATCTTCAAAGCAATATTCTTGGATTTCTTCTCTTGATTTTCATGTTTTTCAAGTCTTCCGAGGTCCGTTTCATATTCTTGAAGTTTCCCAAACAATGTTGCGGACGTCATGGAGGAGAGACTTTTCTTTTCTGAAATTTCCATTACCTTTGGTTGCCATTCCCTAGTTAAGGACCTAAGTACTTTTAGATTTAGTTCATCATTCGTCAAAGTCTTACCAAGAGCACTTAGATGATTTGTCAAGTGCACAAATCTCTTTTGTAGGTCAAGAATGGTTTCTCCGGGCTGCACTCAAAATAATTCGTATTCTTGACTCAGGGTATTTAGTCTTGATCTTATAACTTCAACAGTTCCTTCATGAGTTTGTACCAAGGTATCCTATATTTCTTTTGTTGTTTTGCATGCTGAGACACAGAAGAATTCATCCATGCTAAGTGCACCTTGAAGAAGGTTTATTGCCTTTTTATCATAGAGAACCTTCTTCTTATCATCTTCGTCCCATGCAGTTTTAGGCTTTGATGAGCCAGCAACATTGATTACCGTTATAGGGATAAATGGACCATTCTCGACGGCATCCCATATTTCTTCTCCTTGTGCTTCTAGATGTGCCTTCATGCGTATTTTCCAGAAGTCAAAATATTCACCATAAAATAGAGGAGGATTGTTGTTACTACCACCATATCTGAAAATAGGATTTTGATTTGCAGAAGCCATTCTGGATCTTTTAGGAACAGGTTACCTATAACCTGCTCTGATGCCAATTGTAAGTACGAAGTGCGCCTAAGAGGGGGGGTGAATTAGGTACTTTTAAAAAATTATGGTTTTAGTGAGTGATGGATATTGTGATACGGTGGCAGAACCGATTGTTTAATACTGGTTTGCGTTTTGTGTTTTTGTTTGCAAAATGTCGCGGTAAGCAAGATTCGCCATCGGCTTTTATTTCATCCAATCATGGAAAAGGAAAAAAGAACAGAAAAAACCTTTTTTTGAGATATTCTGAGTACGGGGGGTAGATTATAGAAAGGGAAGGTGTTAGCACCATTTCTATCCGTAGTTATCTACGGGCTCTTAGGTACTTGCTCATTTTTCAAATTACTTGTGTGTGTTTGTCTTGAAAATGCTTTTACTTTGTGATAACCCTTGTATCAGTCCTCAAGGATGTGACGATGTTTGTTTTGAAAATTTGTTTTAAAAGGTGTTTGTGTGAAAAGTTTTCATTGAGCAAGTACCTAAGATTCTACCTACTCGAAAAAAGGATTGTTCGATCTATTTCCTTTAGACAACGCTATCCTACTATTAAGGAGTAGGTAGTACCATCGTTGGAGTTGTAAGGGACATTCAAAAAGGACAAGTACAACCACTAAAGCAATAGTTAGCAAACTTTAGTAGTAACCCTAGAGTCTTAAGATCTTTCTGAGGCAACATTTCCGAGGCAACATTTTGATCTTTTAGACTGGAGGGCGACCACTAAAATTTCCTATGCTTAATGACTGTTTTACCGAAGGCAACCGAAGTGAGGCAAACCCTAGGAGTGAGCATGTGCAAGTGTTTGATTTCAGTTAATGTTATCTTTTCACATTAGGTGATCTACCTTTTTAAATTTCAAGCATTATTTTCATACAATCCTATCAGCATACATCTAGACAGTTAAATATTTGCGGGAATTAAAAATACGAGAAAATAAACCTAGCTATTACAAGGCTTCGGGGAAGGGGATTAATTACAAAGCCAAAAATCGGGGATTTAAACAGTAAATAAAAACCCTAGATTAACTATTACAAACCTTGAACAGTTACAAAATAATGGACAAATAATTAACAAGCGCGCGGCAAATTAAATGCGAGGACGATTGAAATAATCTAAAACCCTAATTGAGAGAAAAGATATTTTTTTGGATTTTATTTGAGAAAATGTTTAATTGCAAATTAGTTAAACCTAATTTCTAATTGTTTTTAAATTATGAAAGAAATTAAATTAACCTAATTTTCTAACTAAATTAATCAATTACAGAAATAGATATTTATAAAAAAAATGATCTTTGATGTAATTTAAAGGAAATTAATTAAATTATATACAATCTAAAACCCTAATTCTAATTATTTTCATTATAAAAAGAAGATTAAATTGCCCTAAATTAATTAAACTAATTAATTAAAAATATTTATAAATAAAAAAGATCTTTTTGAGATTTTTGTGTTTAATAAAAATAATTTGTGTTAATTAAAAGAAAAAAGAAATAATTAAAGAAAATAAACATAGAAAATAAAAAAAGAATAGAAAAAAAAGTAATATGATGGGCCTGTATGCTAGCTGAAAGGGGGGTGTGAATCTGAATTCCCTGGCCCATTAAGCTAAGCCCGGTCAACCATGTTGGATTAGGTGCAAGTGTTGACTTGAGGAGCATCAAGGACATTCAAGCAGGAAGCGTTAGATCTGGCCAGCAGTACATCCACTGGTCATGAATTGCTAGCGCATGGTGGATGGTTGAGAGCGTGATACACCTGATTACAGAAGAAAAATTAATACAAAGTGTTGTACCCCAAAATTTGCCCTCTCATTTATCTAGATTTTCCTCACAAGACTTCCTAGACTCAAGACAAGATTAGGGTTTGCTCAGCTCAAGACCTCATCTTGCACTAGTGACCTGAAATTAGGGTTTGAGTTTGCATAAGGATTTTTGGACCATCAATGCTTCATGTGACTTTCATACACCATCTTGGACCCCTAAGATTTCTCATACCAAGTTTCAAGCCTTGAATCACATTTTTTGCCCAGTCAATTGGACAGTTGACCTAGAAATCAACTGTATTGGGGGAAAAGTCAACCATGGCCAATTTACAGTCAAACTTCATAATTTTTTATCCACAACAACATTATAGGCTCCTATGTACCATTTTATCAAGTTTGGATCACAACTCCTCAAGAAATTTGATCAGATCATCAAAAGGGCAAAATGGTCAAAATTAGGGTTTTGATTGAGAAAGGGAAATTTCTGATTTTTAACCTAGACAATGACCAATTGGGTTCAAGAATGATTTCAAGGACTCAATAGCATCATCTTTACATAATCACATAGTTCAAAATATCTCAAATGCATAGGATTGACAGATGAATTTTGCAATCAACTAATCAAAAGTCAATTGTACACTGAAACGTCAAACTTTGACTTTTTGGTCAAAATCAAGTGCCAAGGGTCATAATTCATCAAGATATGTCAAAATATGAAACTTGTTGATCAAGAAAATCAATTTTGAAAATTAGGGTTTCAATTTGAAAATTTTTCATAACTTAGAAATTTTCTAAGTATGGAAAATTTCTTATTTTTCCCAACTTTTAACCACTTTTTCACCATGATGCAATTGGATTCAAAGAAAACTTCCAACATGAAAGTTATAGTCCTCCATGAAATCTACAACTTTGGTTCACAAAGTTTTCCAAAAAGGTGCTTGGACCTCAAGATATGAATTTGTGAATAAGGGTCCATAAACTTTTTAACTTAGTGAAAATTTGCCCTAATTTAGGCAAGTTTTTGACCTAACTTCATGGACATTTTTCACCTAGTTCCAAGAGGTATCTCAAAATTAATTTCAAAGATGGATAGTAGAGCATGTTTCAATATTTCCAAAATGCCCAATAACTCTCCAAGATCATTTGTGGTTAGGGAGAATCGAAGAAGAGAAAATGGCATTTTATCACTTTTGTTCAAGCCATTTTCACAATGGTTCAAGTTGCAAATCAGATCCTAGCATGCTTGTACCTTGCATTACAGGTCCTAATCCCTAATACACTCCATAATTTAATGCTAACTAAATGGATAATGGCTTTATTTTGATCTTTGGAGCATTATACAAAAGATTAATCCATAGATGGCATAAAGTTCACAATACCATTTTGATAAAGCAAGCCTTTTCAACTTTATCAGCCTTGAGCATTGGACTTGTTCCTTGGAGGCAGGAATTTTCCACAGATAACAAGCAACTTGTACCAACCCTCTGCAGCCCACAAGCTAGCCTGTACAGGCCTTTGGCATAGTCATTTCAACTTTCTTCAAAAGCAAGAAAGGTGGAAAAATTCAAGATAGCTTGTACATCTGATAAAGAGAAGGCTTGGCTTCATTATATAGAACTTCAGAAACTTGTCACAAGCCAATACACGATTGCCTAACATCCCAAACACTCTCAAACACCAAAACCACATTTTTCTGTCCAAACAAGGCAGCTTCTGCAAAACTCAAGCCAAATCATATTTTGCTCGTGCGTTTCTTGTTTCAAGACTTCAAACACTTTACATACATCCTATCTAAACTATCCAAGCCATTGCACTGCAACTGTGTGCCTTGTTTCAGCCATCACCATTTTCATTTTTGAAGGTTGCAGGTTGACTTCTACAAGGAGTTTCAAGCATCCTCAAGGCAAGCTAAGCATTGGTATAACTTGAGGGAACTTCAAGGAAGCTCACACAATCCTCAGGCCTCACTCAAAGCCCCCACATTGCCATATCCAAACTCAACTGAACAAGGTATTTTTCAAATCCCTATCTCCTTATTTAGGCGTCCTTAAGCTTTGATTTGTGAAGCAAAAATGTAGTCCTTAACTTGCTGAAACTGTACATATGCATAGTTGTTATTTATATTAACTGAGTAGTGAGAATTTCAAGCTTGAAGTTCATGAAAAATTTAGGTCAGAAATTAGGGGTGATAAAATTCTCCTTGATCTTTGAGTGTTAGGTCACAAACTTTATATCACTGGAATCGTGAGATCATAAGCTACATTTTTTTTGTTATAAGTTTTTGATTTTATGCAAGCTAGAGCAAGATACAGGTTGAAGGCAAAACGCACGCAGATTGTTGGCTGGAGGACAGGGATGAAGGTTGGCTTGGTCCTGGCGCGCCTTGGGCCTGTTGTTTTACTTCCCATACCCCCAGTTTACTATTTGCACCCCCTGCTTCATATTTTCTTATTTTTGCATATTTTCTCATATTTTTTATGTTTATTGACTTTATTATTTTTTTCTGAACATTAAAAAATCCCAAAAATATTTTCTTAATTTTTTGCATTTTATTTTATTTTTTTATCTTACTTTTTGCAGAAAATATTGATTATTCAAATAAATAGAACTTTATTTTCTTAAATAAATAGTAAATATATTTATAAATATCATACATTTTTATTTTTATTATTCATACACATAAAATATTATTTCCACATATATTTTAATTTTTATTATTTGTAAATAATTTCATTTATTATTTCTTGTATATAAATGGACAAAATAAAATAAATATAGAACATATATTTCTTTTAAATAAAAATTAGGGTTTCCCCTTTCAAAAAAATAATATTATTTTTCTCTTATTTTCAAGGGTTTAAATGATTAATTCTCTCATACAAGAAATCAAATAAAAAACATTTTTTGCATATTTACATTTTATTGCATATTTAAATAATTGTTTATTTATTTATTGTACCAAAATTCAATTGGGTTGTAATAATTTCTAGGGTTTTATTTTGAGCAATATCCCCCATTCAAAACTTGTATCCCCCCTCCCATAATATTGTTGTAATAGCTTAGATTTACTTTACGCAATTTATCGCATTATACACATGTTAGTAAATTAGGGTTTGTATGATAAGACGAAAATCAAACAAATAGCATGACCTAATACAAGACAAATAAATGCATGAACAATGACAACACCTTGCACACAAGCACCCATAGGGTTTCACCCACTTGGTTGCCTTAACAAAATGGCCATGGTATGAATGCAAAGTATCTTGGCAAAACAAAACAAAAGATCATAGTCCCTCGATAACGCTATCAAAAGGTTGCCTAAAAACAAATGATCTTAGTCCCTCAAAATGCTAAAGATACTTGGCAACATTCCTATCATGGTCATACGATGACCCACGCCCGTCCCGTTTGACATCCAATGATAGGGTTGTCTACTAAAACAATGGTAGGTTAACAATGTCAAAGGAATAAAAATGCATAAGAAAGACTTTTGAGTAGGTAGATAGCTTCTAGTTACTTGATCAATTTGCAAACAATCCTTGCTATTTTCAAACACACTTACATTTCAAAAACATTTCCAAACAACTTTCAAACATTGAAACATTTTTTTCAAAAGACAAACATCTTTGTATACATTCTTACGAACGAGAATCATTACAAAGATTGCCTAAACGATGTCTTCTTTTCAAAATACTTTCAAAAACCACACAAAGCACCATTTCAAACAATTGGAAAAGCAAAAGCAAGTGATCTAAACAAGTAACTAAGAGCCCATGGAAAACCATGGATGAAAAGGGTGCTAGCACCTTCCCTTTTCATAATCTACCCCCCGAACCCAAAAACAATCTCAAAGGTCTTTCCTGTGCTTTTTTACCTTTCCTTTTGGATAAAATAAAAGTCGGTGGCAACTCTTACTAACCGCGACATTTGCAAACACAAACGCAAAACCTCAAGTCAGTTCTCCTACTGTATCACAGAACTGGAGACTCTGCTGGGGAAAATATTATAAAAGTGGGGTTACCTTAGGGTTTTAGATCACCTTTACATGTTTATCTTGTTTGACTTGTATGCTTTACACTTTGGTTCTATTGTTTGGGTTTAAATCCTCTACCCGGATTTGGGAAACATTCATAGGTAAATAGCAATATGTTGTGGAAACTGTGTGGGGTATACCGACATGGTTTAAGCTATAGCTATATTAGTACGACATATTTGTGGGTACCGGTAGCCTTTGAGTCAATCAAAGAGAATACGGGGCCACTGAGTGATGTCATGAAGCACTAATGGACTTTTAGAACCTTTACTTGACCAACTTGGCCTTTTTAGGATGTAGTGAGATGACCGTCTTTGGTGCAGTCCAAAGTTGGTAGATACTCGATACTACACTCATTGAGGGTTGGTTCCTTCGAATATTTCAGTCTCCAGTAAAGAGGGTGAATTGAAACAATGAACAAGGAAACAATCCAGTGATATTGAGCTACTTAGAACCCGGTTACTATTTCTAAGACAGGTTGAGCCAACTAAACTTCAAGAGGGTACTTACCTATGAAACCCCATGCAAGCCTAAAACTAGGAATTTGTGTGATTTGTTTGTACATATATACTTGTGCATAACATCATGGACATCATGAACATCATATGCATTCACTAACCATTTCAAGGATTTGGAGATTCATCTTTGTTCTTGTTTTGTAGGTTATGGATTCACTTCGCAGGAAAACTATCCAAATCAACCTTGTAAGAATTCCTCCACAACTCAAGGAGCTAGCTTCAAGGATTCCTGAGAATTCTCCATTCACCGAGAGACATGGTCGTCTACTCAACTTGGTCACTTCCAACACAGAGGAGGATATGATGAAGGTTCTCTTCCAGTTCTTTGACCCTTTGTAGCATTGCTTCACATTTCCTGACTACCAACTTGTGCCTAATTTGGAGGAATTTTCTCAACTCTTGAGGATTCCTATTCTCAATCAACTACCCTTCAACCGTACGGAATGAGATCCAAAGCCAGAAGAGATTGCTCAAGCCTTACACTTGCACTCATCTGATGTCACAACACATTGGAAAACTAGAAGTGGTGTCAAAGGCTTCTTGTCAAAGTTTTTGTTTGAGAAAGCCCAAAGTTGTTGGAATTCTCTAGACTTGCAAGCTTTTGAGGAGATTGTAGCTCTTCTCATCTATGGGATGGTCTTGTTCCCTAATCCTGACAAACTCATAGATATGAGTGATGTCAAATTCTTTATGACTCGCAACCCGGTGCCTGCATTGCTTGGGGATATCCTCCACTCTTTTCACACTCGTACAATGAGGAAAAGAGGTGTTATCATGTGTCGCACTCCTCTCCTGGCAAGATGGTTTATTTCTCATCTTCCCCAGTCAGCCTTGAAGAATGAGCAAGGTTTGAGGTGGTCACAACGGTTGATGACCCTTACACATTCAGATATTCATTGGTGTTCTCGATCAAAAGAGAATGTTATTATCATTGACCATTATGGGGAATTTCCTAATGTCCCTCTACTTGGCATTAGGGGAGGCACCACCTACAACCCTTGCTTGGCTCTGAGACAGTTTGGTTATGCCCGAAGGGATGGCCCACATGACATGCTGATTCAAGGATTGGTTTTCGACTTCGACAACGACGACCAAGGACTCCGACAAAGGTTCATCCGAGCTTGGAGGATGCCCAACAAGGTGGACAGTAAGACCTTGGGACACAAGAATTCCATCCCTCTTGAGCCTTACCTCAAGTGGGTACGAACCCGCGCCCAAAGTCTTATGATGCCTTACCCCTCCATTCTCCCAGTAATTATATAGTCTGTTATGGAAGGAGAGGTTCCATACACCCTCCTACATCCTGACATGCCAACATCACTAGAAGATCTACAAAGGAGTTGGATACAGCTCAAGGGAGAGCGCTATACTTTCGAAACCCAATTCTACACAAGCGAGAAGAAGGTTTTGGAACTCACTCGGCTACTTCATGAAGAGCAGACTCTCAACACCTACATTGCACCAAAGAGGATGCGCAACGTCTTTTTACCTTAGAATTTTGTATTATTTTGCCCAAGGGGCATTGATGTACTAACAAATTCTATCTTATTAATATGACGTGTGTTTCTTTTTATTTAAAACAAATTTGAATTTCTGAATCCTTGAAAGCATTACATGAATACATATCATTCATCATATGCATAAACAGGTCTTCACACCAAGTTTCCTCATCTCTCTATTGTTTATTTCAGCAAGATGGATATTGAACAAACGGTCAAAGATTTGCAATCTGAGAATTCACAATTCCAACAGTTGCTCATGACCCTAGCCAAGGGGCAGGAGGAACTCAAGACTCTACTAGAGAAAGAGAAAGAGAAAAAGAAGAATAAGCGAGCCGGTGTGGTTTTCATGGGCAGAAGACTCAAACAAGGTCTAACATATGATCAACTGAGTTTAGGTTTGGAGAACATCACGAAGAGCGGGGGGTACAAATATAAGTTGAGCCTTTATTCTTTGTTTCTTAAACCGTGAACCAGGTCATGTTATAACCCTTAAAAGTCCTAGCTGAAGCATGAGTTAGTTCGAAAGAATACTGTTACGAAAGGTATCCTGATTCCTTAAGGCCTACGGTAAACACGGAGTTGGCATCACGTTTTACAAACATTCACTTGTTTTATGAAAAAGAATGCATTTTCAAAATATTCAAGACAGACATAAGCTTTGCATTTTTGATATAACATTTGTTTGCATATGACTATTTGTTTGAACAGCAGGGAAATTCGCACGATGAATACCTAGTGAACAAAAGCACTTCCAATCAAGGGGCAGACATGATTATTGTCCATCATCTGGGGCAATTAGGTCAAGATTCGGAGAATCTCTCAAAGGCCAAATTGCCTGGGGCAAATCTCCGCCTGAGTCACTTGGGGCATTCCAACCACGAATCTTGCCTGATCAAACACCTCTTGGTGGCATGACAAAACACAAGCAGCCAGGGGCACCTCCCTGCATTCTAAGAGCATGGACATAGTCGAAAGAATACTACGTATAATCAAAGACCCGCTAGGTTGATACACCTAGGAAAAAATAAGGGCTTCCCGACGAACCAAAAGGGTTCGGGCAAAAATAAGGGACGAAAATGAAAAAACATGTACACCCGGCAAGTCGAAAACCTGAAAAGGCGGCTTGGGAAAAAATGGGTATCCCGGTGGACTGAAAACCCGAAAGGGCGGTCCAGGCAAAAGTTAAGGATCGAAGCGTACGACTATGTTCTGTTATCTTGTCACATGCCTACCAGAAGAAGGTTTGCCCGTCAACAACTATCAGCACCTCATAGGTCTTCCTCTCCCACCTCAGAAACAGGGGCAATAAAGAGTTGTCTAAGCAACCTAATTGTTCTGTCCTCCAAGGTACCAAGGTAGGTTCGGATGAAGAACAACCAGGATATCTTAAGTCCCCAGAGAGTGAGCCAGCAAATCAATACACTCTCTCCAAGCAAAGTTACAACCAACCTTAAGGAAGTTGGGTATCCCCCGCAGATCTCAACATTCCCCAGCAATATATATGCATTCTTAACAAGCATCCCCGGAAGTCTTGGTCTAAAGATTGTTCCCCGGCGGTATATCCAACATTCAATGGAGTCACTTCCCCGATACAGCTCAAACTTCCCCAAGAGATTCCAATCTAGTTCCCCAGGAAAGTTGGAATCCATCTCTCCAAGCAGTAAGCTTATCCCCAGTAGATTCTGGAAGCTTATCCTCGCAGAGCACGAACGCGTCTCCCGGCTTTATTCAAAGAGTTATTTCCTTAACAGGATATAACTAGGTTATCCTCAGCCAAAATCCACGGAAAGAGCATCCTCGACGAAGTCTTCTTATCCCCAGCGAAGTCTCTTAACACTTCCAACACAACAAGGATATCCCCAGCAAGTTATTATCAACAACTCAGCAAAGTATCTCTCTCCCCACAGAGTATCGCTCCCCAGCAAGATCGTTAGAGTACTTTTTCTCCCCGCAGAGTTATCCATTCGCCAAGTTTATTCCCCAACGGAGTCATCTTCTCCTACCGGTATTCTTGCAATTATCATCCCCAGCGGAAGCAAATATTCTCTCTTCAAACATCAGCCCAGGAGTGACTTCCCGGCACCCGTCAAGGATTTATTTTCCTAAGACAAAAAGATACATTCATAAACATCGCACTTCCATACATCATAGCATGCATATACGCATCATATCTTACAAATCTCATTTATGTTGAGAACATCATTGCTTGATCCATATCATGCATGGCATATGACTGACCTTTACCTTTCAGGAAAGATCCAGTTAAGTTCTCAGCTATATTTCAAGACCTAGACCGGTTCAGTTAAATCGACCCTAAGATTTTACAGTTTCTTATCCAGTCAAAGGCCTTCTCTGGTTCAGTCAGATCGATCCTAAGATCTCCCTGTTTCTTATCCAGTTGAAGACATTCCAAGACCTATACCGGTTCAGCTAAGTCGACCCTAAGACTTTTCTGTTTCTTATCCAGTCCAAGGCCTTCTCTGGTTCAGTCAGATCGACCCTAAGATCTCCCTGTTTCTTATCCAGTTGAAGATTTCAAGACCTAGACCGGTTCAGTTAAATCGACCCTAAGATTTTTCTGTTTCTTATCCAGTCAAAGGCCTTCTCTGGTTCAGTCAGATCGACCCTAAGATCTCCCTGTTTCTTATCCAGTTGAAGATTTCAAGACCTAGACCGGTTCAGCTAAATCGACCCTAAGATTTTTCTGTTTCTTATCCAGTCCAAGGCCTTCTCTAGTCCAGCTAAATCGACCCCTAACAGATTTTCCTGATAAAGACTCAGTAGAAGATATCCAAGATTCTCTCAATGATACTGTTGAGGTTGTAGTCGCCTGTGGTTCTCTCCCCGTTACTGCGGAGGTAGTAATCGTCCCAAGATTCTCTCAATGATTATTGTTGAGGTTGAAGTCGCCCAAGATTCTCTCAATGATTACTGTTGAGGTTGAAGTCGCCCAAGATTCTCTCAATGATTACTGTTGAGGTAGAAGTCACCCAAGATTTTCTCAATGATTACTGTTGAGGTTGAAGTCGCCCAAGATTCTCTCAATGATTACTGTGGAGGTAGAAGTCGCCCAAGATTCTCTCAATGATTACTGTTGAGGTTGAAGTCACCCAAGATTCTCTCAATGATTACTGTTGAGGTTGAAGTCGCCTATGGTTCTCTCCCCGTTACTGCGGAGGTAGTAATCGTCCCCAGATTCTCTCAGCATTACTGTTGAGGTTGAAGTCGTCCAAGATTCTCTCAATGATCCTGTTGAGGTAGTAATCATCCAAGGTACTCTCAGCGTTCCTGTTGAAGTAGTAATCGTCCAAGGTTCTCTCACCATCCCGTTGAGGTAGTAACCATCCCTGGTTCATTCACCACTTTTTGAAGATCCAGACCCAGCTCCTGTAGCCAGTCAGGACACATCTATACAAAAAGTCTGAAGACCAAGCTCCTGTAACAGGTCAGGTAATCCTTTTCTTTTGCAGGTACGCAAGCTCTCGCTAAGGAATCTCTTACGCGATCTACATCCAGATGGCATCTATAAGCCCATCCACCTTCCATCATCTCTTAGCATGGCATCTATAAGCCCATCATCCTATCCACCAATCTCCAAATGGCATCTATAAGCCCATTCCACCATCATACTGCTAACATGTGAGCGCAAATTTCTGGGCACTCTAGTGTTCAATCATCTTCCACCTTCGGATTACGAAAGGCACGTCAGCCAATCTGCATCCTCAGGTCTAAGAAGATTGAACAGGGGCAACTGTTGTACCCCAAAATTTGCCCTCCCATATTCTTCAAGATTTGCCAAGTCAAAGCTTCAAAGTCTCTCCAAGGGTTGTACAGTTCAAGGACCTCCTAACAGTCAAAACTAGGGTTTTGGTTCTGGTAAAGAAAATGAAGTTTACAAGGGTCCAATCAAGTCCCACATGCCTACAAATATGGTCAGGCATCCTCATACCAAGTTTCAAGACTTACAGCACAAAATTGCACAGTCAAAAACCCTAATTGCCCTATAGTCAACTGCAGGGGCAAAATGGTCATTTGACAGTCAAAAGTTCAAATTTTTGGTCAACATCTCATTTTGAAGCCACAAACATCATTTGATCAATGCTTGATCATGATTCTCAAAGCTTGGCTCAAAAAGTCTCAAGATGCAAAAGTTTCCATATTTGGACAGTTGAAAAAGTCAACTGTAACTTGACCAAGGCATAACTTTCACATGGATTATCAGAAAAATTTCATCCAAAGCTCATTTTGAAGAGAAAGACATTTTCTACAACTCCTCTTCACACTTCAAGCCCAAGAAATGCTCTCACAAAAAGTTATCAATTTCAACATTATAGGTCATTTTCAAAAGTCAACAAAAAGGGACTTTAAGTCAAAGGCCATAACTTGATATTGGTAAATCAAAATGACATGGGACAAAAGACATTGGTTAAAGGACTCCAAGACCTTTCCAAAATGTCCAAGAACATGAGCAAAGCTTAAAAATTGAGCAAGTTATGCCTTGTGGAAGTTGGGAAATTTTTGGATATTTCCAAAAAGTCAACATTGCTTCAAAAGTCTTAAAAATGCTAATGGGCCTCTTTTTCTTTCAAGAATCATTATCCAAAGCATGTGCACGACCATTTGGCCCAAAGGGAAGTTTTTTATCATTTTTATTTATTTATTTGAATTTTTAATTGCTAAATATTCATTTAATTAATTAAAATATATGAAAAATACTAAACCTAATTTTTTAAATCTTTTTGTGCATGGAATAGGCTTAAGATTTCGTGCATGATCAGATTTGGAAAGAATTATGGTGATTGAACATGATTTGGTAGCAAATATGCATGAAAAGATTGGAAAATTATGGCATGGAAAATCAAATATTTTCTCATCAATTCATGGATCCTTTGGCTCAGATTTTTTACCCTAATCATTCACACATATATACCAATGCCAACCCTAATGTTCATGACCACAAAAGCTGCTCCAGAAAAGCACAACAAAGCTTGAGTTTTTGTCAAAAAAGTGAAAACTAAAAACCCTATTCTAGCACGATTCAGAGCCCAAGAGTAATTCCAATAGCTTGCAAAAGTGTCAAGGAAGCTTCCTGCATTGTTTTTCAACCCTTACGCGCCCAGAATTGGTATAGGGAATTCAAACTGTTTTCAATTTTATGCATAATCGTGTTTTAATATTCAAGCATTTCTATTGCATTTTTTTTCATGGATTCATACTAATCGGGTGCTTCTGAAGCTAACTGCATACTTTGATTGAATTTTCGTGCACTATTGAAGAATTCACCATTAAAGGATATTAGGGTTCTTCAAGTTTTAAATTAGGCGTTTCTTAATACTGTAAAATTGAGACACTTCAAGGCCATGGTTGAAATCAGCATGTTTGGACGAAAACAACACACCCCTCGCGCCTAATTTATGCAGCCCCATGGCCTAGTCGCTATTTTTGAGAATGGCATATTTTGGGGGGGGTTCAAAACCCCCGTTAACCTCTTTTATATTTCAGGGAAAAAGGCAAAACGGAGAAGATGATGAAGTGTCAATACTTGATTGGGTTATTTGAATTTGCGCGCTAAAATCCCACTAACGCTTGCTTTATTCTTATATTAATTATTTGCTATTATATATACAAAGTGATACAGCAGCTCCACTGGTCAAGGAACGCGTTGGTAATCCCTGGGACCTGGGTTCGAGCCCCAGGTCCCCCTTTCTATTCCATAATATTTTTCATAATGTTATCCTATGCAGTGCAAGTTTCAGCGCCTACCATACAACCCCTGATCCAACCATGCCACTTGGCCAATGGAGACAATCTGAAGGCCTAAATCTGGTGAATACCATGGGCATGAGTCAAAGAAGTTACACGCTAGCACAAAAGTCAAACGAGGCCAAGGCTTAATGGGCCATAATTACTGGACTTTACCTCCAATTTGGGGACAGACCCCCCATGGTTTGCTTTTTATTCTTTTTTTATATTTTCTTATTTTATTTGTTTTAATTAATTCCTTTAATTTAACTTATTTTCATAAAATCTAAAAATAATACAAAAAATCAAAAAAGGCAAAATTCAAAATATATTTTTATTTAATTAATATTTTTGTAAATAAAATTTCACCAATTAATTAGTTTTATTCTAGGTTTAATTTTAATATCTTTTCTTAATAAATTTAAAACTTGTAGAATTAGGTTTAATTAGTTTAATTACTCTTTTTCTTTTATTTCATCATCTCTAATAATTAATTATTTGCTATTATTTTTATGAATCAAATTGCTTTAATTAATTAGGTTAATTTAGGTTTAACTTTAATATTTTTTTCTTAATAAATAAAAGTTATAGAGTTAGGGTTAATTTAATTTTAATTTCAGCTAATCTTCTCATTAAAAATTCACAACTCCAAAAACTCAAAAAAATCTTTTCTCCTTTTATTTTAATTTCATTTTTATTTAATTTAATAATTCAATTTAATTTCATTAAAAAGGGTCCAACGCCCTCGCTTTCGATTATTAATTTGTTTCGCGCATTTTTATTTTATTTCTTATAATATTTACGTAACTCTCCCAAAGCCTTGTAAACTCGGACATTTTATTTCTCGCACTTTATTTACTTTCTGTCAAAACGGGTCCTGGATTAAATTTGGCGATGTGGACCCGCGCCTTTGTAATAGTTTAGAACTTTTAATCTTTCCGCACTCTTTTTTTTAAACTGTTAATAATGGCATGTAAGAATGAATGATAAAATAAAAACAAACGCATAGATCACTTTGACATGAACAAGATAAATGTAAATGAACATGACACACAAAATCACACACCACCCCTAGGGTACGCCTCAATGTTGCCTTTCGAAAGGTGATCGTCGAGTAGAGGATGTCTTAGTAAGTCCTCATGATCCGGGAACCTGGCATGAGGGTAGCTTCTAAGGTGTCTTCCTATTGCTCTGGTGATCACCATGTCCCGAACCTCGAATTGACCCTAACACCTCCAACGGTGGTGCTACCTACCTCTCAATGGTGGGATGGCGCTACTTTAAAGGATATTTACACAGACGAATTCCTTAGGGTAGGTAGACGAATCTAGATACTTGCTCTAATTTCAAAACAAATTCAAAAAAATACTTTTCACACCGACACCTTTTCAAAAAGCTTTCGAAAGCAAATTTTTCAAACACTCTTGAGGACCGATACAAGAGTCGAACTGGAATTTTCAAAGAAACTTTTTAAAACCCACAGTTGAAAAGCAAACAAGCCATTTTTGAAAACACAATGAGCAAGTATCTAAGAGCCCATGGATAACCATGGATAAAAAGGGTGCTAACACCTTCCCTTTCTATAATCTACCTCCCGAACCGAGAGCAATCTCTATAAGGAATTTTTCTGTGCTTTTGTCCTTTCCATTTGGAGAAAATAAAAGACGGTGGCGACTCTTGCTTACCGCGACATTTCGCGAACCAGCGTTAAACAGTCAGTTCCAGATCCACCGATCACAGAGGGATTTGGCCAGAAGGGTGCAACCACCTTTATCTGAAAGAGAGCTAGTGGACATGTTCTTGGGGACTCTATCAGGTCCTTTATTTAATCACCTAATTGGAAGCTCCTCTGCAGGTTTCACCGAGTTGATTTTAACTGGCAAAAGGGTGGAAGCCGGTATTAGAAGCAGGAAAATTCAGAAAGATGCGTCTACCTTTGCTGCTGCAAAAAAGCCCTTCACGGGAAAGAAGGAAGTTTCTGCTGTCTATACCCAGAGAAATTAGGGAAGAACCGAAAGACGACCAACTGTGGGGGCCGTAATGATTCAAAAGTCTACATCAGACCAGCCGAGAAATGATCAGCCGAGAAATAACCAACAAAGGGTGGAAAGGCCTGTAAGGCAATTCACCAAGATAAACATGACTCCTTCTCAAGTCTTACCACATCTCTTGAAGTTGAACCTGGCCATGCTAAGGGAGGCCCCTAAAAAACCTAACACTACTTCTCCATACAACCATCCCAACGCCAGATGCGCATACCATTTAGAAAGTCCAGGGCACGACACCAACAACTATTGGGCCCTGAAGAAAAAGATTCAAGATCTAATCGATGCAAAAGAAGTTTAATTTGAAGCTCCTGAAAAGCCGAATGTTATCTCCGCTCCGATGCCTAGGCATGGACACAATTCCAATGATGTGGAAGAAGATCTGTTTGTTTCTACTGTGGATGAATTGTTAACTCCGCTCCTGACCATCAAGGTGAATTTGTTAAAAGCTGGGGTGTTCCCAGGCTGTGACCAAGATTTCCATGCTTGCCTGTCCTCCCCATTTGACTGCCCTCTTTTGAAGAAAGGAATCCAACAACTGATTGATAATAAGGAAATTTTGTTTGAGAAAGCTCCCGTCTCACCCGTTCCAGTTCCAGAAGTTTCTATAATAACCATCTACGCCAGTCCTTCCAGGGTTCCTAAAAAACCCGTTAGGATTACATCTGCTCCAGTGACTACTCCGTTGAAGATAACAATGCTCGGGCCAACCCCTTACAAAACCGATAAAATGGTACCATGGAACTATGGTGGAGAAATCTACTACCATGGTGTCAAACTGATTGAACAGACCATTGAAGAAGAAAGCTCTGAGGAGGATAATCCCGACATCAGTAACATTGCCGGAACAAGCAAAGTTACTCGTAGTGGAAGAATCTTTTCTCCAGAGATTGCTCCTCCAACAGCAGTCTTTGGACCCGCGGCCATTCCGAGGATTACACCTATACCAGTAATTATACCTGCAAGTGTACCCGCCAACAAAAACAATACAATTCCCATCCCTAATTCCGCTGCTGAGAAAAAAGAAAAGAATGTTCCAGAGGAGCCTGTCTTGACGAAGCCTCAATCACTAGTCATTCCTGAAACATCCCAGAAAGAGATAGAAGAAATTCTGAGGATCATTAAGAAAAGTGATTATGATGTGGTGGAACAATTGGGGAAAACCCCCTCTAAAATCTCTATGTTAGCCCTGTTGTTATGCTCTGAGGCACATGCTAATGCTTTGGTCAAGTTTTTGAAGACAGCGCACGTGCCGCAAGAGACTTCGGCTGATCAATTCCAGGAGTGTGTGGCCAGCTTAACAGCTGACAATGGCCTGGGATTCTCCAATGCTGACCTGAAGCCCAAAGGGAGAAAACATAATGACGCGCTGCATGTATCGGAGGAGTGTAGGGGAACCACCCTAGCTCATGTCTTGGTTGATACTGGGTCATCTTTAAATGTCTTGCCGAAGAAAGCCTTGGATAGGTTGGATTGTGAAGGCCTAACCCTGAAACCCAGCAATATAATTGTCAGAGCCTTTGATGATTCTAAAAGGATGGTCCATGGAGAGGTGGACATCCTGATCAAAGTGGGAACCTAGACGTTCAATTCAACATTCTACGTGATGGACATCCGTCCCTCCTACTCTTGCATGTTGGGAAGACCTTGGATCCACCATGCTGGAGTTGTCACTTCTACTCTGCATCAAATGCTCAAGTACCCTGTCCAGGGGAAAATCATAATTCTTCATGGTGAAGAGGAATACATGATCAGTCATATGAATTTTTTCCGTTATGTGAAGTTAGATGGCGAATTGATAGAGACCCCTTTCCAACACTTTGAAGAAGTTTCTGAAGAAATAGCGGCGACCAAGGAGGTGTCTTCAACTCCTGTGATCACAAGACCACCACCTCGGATGTCATCTTTAAGGGATGCTAGGGCAGTTGTAGAAGAAGGCGGATCCACTATCTGGGGGCAGCTTCCATACTTTCCTTTCAAATCATAAAAATTCGGCTTGGGATTTACTTCGACTGCTCAGAAGGCCGTGCGCTGCTCCCGTGCCGGAGGGCCACTGTGAAGATCAGCCACCGAGGGGTTAATGCACTAGAGGACAGTGAAGAAGAGGGCAGGTTAGAAGATTGGATTTTTCCTACTGTTGACGGAGGACTGTGCAACTGGGAAGTAAAAGACTTTGTTCTGATTACTTTCATACCGCAGTAATTTATCTTTTCCATTTCTGTTGGATCTGTAATAATTTACAAACAATTCGTACTTTTTCAACCTTGTGTCTTACCCGAGGCACATAGGTCCATTTGTAAGGGTTCTTATTTCATTTCATATGTCATTTTAATGAATCATGGACGCTTTTCATATTTAAACCTTTTGCGCTCATTGTCTTTCTTTTACATTTTGTTGTTTTAAGATGGCTATGCCCTTACACACACACACTCACAAATGCAGGTACCCTTCCATTCCGGAACCCATGGGTAACGATACTGCTATAGCCTTCAGTGACTCTGAAGATATGATCAACCAAGCCGAATACGAAGGTGAGGAAGATTGTGAGGTGCCAGGGGAATTGGCCAGATTACTACAACAAGAAGAAAGAGCAATTCAGCCTCATGAAGTGTTGTTAGATACAATCAACTTGGGAAATGAGTATGACAAAAAGGAAATCAAGATAGGTGTCAATCTAGAGCCGAGTGTCAAGGAGCGCCTAATTCAGCTACTGCATGATTATGTTGAGATCTTTGCATGGTTATACGAAGACATGCCGGGACTTGATACAGACATTGTGGTACACCGTCTCCCCACAAGAGAAGACTGTCCACCAGTGAAACAAAAGGTCCGCCGCATGAGACCTGACATGTCCGAGAAGATCAAAGCAGAAGTTATGAAGCAGTTCAATGCTGGATTTCTAGTTGTTACTTCCTATCCTCAATGGGTTGCTAACATTGTGCCCGTGCCTAAGAAGGACAACAAAGTGAGAATGTGCGTGGATTATAGAGACTTAAACAGGGCCAGCCCTAAAGATGAATTTCCACTTCCTCACATCGATATCTTGGTTGACAACACAACTCAGCATAAAGTATTTTCTTTCATGGATGGATTCTCAGGCTATAACCAGATCAAAATGGCACCTGAGGACATGGAGAAAACTACATTTGTCACACAGTGGGGTACGTTCTGCTACAAAGTGATGCCATTCGGACTGAAGAATGCCGGGGAAACCTATCAACGCGCCATGGTAGCTTTGTTTCATGATATGATACATCATGAGATAGAGGTCTACGTAGATGACATGATAGCCCGATCACAAACTGAAGAAGAACACCTTGATCACTTGCAAAAGTTGTTTGTCAGGTTGAAGGAGTACAAGCTCAGATTGAACCCAAACAAGTGTACATTCGGAGTCCGGTAAACTCTTAGGTTTCATTGTCAGCAACAAAGGCATCGAGGTTGATCCTGCCAAAGTCAAAGCTATACAAGAAATGCCTGCTCCTCGCACTGAGAAGGAGGTCAGAAGTTTCTTGGGACGCCTAAACTACATTGCTAGGTTCATATCTCACCTAACATCTACTTGTGAACCAATCTTCAAGCTGTTGAAGAAAGATCAGGTAGTTAAATGGAATGATGACTGTCAAATTGCTTTCAATAAAATCAAGGAGTATTTTCTAGAACCTCCTGTCTTGATGCCACCCGTCGAAGGAATACCGCTAATCATGTATCTGACCATCTTAGAGAATTCAATGGGGTGCGTATTGGGGCAACATGATGAGTCTGGACAAAAAGAGCATGCCATTTATTACCTTAGAAAAAAGTTTACTGACTGTGAGACCCGATACTCACTACTCGAGAAAAATTGCTACGCTTTGGTATGGGATGCTCGCCGGCTAAGGCAGTACATGTTGACTCATACCACTTTGTTGATATCTAAGATGGATTCGATCAAGTACATCTTTGAGAAGCCTGCTCTATCGGGGAGGATAGCCAGATGGCAGATGATCCTAACGGAATACGACATACAGTACACAACCCAAAAAGCTATAAAGGGTAGTGTGCTAGCCGATCATCTGGCCCATCAAGCTGTAGAAGATTACCAATCCATGAGGTTCGACTTCCCTGACGAAGACATCATGACATTGGACAACGTTGAAGATTTCAGACCATATGACGGACCTGAACAAGGATCCCGATGGACCCTGTACTTTGATGGGGCCTACAATGCACTTGGCAACGGCATCGGCGCGATACTCATTTCCCCAGAAGGTTTCCATACTCCTTTCACCTCCAGACTTTGCTTCAACTGTACGAACAATATGGCAGAGTATGAAGCATGCATCTTTGGACTCAAGGCTGCCATAGACTTGGGAATCAAATCCTTAGATGTGTTTGGGGACTCAGCTTTGGTCATCAGTCAGATCAAAATAGAGTGGGACACTAAGCATCCTAACCTCATCCCTTACAAAGAACATGTTTTGACATTGTTACCACATTTCGAGCAGATTACCTTAGAGCACTTCTCGCGAGAAGAAAATCAGCTAGCAGATGCTCTAGCTACAATGTCATCCATGTTTAAACTTAACGGGGATAATGAGGCTCCCCAAATCTCCATTGAACGGATGGACGAACCTGCACATTGTCACGAGATTAATACCGAAGAAGTAGTGGACCAACCGTGGTTTCACGAAGTCAAAAGGTATCTCGAGGCTCAAGAATATCCTGAAGGAGCTTCAGTCAACGACAAAAGGTTCTTAAGGAGATTCTCGGCTAAGTTCTTCCTAAGTAATGGCATCCTATACAAGCGCAGTCACGATTTTATTCTGCTTTGTTGTGTGGACAAGATTAAAGCTGAAAAGATCATGGCTGAATTGCATGACGGTACCTTTGGCACTCACTCTAGCGGGCATATGATGGCTAAGAAGATTCTACGGGAAGGCTACTACTGGTCTACCATGGAAGCTGACTGTTATCAACACTCCCGAACATGCCATAAATGTCAAATCTATGCCGACAAGGTACACGTGCCTCCAGTTCCTCTAAATGTCTTAACAACTCCTTGGCCCTTCGCAATGTGGGGAATCGACATGATTGGAGAGATCAAGCCTACAACATCCAATGGACACCGCTTCATTCTGGTGGCCATTGACTACTTCACCAAGTGGGTCGAAGCATCTTCCTTCGCATCCGTTACTAAGAATGTGGTTGCCCGCTTCATCAAAAAGAATCTTATCTACCGGTACGGTATCCCCGAAAGGATCATCACTGACAACGGTACAAACAATAACAACACTATGATCACTGCCTTGTGCGAGCAGTTCAAGATTCAACATCACAATTCATCCCTATATCGGCCAAAAATGAATGGTGCGGTTGAAGCTGCTAACAAAAATATCAAGAAGATCATACAAAAGATGACAGTCACCTACAAGGACTGGCATGAAATGTTACTGTTTGCTCTTCATGGGTACCGTACCATGGCACGCACATCAACTGGGGAAACACCCTATTCCTTGGTATATGGCATGGAGGTTGTTTTACCTATAGAGGTTCAGATTCCCTCTTTGAGAATCATGAAAGATGCTGGTTCGAATGAAGATGATTGGATTCAGACCCGACTTGATCAACTTAACTTAAATAATGAAAAGAGACTTGCTGCTGTTTGCCACGGTCAGACGTACCAAAAACGGATGATCAAAGATTTCAACAAGAAATTCAGACGCCAGGTATATCAAGTTGGAGATCTGGTAATCAAGCGGATCATCTTGCCGCAAAGTGATCCCATGGGCAAATGGACTCCTACCTACGAAGGACCATTTGTGATCAAAAACATATTTTCTAGTGGGGCAATGATTTTAACCACCATGGACGACGACGACCTGCCGCACCCTGCGAACGCATATATAATCAAAAGATACTACGCATGAAAAACCCGCTAGGTTGACACACCTAGGCAAAAAAAGGGCATCCCGGTGAATCGAAAACCCGAAAGGGTGGTTCAGGCAAAAATTAGGGATAAATAAAAAAAAATATGTACACCCGGCAAGTTGAAAACCCGAAAGGGCGACTTGGGCAAAAAAGGGTTTCCCGATGGACTGAAAACTCGAAAGGGAGGTACAGGCAAAAGTTAAGGAATTAAAGCGTATGACTATGTCTCGTCGGATCACTTTAAGGACAATCTCTTCACTGACAAAATCTGAGCTTCTGATCAATCCAATCATCTTCGGACGAAGCAACAGATGGACAAGATATTCAGAGATACGAAGGCTATAGCGGAATGGGAACCCCATGGGATTTTTACACACATAGCTATCTTTCTTTGTATAAAATTTTCTTATTTTTATGACACCATCCTCTTACTAGGATGTCTGTCTCCTTTGTACAAAACACTTACTCAAAGTAAATACAAAGTCATCTCTTTCAAAGTACAGAAAACTATTTGCCTTTTTCTTTTACACTTGTGTTTTTATGTGCAAAAACGTCCAATGATTCATTGATGAACATATGCATTTGAACATAATTACTGTTTACAAATAAACAGGATGGAAAAGAACAATTACTGACAGGTTGAAAGGATAGGAAAACGTCTTTAGGCTATTCCAAGAGCAATCCCCACAGTATATCATCTAGATCCCCAGCGGAGCTAAAACCTTGAAATACAGATCCCCAACGGAGCTTTAATTTCTAACTCTAGATCCCCAGCGGAACTAAGATTTCAAACCCTTAATCTCCATCAGAGTTAAAACTTTAAACTCCCAATCCCCAGTGGAAACCATTCAGTTTCTCTAATTTCCCCAGCAAGTTATCTTGAAGCCTGGAAATCAATCAGATAACAGTTAAACTTTTGTCTCTCCCCAACCTAGGATAATTCCCTAGTAGAGTGGCAGACAACCGAAAACTCCTGAACTTACTCTCCAGCAGTAATCCTTCTTCCCCACAGAGTTCTCAATACTCCTCAACATAATGAAGATTCTCATTCTCAATTCCCCAGTGAAGTCGTCAAAGTTTTCATTGCTCCCCAACAGAATGAAGATTCTCATTCTTAAATCCCCACATAAGTCATCAGAGTCTGCCTTATTCTCTAGAAGATCAAGGTTTTCCTTTGCATGATCCCCAGTAGAAGTCATCAAGTTCTCTGGACTCCCCAAGCAGATTTCTCAAGCAGTTTGGCATTACTCTCACAACAGAATTTTTGTCAATACTTCAACTTCAAGACATGAAGGATCCTTATATCCTCGCAGAAGTTGTCAAGGATTTTTAATCCCCAACAGTCGTCCAGGATTTCTTATCCTCAACAGTCAAGGATTTATTTTACCCAGTTGTCAAAGATTTATTTTCCTCAGCAAGACAGCAAATCAGCTTACATGCGCATACATTACACCCATATATCATAAACATTGATAAAACACATATATTGCATCATATATTTCATGCAACATAACTTTGTGTTTCGGATAACATTTTACCCTTTTCAGGATAAGATTAATAAGCTACCGTTAACGGTATACAATCATGATACAGTACAGATACACTCCAGACGCGGAAGTCATTTTGTTGCTCATTCAAATTCAGATATCAGATACAGTTCAGATACGCTCCAGACACGGAAGCCATTCTATTTCTCATTCAGATTCAACTATCAGATTCTAGTTCAGATACACTCCAGACACGGAAGCCATTTTGTTGCTTATTCAGATTCAGATTTCAGATACAGTACGGATACGCTCCAGACACGGTTGCCATCCTGATACTTATTCAGATTTCAACTATCAGATACATATTAGGTACACTCCAGACACGGAAGCCATTCTATTTCTCATTCAGATTTAACTATCAGATACAGTTCAGATACACTCCAGACACGGAAGTCATTCTGATACTCACTCAGACCTCAACATTCAGATACATTACGGATACGCTCCAGACACGGTTTCCATTCTATCACTTATTTAGTTTCATCTTTCAAGCTTCAGATATAATACGGATACGCTCCAGATATGATTGTCATTATGTCACTTATTTAGTTTCATCTTTCAAGCTTCAGATACAATACGGATACGCTCCAGATATGATTATCATTATGTCACTTATTCTGATTCTCCCCAGCTCAGAGACGCTCCAGACACGGATGTTATTCTTTTGCTTATTCAGATACAGTTTAGATACACTCTAGACACGGAAGTCATTTTGTTATTTATTTAGATTCACAGCTCGGATACGCTCCAGACATGGCTGCTATTCCTTTGCTCATACAGATCCAGTCTCCAGATATAGTTCAGATACATTCCAGACGTGGACATCATTCTGAATACTCATTCTTTTGACTTACAACTTACAACTCAGCAAACATTCTTGGATGGCATCTCTAAGCCCATCTCCAACAAGATTCCATCACCTCTTCAAATGTCATCTTTAAGCCCATTCCCTCAACTACACTTTGACGAGTGCAAATTTACGGGCACTCTAGTGTCCAATCATCTTTTACCTTCGAGTCACGAACGACAAACTCGCCAATCTAACTCTTCAGGTTCAAGAAGATTGAACAGGGGCAGCTGTTGTACCACAAAATTTTCCCTCTCATTTATCCAGATTTTCCTCACAAGACTTCCTAGACTCAAGACAAGATTAGGGTTTGCTCAGCTCAAGACCTCATCTTGCACTGGTGACCTGAAATTAGGGTTTGAGTTTGCATAAGGATTTTTGGACCATCAATGCTTCATGTGACTTTCATACACCATCTTCGACCCCTAACATTTCTCATACCAAGTTTCAAGCCTTGAATCACATTTTTTGCCCAATCAATTGGACAGTTGACATTGAAATCAACTGTATTGGGGGAAAAGTAAACCATGGCCAATTTACAGTCAAACTTCATAATTTTTGATCCACAACAACATTATAGGCTCCTATGTACCATTTTATCAAGTTTGGATCACAACTCCTCAAGAAATTTGATCAGATCATCAAAAGGGCAAAATGGTCAAAATTAGGGTTTTGATTGAGAAAGGGCAATTTCTTATTTTTAACCTAGCCAATGACCAATTGGGTTCAAGAATGATTTCAAGGACTCAATAGCATCATCTTGACCTAATCACATAGTTCAAAAGATCTCAAATGCATAGGATTGACAGATAAATTTTGCAGTCAACTTATCAAAAGTCAATTGTACACTGAAAAGTCAAACTTTGACTTTTTGGTCAAAATCAAGTGCCAAGGGTCATAATTCATCAAGATATGTAAAAATATGAAACTTGTTGATCAAGAAAATCAATTTTGCAAATTAGGGTTTCAATTTGAAAAATTTTGATAACTTAGAGAATTTCTAAGTATGGAAAATTTCTTATTTTTCTCAACTTTTCACCACTTTTTCACCATGATGTAATTGGATTCAAAGAAAACTTCCAACATGAAAGTTATAGTCCTCCATGAAATATACAACTTTGAATCACAAAGTTTTCCTAAAAGATTATTGGATCTCAAGATATGAATTTGTGAATAAGGGTCCATAAACTTTTTAACTTAGTGAAAATTTGCCCTAATTTAGGCAGGTTTTTGACCTAACTTCATGGACATTTTTCACCTAGTTCCAAGAGGTATCTCAAAATTAATTTCAAATATGGATTGTAGAGAATGTTTCAAGCTTTCCAAAGTGTCCAAGAACTCTCCAAGATTATTTGTGGTTAGGGAGAATCGAAGAAGAGAAAATGGCATTTTGTCACTTTTGTTCAAGCCATTTTCACAATGGTTCAAGTTGCAAATCAGATCCTAGCATGCTTGTATCTTGCATTACAGATCCTAATCCCGTCTACACTCTATAATTGAATGCTAACTCAATGGATAATGGCTTTATTTTAATCTTTGGAGCATTGTACAAAAGATTAATCCATAAATGGCATAAAGTTCACAATACCATTTTGACAAAGCAAGCCTTTTCAACTTTATCAGCCTTGAGCATTGGACTTGTTCCTTGGAGGCAGGCATTTTCCACAGATAACAAGCAACTTGTACCAACCCTCTGCAGCCCACAAGCTAGCCTGTACAGGCCTTTGTCATAGTCATTTCAACTTTCTTCAAAAGCAAGAAAGGTGGAAAAAGTCAAGATAGCTTGTACGTCTGATAAAGAGAAGGCTTGGCTTCATTATATAGAACTTCAGAAACTTGTCACAAGCCAATACACGATTGTCTAACATCCCAAACACTCTCAAACACCAAAACCACATTTTTTTGTCCAAACAGGGCAGCTTCTGCAAAACTCAAGCCAAATCATATTTTGCTCGTGCGTTTCTTGTTTCAAGACTTCAAACACTTTACATACATCCTACCTAAACTATCCAAGCCATTGCACTGCAACTGTGTGCCCTGTTTTAGCCTTCACCATTTTCATTTTTGAAGGTTGCAGGTTGACTTCTACAAGGAGTTTCAAGCATCCTCAAGGCAAGCTAAGCATTGGGATAGCTTGAGGGAACTTCAAGGAAGCTCACACAATTCTCAGTCCTCACTCAAAGCCCCCACATTGCCATATCCAAACTCAGCTGAACAAGGTATTTTTCAAATCTCTATCTCCTTATTTAGGCATCTTTAAGCTTTGATTTGTGAAGCAAAAATGTAGTCCTTAACTTGCTGAAACTGTATATATGCATAGTTGTTATTTATATTAACTGAGTAGTGAGAATTTGAAGCTTTAAGTTCATGAAAAATTTAGGTCAGAAATTAGGGGTGATAAAATCTCCTTGATCTTTGAGTGTTAGGTCACAAACTTTATATCACTGGAATCGTGAGATCATAAGCTACATTTTTTGTGTTATAAGTTTTTGATTTTATGCAAGCTAGAGCAAGATACAGGTTGAAGGCAAAATGCGCACAGATTGTTGGCTGGAGGACAGGGACGAAGGCTGGCTTGGGCCTGGCGCGCCTTGGGCCTGTTGTTTTACTTCCCATACCCCCAATTTACTATTTGCACCCCCTGCTTCATATTTTTTTATTTTTGCATATTTTCTCATATTTTTTATGTTTATTGACTTTATTATTTTTTTTCTGAACATTAAAAAATCCCAAAAATATTTTCTTAATTTTTTGCATTTTATTTTATTTTTTGCAGAAAATATTGATTATTCAAATAAATAGAACTTTATTTTCTTAAATAAATAGTAAATATATTTAAAAATATCATACATTTTTATTTTTATTATTCATACACATAAAATATTATTTCCACATATATTTTAATTTTTATTATTTGTAAATATTTTATTTATTATTTCTTGTATATAAATGGACAAAATAAAATAAATATAGAACATATATTTCTTTTAAATAAAAATTAGGGTTTCCCCTTTCAAAAAATAATATTATTTTCCTCTTATTTTCTAGGGTTTAAATAATTAATTCTCTCATACAAAAAATCAAATACAAAACATTTTTTTCATATATACATTTTATTGCATATTTAAATAATTGTTTATTTATTTATTGTACCAAAATTCAATTGGGTTGTAATAATTTCTAGGGTTTTATTTTGAGCAATATCCCTCATTCAAAACTTGTATCCCCCCTCCTATTATATTGTTGTAATAGCTTAGATTTACTTTACGCAATTTATCGCATTATACACATGTTAGTAAATTAGGGTTTGTATGATAAGACGAAAATCAAACAAATAGCATGACCTAATACAAGACAAACAAATGCATGAAAAATGATAACACCTTGCACACAAGCACCCCTAGGGTTTCACCCACTTGGTTGCCTTAACAAAATGGCCATGGTATGCATGCAAAGTATCTTGGCAAAATAAAACAAAACAAAAGATCATAGTCCCTCGATGACGTTATCAAAAGGTTGCCTAAAAACAAATGATCTTAGTCCCTCAAAATGCTAAAGATACTTGGCAACATTGCTATCATGGTTATACGATGACCCACGCCCGTCCCGTTTGACATCCAAAGATAGGGTTGTCTACCAAAACAATGGTAGGTTAACAATGTCAAAGGAATAAAAATGCATAAGAAAGACTTTTGAGTAGGTAGATAGCTTCTAGTTACTTGATCAATTTACAAACAATCCTTGCTATTTTCAAACACACTCACATTTTTAAAACATTTCCAAACAACTTTCAAACATTGAAACATTTTTTTCAAAAGACAAACATCTTTGTATACATTCTTACGAACGAGAATCATTACAAAGATTTCCTAACCGATGGCCTCTTTTCAAAATACTTTCAAAAACCACACAAAGCACCATTTCAAACAATTGCAAAAGCAAAAGAAAGTGATTTAAACAAGTAACTAAGAGCCCATGGAAAACCATGGATGAAAAGGGTGCTAGCACCTTCCCTTTTCATAATCTACCCCCAGAACCCAAAAACAATCTCAAAGGTCTTTCCTGTGCTTTTTTACCTTTCCTTTTGGATAAAATAAAAGTCGGTGGCGACTCTTGCTAACCGCGACATTTGTGAACACAAACACAAAACCTCAAGTCAGTTCTCCCACCGCATCACACAAAGAAATTGTTGGGACTTGGGATCGAACCCAGGTCCTTATACTCGCCTCCAACGATGCATTGCCAGTTGCGCTACCTTGTTAACTTGTTTGCATAATGAGAACAAAATATCATAAATAAAATAAAGCAGTAGATTCAGAAAAAGCGCACAAGTTTCAAATGAGCCAATGGTGGGCCTCCACATACTATCTTCTTCGTTGCAACCGTCGTATTAGGTGAAAGACTTTTACCTACAGACACAAGTCTGTAGGTATAACCCCTGTAAATTTCCAAAATGCACAATATGTATGATAAATAATTTCTTCTTTTTGGCTAACTTCACCTGTGTAAGAAAGCTTAAATTGCAAAAGTAAACCCTAACAATGGCAACGTCGTGTATAGGCTTCAAAAACGCAATCAAATAATACAATTAGCTTGCAAACATGATGAGGATTACAAATATATGACTTAAACATGCTAAAGATGCCAGGAATACAGTAATCGATTTTGAGTTTGAGGGTAAACCATGAGAGCAATTACGCGTGTTTCTAGGTGCTTCAAGCCTTGCAACTGATCCAATTGGCTTCTGGGAAGGTCCAAGAATCGATTAGTAGCGTTGGAATGGTCTGGATTGATATCTAAATGCAAAAATGATCCAGCACTTTTTGCCACTTTTTTGGAATTTGGTTTGGTGTTTTCACGACTGCTCCACCCTCCTCTTTGATCTGCAATTGTTGTATACATATAGTAGACTAAATTAGGTTAATAAAATTGTATCATATCTTTGAGAATTATGAAAATGTGATTTGATTTGATTCATGTATGATATCTTTCTAAAATAAGCTTCAATCCAATCTTATCCAACCCTAATGAGTCTTTCATGAATTGATCATCATGCTAGTTGTACATGGACTCCAAATGTGCACAAAAATCCCAAGACTTGATTTGTTTTCAATAATTTACCATTTAATTTGATTTATTTTGATTTAAATGAATAAAAAATAGAATTAAATGATAAAAGTAATAAAATAATATGTGGAAAAGCTCAGGGGTAGTGGGTCCTATTAGAAACATGTTTCAAGCAAGAAAACATGGGCCCCTTTGGAAAAAGTGCCAATTTGATAAATGTTGACTTTTGACAATTTTCCAAAAATTTCCAACTTTGACAATGCACAACTCTCTCAATTTTGACCCTAGAGAGGCGTTCTTAGACTTTCTAGAAAGCTTAGGATGTCCCCTAAGCAACCCTTTTGGTCTCATCTCAATTAGATCGTCCATGTTCATGTAAGAAGCTTTGACCCAAAAGGTGTTTTTGTTGACTTTTCAAAAGGACCCATAATGCAAAAATTCATATCTTTTTATGAGTACGTATTTTGAACTTGGGAGATGAAGATGAATTGTAGGGAATTGCATCCTATTCAAAATGAGATTTTGATGGAAAATTTCTGATAAAGCACGTGGAAGTTATGCTTGGTCAAAGTTGGGTTGACTTTTACTAAGAAACCCTAATTTAGCAACTTTTGGGTTTTGATGAATTTTGAGCATTCCTTGAGGAATCATGATCAACCCTTGATAAAATGATGAAAGTAACTTCAAAATATTAGTGTTTACCAAAAATCTTGAAGTTTGATTGTATGTGGGTCACAGTTGACTTTTGACCTAATATAGTCGATTCTCAAGAATTTGAGCAGTTGACTGAGCAAACTTCTTGTGCAAGGCATGAAACTTGACATGTAGGGTCTTGAGAACATATTAAGACCATGGAGAGCATATGAGGCCTTTTTGTTTCACCCATCTTGATGAAAATGGAAACCTTAATTTGAGGTACACCGCCTTAGGAGAGAGTTTGTCTGGTCAACCTTTGGGCAACCTTGAGCAAATTGAGGATCTCTAGGAGCATGTACTGAGTAAAATGAGAGGGAAAATTTTAGGGTACAACAGCTGCCCCTGTTTAATCTTCTTAAACCTGAGGATGTAGATTGGCTTGTCTGCCTTTCGTGATCTGAAGGTGGAAGATGATTGAACACTAGAGTGCCCAGAAATTTGCACTCGCATGAAGTGGCACTTGATTTGTGATATCGGGAATGGGCTTACAGATGCCATTTAGAGGTCGATAATGGAAGATTGCCGGAGATGGGCTTAAATATTACATCCTGGATGCGACGAAGAATTGTCGGAGATGGGCTAAAAGATGCCATCTAGAGAATGTGGATTTCCTTATATATTCCTTTGACAAGAGTCCTTGTTGTTGTTGTTGATGAGGAATCTGCTGAGGAATGTTGATATCTGTATTGGGAGAAATATAATTTTAGGAGCTTTAGTTGTCCGTTACTCTACTGGGGAAATAACTCCTGCTTGAGGAAACAGAAGTGAACTGCATATCTGGTCAGGGTACAAGCTGCACCACGACTTACTAGGGAAATGTGAAACCAATCGTGTTTGATCAGGTTCTAGTCTTACAGTGTTGTGGACTATTGTTTGGAGATAAGAGAGGAGAAACCTGGATAGTAAGGTTATGAGAAGGAACCTGGATACTAGGGTTGCTTCGATATGAAAAGCCTGGATAGTAGGGTTGTGAGAAGGCACTTGGATAGTAGGGTTACTTCGATATGAAAGCCTGGATAATAGGGATGTAAGAAGGAACCTGGATAGTATGGTTACTTTGATATGAAAGCCTGGATAGTAGGGTTGTGAGAAGGAACCTGGGTAGTAGGGTTACTTCGATATGAAAAGCCTGGATAGTAGGGTTACTTTGATATGAAAGCCTGGATAGTAGGGTTGTAAGAAGGAACCTGGATAGTAGGGTTGCTTCGATATGAAAAGCCTGGATAGTAGGGCTGTGAGAAGGAATTCTGGTAGTAGGGTTACTTCGATATGAAAAGCTTGGATAGTAGGTTTGTGAGAAGGAACCTGAGTAAGGTTGTTTCGTGAGGAGTTTGGTTAAAACAGCAGGAGGAACCAGGGTAAGGTTACTTTGTGATAAGTTCGTGTAAAACTTCAGGAGGAACTGGGGTAAGGTTACTTTGTGATAAGTTCGTGTAAAACTTCATAGTGAACCGGGGTAAGGTTACTTCGAAGCGATAATGTTGATTAGTTGACCCGTTTGATTTCGGGAACTGAGTTTCCATTAATTGTCTGTAGATGTGATCTGTATAACTGCTGGATTCGTTGAAGCTAATCGTCTTTTCCTACAAAAGATATCAAGGTTAGTTGTATGCGATGCATGAAATGCAGGGTGAGATGATGTTCTCAAAATAAATGAGATTATGTTGTATATGATATGTATGCGTATGTCATGATGTATGTTCATGAAATGCTATCGGGGTATGCTTGCGTCTGGGAAAATAAATCCCCGACTGCCGCTAGAGATTTGCAAATATTCTGTCGGGCAGAGATGCTGGAGAATAACTCTATGGGGACCAAACTTAGGGGGAGGAGATACTCTATTGGTAGACTCACTGATCTGGAGGAATAAACTTAGTTGGGGATGAAATTTACTGACTCGCCCGCGATTATGAACCTTGGCTGGGGATAGTTATGTCCTATTTCGGGGAAGCTGACATCGATGCCTTTGGATACTTTTACTCTGTGGGGAGTGTATGTACTCGTGATTGTGTTCTAAAGCTGACTCTATCCCGATACCTGATGGGTAGAGAAACTGTAGGGTTTGGTACTTCTTGTTTTCCCTGTTTCTGGAATTACGAGTAATTGTCTTTTGTTTCTTATGTAAATATTTATGAGCAGCAATCATTTTCAAATGCATATATCAAAAATAAATCATTGGACGTTCTTGCAAAACAAACAGAAAAAGAAAAAACAAATTGAAGTTTCTTGTGAAAAATGATTTATATTGACTTTTGAAAGTGGCATGTAATAGGCGTTTTGTACAAAGAGGTTGACGCTCTAGTAAGAGAACACCGCCGAAAGATAGAAATTATACAATTTGTGTAAAAGAAAAACAGCTACGTGAGACAATCCCATTGGGTCCCAAATCTGCTATTGCCTTTATATCTTCAAGCTTCTCATCACTTTGCTACTTGGCCGAAGGTTGATTAGATTGATTGGCGTCGTCCGAGCTTGATAGCTGATACCGAAGTCTGTTTGCAAGATGATCCAATGAGACATAGTGATACGCTTCAATCCCTAACTTTTTCATGGACTGCCCTTTTGGGTTTTCAATCCACTGGAATACCCTTTTTTGCCCAAGCCTCCCTTTCGGGTTTTCGACTTGCCGGGTGTACAGATTTTTTCATTTTCATCCCTAACTTTTGCCTGAACCCTTTTGGTTTTCCAGAAAGCCCTTATTTTTCTTAGGCCAGTCAACCTAGCGGGTCTTTTAATTAGGCGTAGTATCTTTTCACTATGTCTGCATTGACAGGGTGAGGAAGGTCGTCACCATCCATGGTGGTTAGAATCATAGCTCCTCCCAAGAAATTTTTCTTAACCACAAATGTCCCTTCGTACGTGGGGGTCCATTTTCCCCTGGGATCACCTTACGACAGTATGATGCGCTTGATTACTAGATCCCCGACTTGATATTCTTGACGTCTGACTTTCTTGTTAAAAGCCTTGATCATTCGCTTTTGATATGTCTGACCGTGGCAGATAGAAGTAAGTCTCTTTTCATTGATTAGATTCAGCTGATCAAGTCGGGTTTGGATCCAGTCATCTTTGTTCAAACCCGTATCCTTCATAATCCTGAGAGAAGGTATCTGGACTTCTATGGGTAGGACTGCCTCCATGCCATATACCAGAGAGTAGGGTTTTGCCCCTGTCGACGTTCGTGCTAAGGTAGGGTACCCCTAAAGAGCGAATGGTAACATCTCATGCCAGTCTTTATATGTCACCGTCATCTTCTGTACAATCTTCTTGATGTTCTTGTTAGCTGCTTCAACAACGGCATTCATCTTCGGCCGGTAGGGAGAAGAATTATTATGCTGGATCTTGAACTATTTACAGAGCTTGGTGATTATTTTGTTATTGAGATTCGTACCATTGTCAGTGATAATTCTCTCTGGTACACCATATCGACAGATCAAATTGTGTCAGATAAACTGCGCCACGACATTCTTGGTTACTGTAGCAAAATAGGCTGCCTCAACCCACTTTGTGAAATAATCAATGGCCACTAAGATGAAACTATATCCATTTGACGCAGTAGGTCTGATCTCGCCGATCATGTCGATGCCCTACATCGCAAAGGGCAAAGGAGCTGTCAAGACGTTCAGAGGAACTGGAGGTACATGCACCTTATCAACATAGATTTTGCATTTATGACAAGTTCGAGAGTGCTGATAACAATAGGCTTCCATAGTGGACTAGTAGTATCCTGCCCGCAGGATCTTCTTAGCCATGGTATGTCCACTAGAATGGGTTCCGAAGGTGCCTTCATGTAGATCTGTCATGATCCTCTCTGCTTCGCTCTTGTCTACACACCGTAGTAGTGTGGAGTCATGGTTGCGTTTATAGAGGATCCCATTACTGAGGAAGAACTTTGCAGCGAACCTTCTCAAAAACTTCTTATCATTGACAGATTCCCCTTCGGGATACTCCTGAGCCTCGAGGTACCTTTTGACTTCGTGAAACCAGGGTTTGTCTTCCACTTCCTCGGTATTAATCTCGCATCAGTGTGATGGTTCATGTAACCTCTCAATGGTAATTTGGGGAGCCTCATTGTCCCACCTAACCTTGAACATAGAATACATGGTATCTAGCGCGTCCGCTAACTGGTTCTCTTCTCGTGGAAAATGTTCAAAGGTTATCTCCTCAAAGTGTGGGAGAAATGTCACTACATACTCCTTGTAAGGAAAGAGATTCGGGTGCTTCGTATCCCACTCGCCTTTGATCTGACTTATCACCAGAGCGGAATCCCCGAATACACTCAAGAACTTAATCCTCGGGTCAATAGCATCTCGAAGACCCATGATACACACTTCATACTCCGCCATGTTGTTGGTGCAATTGAAACATAATCGGGCGGTGAACGGAGTATGACAGCCCTCGGGAGATATGATTATAGCGCCAATGTCGTTACCCAGTTCCTTTGAAGCTCCATCAAATTACATAGACCATTGGGATCCTTCCTCGGGTCCTTCATCTGGTCCAAGTTCTTCGTAGTCAGTCACTAACATGATATTCTCATCCGGAAACTCAAAATTCATAGACTGGTAGTCATCCACGGCCTGATGAGCCAAATGATCAGCCAATACACTCCCATTTATTGCTTTTTGGGTTGTATATTATATGTTGTATTTGGTTAAGATCATTTGCCACCTTTCTATCCTTCCGGAGAGAGCGGGCTTCTCGAAAATATACTTGATCGGATCCATCTTCGATATCAACAAGGTAGTGTGAGTCAGCGTATATTGTCTCAGTCGGCGAGCAGCCCATGCCAAAGCACAGCAAGTTTTCTCGAGCAATGAGTATCGGGTCTCACAGTCGGTAAAATTTTTGCTAAGGTAATAAATGGCATGCTCTTTTCGACCAGACTCGTCATGCTACCCCAGCACACACCCCATTGAATTGTCTAGCACTGTCAAGTATAATATCAAAGGTCTTCCTTCAACTGGAGGCATCATAATTGGTGGTTCTTGAAGGTATTCCTTGATTATTTCGAAAGTGGTATGGAATTCATCATTCCACTTTACCACTTGATCTTTCTTCAGAAGCTTGAAGATTGGTTCACAAGTAACATTCAGATGTGAAATGAACCTGGCGATGTAATTCATGCGTCCCAAAAAACCTCTAACTTCCTTCTTTGTGCGGGGAACCGGCATCTCTTGTATGGCCTTCACCTTCGCAGGGTCTACCTGAATACCCTTGTCACTGATAATGAAACCCAGAAGCTTACTAGATCTTACCCCGAAGGTACACTTGTTCGGATTCAACCTCAACTTGTACGTCTTCAACCTATCAAACAATTTTTGGAGATGATCAAGGTGCTCTTCCTCAGTCTGAGACCTGGCTATCATGTCATCAACATAGACCTCGATCTCGTGGTGAATCATATCGTGGAACAAAGCGACCATGGTGCTCTGATAGGTTGCCCCAGCATTCTTCAACCCAAAAGGCATCACCTTGTAGCAGAAGGTGCCCCACTGCATAACGAAGGTTGTCTTCTCCATGTCTTCAGGAGCCATCTTGATCTGGTTGTAGCCAGAGAAACCATTCATGAAGGAGAAGATTTTGTGTTGTGCGGTGTTGTCGACCAGAACATCAATGTGAGGAAGTGGGAAGTCATTCTTGGGGCTTGCCCTGTTGAGATCTATGTAATCTACACACATCCATACCTTATCGTCCTTCTTAGGTACCAGAATGACGTTAGCAGCCCACTGTGGATAGGAAGTGACAGCTAAGAATCCTGCATCGAACTGTTTCATGACCTCTGCCTTGATCTTCTCTGACATTTCAGGCCGTATACGACAGACCTTCTGTTTAACTAGAGGACAGTCTTCTTTAGTCGGCAGGCGATGTACCACAATATCAGTGTCTAAACCAGGCATGTCTTCGTAGGACCAGGCGAAGATCTCAACATAGTCGTGTAACATCTGTATCAACCTCTGTTTGACGCGAAGCTCCAGATTTGCACCTATTTTAACCTCTCTTCTGTCTTCCTCAGTACCCAAATTCGTTGTCTCAACCGGCTCTTCATGGGGATGTATGGCCCTCTCTTCCTGCTGTAGTAGTCTAGCGAGTTCTCCAGGCACCTCACAATCATCCTAACCTTCATCCTCGGCTTGGTTGATCGGATTTTTGAAGTCATAACTGGAAATAGCAGAGTTGATATCAATGGGATCCAGAGTGGATATGGATCTGTATTATGATACGTGAGTGTGTGTAAGGGAATAGCTATTTTGATAAAGTGAAAGCAGAAAAGAAAAACAGAGAGCGCAAAATTTGTATGCAAGAAAGTCCAATGCTTTATTAATGCTATATGAAATGACAAATAATAGCCCTCACAAGCAAAGCCAGAGTGCCTCGGGCAAGGCACCGGGCCGTAAAGTTTCAAATTGTTTATTACAAATCTTAAAACAAATAGGTCAATTACTGCAGAATAAAAGAAACAGGTCTGAAGTCCCTAGCCGTCCAGTTACTCAATCCACTGTTGGTAGTTGGGTAGATCCAACTATCAATGTCTGATTCCTCTTCATTGTCTTCAATGGCGTTAATCCCACGATTGCTGATGCGTAGGGGAGGTCCTTCAGCCCGAGCGCGTCTAACAGCCCTTTGAGCCCCTATAGTAAAGCCCAAACCAAATTTATTAGTTTTATGAGTAAAATCAGGGAGTTAACCTCAATTGGCACACCCACCTTCTTCAACCACGGCCCTGGCGTCTTTGAGAGAAGCCATCTTCAAATGAGGTTTGTTGCTAGTAGTTTCATTCGATGCCAAGATATGAGGGACCTCTTCAAAATTATGACAAGGAGTTTCTATGAATTCCCCGTCCATCTCTATGTAGCGGAAGGAATTGAGGTGGCTCACCATATATTCTTCTTCACCCCGCACTGTGACAATCTTTCCTTTCACCGGATACTTCAGCATTTGGTAGAGTGTGGAGGTGACTGCCCCAGCCTCGTGGATCCAAGGACGACCCATCAAACAAGAATACGATGGCCTGATATCCATCACATAGAAGGTGGACCCAAAAGTCTGAGAACCCACTTTGACAGGGATGCCCACCTCCCCGTGCACCATTCTCTTCGATCCGTCAAAAGCCCTTACCACAATGTTACAAGGCTTTAGAGTCAAACCCTCGCAATCCAACCGGTCCAATGCCTTCTTCGGAAGAAGATTCAGTGAAGACCCAGTATCTACCAGTACATGATCCATAGTGGTGCCCCTGCATTCAATCGAGACATGCAGAGCATCATTATGCTTCCTTCCCTTCGGTGTTAAGTCTGTATCTGAAAAACCCATCCCATTATCAGCAGTCATGTTGGCCACATAATCTTTGAATTGATCAACTGAAGTTTCCTGCGGCGCATGCGTAGTTTTGAGGAATGCGATCAAAGCCTTTACATGGGCCTCGGAGCACAACAGCAAAGATAACATGGATATCTTCAATGGGGTCTGCCCCAGCTGCTCGACCATATTGTAGTCGCTCTTCTTAATGATTTTCAGTATTTCCTCCATTTCTTGTTTAGAGGCTTCCACGACAATTTTCTTAGGTGCCTCCGTCCGGGAAGGCTCACCTACAACCTCTTTGCTGTGGGTATCAGATGATTCACCGACTGGAGTAAGAACAGGAACAGTAGTTGATGTACTAGCAGGAACGGAAGATGGAATCACAATAGGATTTTTAATAAATCTCGGGAGAGAATACCCTTCCGCTCCGGGTGATTTTGTTGGTTCCGACAATGTTATCAATATCGGGATTAGCCTCTTCATCTTTCAAATCTTGTTTGATGCCATGATAGTACACATCAACACCATAATTCCATAGGACAACTTTATCCGAGACATACGGGACAGGACCAGGAACAGTGATTATCAGCGGAGCAATTCTTGGAGCAGATGTAATCCTAACAGGTCTTCTCGAGGAGACCTTAGAAGAATTGGCGGAAATGGTTATAATGGCAGCGTCTTCAATTGGAACAACAGGGACCAAAGTTTTCTCAAACAGCATTTCCTTGTTATCTATCAGGCTTTGAACACCTAACTTCAACAAATGGCAACTAGAAGGTAGAAACGAACACGTGTGGCAACCTTCACCACAACCCGGAAATAAATCGGCCAACAGCAAATTCTTCATGACAGTCGTGAGAGGAGTAGAAACTTTATCAACAGAGGTAACAAACAAATTAGTGTCAACAACATTAACTTCACGACCGTGTTTAGGCATGGGAGCAGTTATGACATTTGGTTTCTCCGGAGCATCAAAATCTATTTCCTTAGCTTCAATCAAGTCTTGTATTTTGTTTCTCAGAGCCCAACAATCATTTGTATCGTGGCCGGGACTCTCAGAATGATAGGCACACCGAGAATTCAGATTATATTGGGGAGATGTAGTGTTTGGATTCTTGGGGGCCTCTCTCAAGGTAGCCAAGTTGGATCTCAGCAGGTGAGGTAGAACTTCAGCCAATGTCATGTTGATGCGGGTAAACTGTCATTGTGGTCTTTCCACCCTTTGTTGATTGTTGCATTGTGGAGTAACTGCAGATCTAGGTATCATCACGACACTTACCGTCTGACGTTGTTCAGCCCTGTTCTGACCCCTTGGGCTGTAGATGGCACTAGCTTCCTTTTTACCAACAAAAGGCTTCTTTACTGAACTTGAAGAGGCATCCTTCTGTATTTTTCCGCTTCGAATCCCAGCTTCTACTCTCTCTCTAGTTAAAATCATCTCGGTGAAACCAACTGACGAGTTGCCGATCAAATGATTAAAAAATGGACCAGATAGTGTCCCCAGAAACATATCAACCAACTCCCTATCAGACAACGGGGGTTGCACTCTCCCAGCCAAGTCTCTCCATTTATGTGCATAGTCTTTAAAACCTTCACTTGCACCCATGGACATACTCTGGAGTTGAGTACGAGTGGGAGCAAGGTCGGTATTATACTGATACTTTTTGTAGAAAGAAGCAGCCAGATCTTCCCAGTTTCGGATATTTGCTCCCTCTAACTGGTAGAACCATTCAAGTTGAGTCCCTGACAGACTAACTTGAAAAAAGTGAACCCACAAATTTTTATCAATTGTGTGGGGCTAGATCTTCCTGACATACGAATGGAGATGAAGCTTTGGGAAAGATACCCCATCATACTTAGCAAAAACTGGAGCTTTGAACTTCTGCGGGATGACCACTCCCGACACTAATCCCAATTCTTTGAAATCCAGTCCAGGTATCCTCTAAACTTCCATGGCACTCAGACGATCTTCCAACGGTTTGTATCTATCCTCAGCAGGAGGGTATTGCTCATCATTGTAATCGGTATCATTGTCAGACACTGCAAAACTGGGGTCTTTCTCTTCTTCTTGGTTCTCCCCTTCCTTATATGAAGAGGTCGGGTCGACTTGTCGCTTCAACCGCTCTCCAAACCTTCTGCCCATATTTAGAATACCGACAGCCTTCTTCTTTTTCTTCTTTTCTTTCAGAATAAGGGCTTTCAGATCCTCCTGTCCTTTTGCCAGACTTATAAACATTTGTTGGAACTGGGCGTTCTGTGCCTGAAGGTCCTTGATGCTTTGTTCGGAAGACATTTCTGTTGAAATAAACAACGAAGGAGATGAGAAACATGTAATGGTACCTGTAATGATATGTATGATAATGGTATGCGCATGATATGATTTCAAAGACTTCGGGAAATTTAAATTTGCAAACCCAAAACAATAAAGGTTTTATTAACTTAATTTGAAGTTCAAATGCCTTTTAGGCATTACAATTAAAAATTAACAAATCTAAAACTATAAAAAGACATCAAAATTCCCATGGATGCTTCCTCTTTGTGCCAATATAGTCATTCAGCCCTCTTTCTTCATGCAGTTGCTTTGTGAGCTCTAAAACTTTCCTCTCCTGAGTATGGAACTGATCCCTGTAAGTGTCCTGCTCCTTCATCAACTGAATCCAAGACCTCTGTAATTCTCCAAGATCAGTGGGCATATAAGGATAGAGAATTGTGTAAGGAATACCCTCCTCTGTAATGGGTTCCACAATTACTGGAAAAATAGCCACATAGGGCATCATAAGTTGTTGGGCACGAGCTCGTACCCATTGTAGATAAGGTTCCATTGGAATGGAAGCCTTTGGCCCCAAAGCCCTGACGCCCGATCTGTTTACCATGCCCCAAGCTCGTAGAACCTCTGGCGATACTCTTGAATATCATCCTCATAGTTAAATATAATGCCATCGATAAGTAATTCATGGGGACCATCCCTTCGAGCGTGACCAAATTGTTGCAGAGCTAAACAAGGATTGTAGGTTATACCTCCTCTGATACCAAGCAGTAGGACATTAGGGTACTCTCCGCAGCGGTCAATAATAGCAATGTTTTCCATAGATCGAGTACACCAAAGAATATCCGCATGAGCGGGTGACATTATCCTTTGTGACCAACCCAGACCTTCTTCATTCTTCAATATGGACTTAGGGAGGTGAGAAATAAACCACCTCGACAACAATGGCATGCAGCACATGAGAATCCCTCTTCTCCTCATGGTACGAGTATGGAGAGTGTGCAAAATATCTCCGAGCAAGGTAGGCACAGGATTGCAAGAGAGAAAGATCTTGATAGCATTCACATCTACGAATGAGTCCGGATTATGGAAGAGAACTAAACCATAGATAAGAAGAGCCAAGACCTCCTCAAAAGCCTGAAAATCCATATCATCCCAAAACAGCTGGGCTTTGTCTATCAGAAACTTAGCTAGAAAACCCTTGATTCTGCTTCTCGTTTCCCAATTGGGTACCACATCGGCCCATTTCAGATGTAAAGATGAGGCAATGACTTCTGGCTTAGGAACTTCTTCTAGGCCCGTGAAGGGTACTTGTTCAAGAATGGGTATATCCAATAGCTGAGAGAATTCTTCCATGGTAGGCACCAACTGATAGTCTGGAAAGGTGAAGCAGTGGTGCTTGGGATCAAAGAACTGAAAGAGTACAGTCATCATCTTTTCATCAAAGTTTGTAGTAACCAGGTTGATAAGTTGACCATGTCTTTTAGTGAATGTAGAAGTTTCAGAAACCCTTGATGCTAGTTCTTTGAGTTGGGAAGGTATCTTCACAAAGCTGATTCGGATAGTGTTTCTACGAACGAAAGCCATGATCTGCAAAACAGAACAAAGATAAATTCCCTTGGTCTTTGAAATGGTTAGTGCAATAAGCATGAATGCCATGTTATGATGCATGATGTCGTGATAAACCACAGGTATAGCAAACACAGGTATAGAAAACACAGTCAAGTCACACCAAGTCCTTAGGTTTAAGGCTTGCATGAGGTTAAAGGTAGTACCCTCTTGAAATTTAGTTGGTTCAAACCTGTCCTAAAAAAGTAACCGGGTTCTAGAGATTCTCAATATCACTGACCATCCTTTATCGGGCATTGTTTCAGCTCTCAATCTTTTCTTGCAGCCAAAATATCCCAAAAGTCTGATCTCAATGAGTGTAGCATCGAGTATCAACCAGTTCTCAGCTTTACACTGAGGCCAGCTATCTCACTACTTTCTAATGGCCAAGTTTGTTCAATTACGGTTCTAAGGTCCGTTAGTGCTTCACGACACCACGCAGCGGCCCCGTATTCTCTTAGTTTCCCCACAAAGGATACCGCTACCAACCAAAGTGCCACACTAACACAGCCATCGCTTAAACCATATCAGTCTACGTCATACAGTCTCCACGATCTATTGTTGTTTACCTAATAAGTTCCCCTAGATCTGGGTGTAGGATCTATAGTAACCCCAAACAAACCCTCAAAAGTAAATCAATCAAGACAATCAAGAGAAGAAATTTTAATGACCTAGATCCTAAGGTATACCCCACTTTAACTATCCCCGGCAGAGTCTCCAGTTCTGTGATACAGTGGCAGAATGTTTAATACTGGTTTGCATTTTGCATTTTTTATCGCAAAATGTCGCGGTAAGAAAGAGTCGCCACCTACTTTTATTTCATCCAATCATGGAAAAGGAAAAAAGAACAGAAAAAAAACCTTTTTTCGAGATATTCTGAGTACGGGGGGTAGATTATAGAAAGGGAAGGTGTTAGCACCCTTTCTATCTGTAGTTATCTACAGGCTCTTAGGTACTTGCTCATTTTTCAAATTGCTTGTGTGTGTTTGTCTTGAAAATGATTTTACTTTGTGATAACCCTTGTATCAGTCCTCAAGGATGTGACGAAGTTTGTTTTGTAAATTTTTTTGAAAGGTGTTTGTGTGAAAAGTTTTCATTGAGCAAGTACCTAAGATTCTACCTACTTGAAAAAAAGATTGTTCGTTCTATTTTCTTTAGACAGCACTATCCTACTATTAAGGAGTAGGTAGCACCGTCGTTGGAGTTGTAAGGGACATTAGAAAGGGACAAGTGCAATCACTAAAGCAATACTTAGAAAACTTTAGTAGTAACCCTAGAGTCTTAAGATCTTTCCGAGGCAACATTTCCGAGGCAATATTTTGATCTTTTAGACTGGAGGGCGACCACTAAAATTTCCTATGCTTAATGACTGTTTTACCGAAGGCAACCGAAGTGAGGCAAACCCTAGGAGTGAGCATGTGCAAGTGTTTGATTTTAGTTAATGTTATCTTTGCACATTAGGTGATCTACCGTTTTAAATTTCAAGCATTCTCTTCATACAATCCTATTAGCATACATCTAGACAGTTAAATATTTGTGGGAATTAAAAACGCGAGAAAATAAACCTAGCTATTACAAGGCTTCGGGGAAGGGGATTAATTACATAGCCAAAAATCGGGGATTTGAACAGTAAATAAAAACCCTAGATTAACTATTACAAACCCTGAACAGTTACAAAATAATGGACAAATGATTAACAAGCGCGCAACAAATTAAATGCGAGGACGATTGAAATAATATAAAACCCTATTTGAGAGAAAAGATATTTTTTTGGATTTTATTTGAGAAAATGTTTAAATGAAAATTAATTAAACCTAATTTCTAGTTGTTTTTAAATTATGAAAGAAATTAAATTAACCTAATTTTCTAACTAAATTAATCAATTAAAGAAATAGGTATTTATAAAAAAAAATGATCTTTGATGTAATTTAAAGGAAATTAATTAAATTATGTACAATCTAAAACCCTAATTCTAATTATTTTCATTATAAAAAGAATATTAAATTGCCCTAAATTAATTAAACTAATTAATTAAAAATATTTATAAAAAAAGAGATCTTTTTGTGATTTTTGTGTTTAATAAAAATAATTTGTGTTAATTAAAAGAAAAAAGAAATAATTAAAGAAAATAAACAAAGAAAATAAAAAAAGAATAGAAAAAAAAATAGAAAAAAAAGTAATATGATGAGCCTGTATGCTAGCTGAAAGGGGGGTGTGAATATGAATTCCCTGGCCCATTAAGCTAAGCCCGGTCAACCATGTTGGATTAGGTGCAAGTGTTGACTTGAGGAGCACCAAGGACATTCAAGCAGGAAGCATTAGATCTGGCCAGCAGTACATCCAGTGGTCATGAATTGCTAGCGCATGGTGGATGGTTGAGAGCGTGATACACCTGATTACAGAAGAAAAAATAATACAAAGAAATTGTTGGGACCTGGGATCGAACCCATGTGCTTATACTCGCCTCCAACGATGCATTGCCAGCTGCGCTACCTTGTTAACTTGTTTGTATAATGAGAACAAAATATCATAAATAAAATAAAGCAGTAGATTCAGAAAAAGCGCGCAAGTTTGAAATGAGCCAATAGTGGACTGCCACATACTATCTTCTTCGCTGCAACCGTCGTATTAGGTGAAATACTTTTACCTACAGACACAAGTTTGTAGCTATAACCCCTGTAAATTTCCAAAATGCACAATATGTATGATAAATAATTTCTAATTACATAGTCCCATTCGTGGTGATCTCGTGAACACCCTAGTATCCTTCTTTTTGGCTAATTTCACCTGTGTAAGAAAGCCCTAAATTGCAAACGTAAACCCTAACAATGGAAACATCGTGTATAGGCTTCAAAAATGCAATCAAATAATACATTTAGCTTGCAAACATGATGAGTATTACAAATATATGACTTAAACATGCTAAAGATGCCAGGAATACAGTAATCAATTTTGAGTTTAAGGGCAAGCCGTGAGAGCAATTACACGTGTTTCTGGGTGCTTCAAGCCTTGCAACTAATCCAATTGGCTTCTAGGAAGGTCCAAGAATCGATTAGTAGCGTTGGAATGGTCTGAATTGATCTCTAAATGCAAAAACGATCCATCACTTTTTGCCACTTTTTTGGAATTTGGTTTGGTGTTTTCACGACTGCTCCACCCTCCTCTTTGATCTGCAATTGTTGTATACATATAGTAGACTGAATTAGGTTAATAAAATTGTATCATATCTTTGAGAATTATGAAAATGTGATTTGATTTGATTCATGTATGATATCTTTCTAAAACAAGCTTCAATCCAATCTTTTCCAACCCTAATGAGTCTTGCACGAATTGATCATCATGGTAGCTATACATGGACTCCAAATGTGCACAAAAATCCCAAGACTTGATTTGTTTTCATTATTTTACAATTTAATTTGATTTATTTTGATTTAAATGAATAAAAAATCAAAATAAATTATAAAAGTAATAAAATAATAGGTGGAAAAGCTCAGGGGTCGTGGGTCCTATTAGAAACATGTTTCAAGCAAAAAAACATGGACCCCTTTGGAAAAGTGCCAATTTGATCAATGTTGACTTTTGACAATTTTCCAAAAATTGTCAACTTTGACAATGCACAACTCTCTCAATTTTGATCCTAGATAGGTGTTCTTAGACTTTTATAAAGCTTAGGATGTCCCCTAAGCAACCCTTTTGGTCTCATCTCAATTGGATCTTCCATGTTCATGTAAGAAGCTTTGACCCAAAATGTGTTTTTGTTGACTTTTCAAAAGGACCTATAATGCAAAAATTCATTTCTTTTTATAAGTGCATATTTTGAATTTGTGAGCTGAAGATGAATTGTAGGGAATTTCATCCTCTTCAAAATGAGCTTTGGATGGAAAATTTCTGATAAAGCATGTGGAAGTTATGCTTGGTCAAAGTTGGGTTGACTTTTACTAAGAAACCCTAATTTAGCAACTTTTGGGTTTTGATAAATTTTGAGCATTCCTTGAGGAATCATGATCAAACCTTGATAAAATGATGAAAGTAACTTCAAAATGTTAGTTTTGACCAAAAATCTTGAAGTTTGACTATATGTGGGTCACGGTTGATTTTTGACCTCATATAGTCGATTCTCAAGCATTTGAGCAGTTGACTGAGCAAACTTCTTGTGCAAGGCATGAAACTTGACATGTAGGGTCTTGAGAACATATTAAGACCATGGAGAGAATATGAGGCCTTTGTGGTTCACCCATCTTGATGAAAATGGAAACCCTAATTTGAGGTACACTGCCTTAGGAGAGAGTTTGTCTGGTCTACCTTTGAGCAATCTTGAGCAAATTGAGGATCTATATGAGCATGTACTGAGTAAAATGAGAGGGAAAATTTTGAGGTACAATAGATATTATTTTTCTAGATTATGGTGAATTTATGAAAGAGTAAAGTGCATAAAAATAAAGAGACACAAGCAATATATCTTGGTTCCCCTCACAGTCCGAGAGTACTCCAGTCCCCTTTCAACATGAAAGAGATTTCCTTATTGTGGCAAACTTAAACAAGAACTACCCAAAACCAAGAAAAATCCTCTTGGATTTCCACTATGTCAACAATTAGAACAATCCTCTCAAAGTGACTTCACTTGTATCCAATAATCCTGGAAAGACAAGATTTATAAAACCACTTAAACTTATTTCCAACAATCCTGAAAAATAAGTAAGTATTTATCAATATTTGATTTGAGTGAGTTTGAGTAGTAATGATCATTTTGAGTGATTTAATCAATGAATTGATCTTCTCTTCCAATGATAATAGTATACAATGACTCAAGATATATAATGCTCAAAGTTTTCTGGTTAATAATATGTGAAAGTGTGCAGAAAACTTGTGTATGAAAATGTATAGCAGCTTGAGTTTGATTTTTGAGAATTCAGAAAATATAATTGGAAGAGGTGTAGAAAATGATTTTGAAAATGAGTATTTATATGTTCATAGCACCTTTTTGAAACAACATAAAGTTCTGTAAATGAATCATTAACAATTGTCAAGATTGAGTGAAAGGTTTCCATGAAATGGTGTTATGAACATGCATGTGCAAAGCTGCTGTTTTTCAAAATTGTGCAACATGCAATCGATTGCACCCTTTGTGTAAATCGATTGCACGGGGTTTCAACAACTAGAATTTCAAAAGTTTTGAGTGTCCAATCGATTTGCACAAGAGTGTAAATCGATTGCATGCGAAGTCAGTAGCAAAAAATTGATTGAGTGCAATCGATTGCACAAACATGCAAATCGATTGCACTGAGAAACAATAGCAAAAGATTTGAAAAAATCGAAGCATGCAATCGATTTCACTAATATGCAAATTGATTGCACTGAGAAACAGTAGCAAAAGATTTGAAAAAAATTGAAGCATGCAATCGATTGCACTTATGTGCAAATCGATTGCACTCAAGTGAAAAATGATTTTTAGCTTAGAAAAACTTGAGTAAAGGTTTGGACAATATAAAATATTTCTTTTCACCATTGAGCATCTATGTCTTAAGTTCAAAGTAAGTATTATCATTATAACTTGAAATTTCCTAAGTGATTGAACTGAAGACTTTATCCATAGATGCCTTTAGCTTGATCAATAATCTTTGCCTTCTTTGTCCCTCATGGTTTGTCTTCATCAAAACAAAAGTGAATTTGAGAAGCTTGATTTTACAGTTTTGTGTTAGACCAGATGCATTTTGTCATGAGAAGGAAGTTTGAACATGTGCAAAGTGGCCCCAAGTAACTTTTAGGTCATTTCCAATTATAGGTCACTCGGTACAAACAAATTCATGTCACCATGTTCATGCTTAGGCCAAATAAATTCCCTCGTGAATTTTTTTATTTTTCTTAAGCCAAATGATCTTTGCATGGAGGAGAATACAATTCAAAAAGAAATACTCCGAAAATATGCTTGATGTAAAAATGGAATGATTTGAAAGTTGAGGTCGTGGCACTAAAAAACAGGTCTGACATTAGGTCAAATGGGTCATGCCCTAATTTTTGTGCAAATGTGGCCTCCAACATTTGAGGGACTTAGAGTATGAATTGATGTTTGGCCTATGAAGAAAAGTTGTGGAGGACATCAAAAGGTACATTTGGCTCAAAGATGACATGAAAAATATTGAGAAATGAAAGAGTTATTATATTTGGACCAAATAACATGCCATACTTGATTTTAGGTCAAACCACAATTTTCCAACTTATCATTTTTGATGTTTTCTTACATTTAAAGGCACAATGATGATCATATAAACACCAAATAAAGTATCCTGATAGGCCCTTGATTAATCTTGATGAAACCTTGAGAAAATGATAAAGAAGGCATAAAAATAAACACATGAACCTATCTTGAATCAACCTTGAAAACATGGATCAAACTTGAACTTCCTTTTCTCAATTGATGTTGAATGAAGCTTGACATAGATGTGACCTAAAATTATAGGTTATGCCTTGAATAATAAGCCTTGTTGACAACTTGTTGATCTTGAATTTGACTTAGGGGATCAAAACCCTAATTTAGAAACCCAACTTGATCTCTTGATAAAAAAAGCCATACCTTGCAAAATAATGAAAGGAAACAAAAATATTTTTGTATTTTGAATAGGGTTAGTAAAACATAAAAGCAAGTAAACACAAAGATAAAGGAAAACACAAAGACTGTTTGATGATCTTCCACACAACAAACCCAAAGACCAAAGGATTAGGAGATTCCCATATTTGTGATCTTGATGAAATGCAATGATATGACAGGTGAGATCTTAGGAGTAAAAATTAGGGTATGACAATTATCTAACAATTTTGTTCCTTATTCTTTTTTCACTTCTTATTATTAGTTTCACTCTTCTTGAATTGAGTAAGAAAATTTTGTTCTTCTTCTTTATCATTGTTTCTTTCAATAACATTCTATTCATAGGATTTAAGAGTGCTTTTAGGGTCTTAAGTCTTGATTTCACCCAATTGTTTTGTTTATTTAATTGTCATCACAATATGATCAAATTTTGTGGTTAGATGAATGCAATTAATTATATATATAAAATTACGTACCATGAAGAGGGAGATTGATTTTTGTTTGAACATAATGAACAAATTCAAACCCATTAAGTTCTACAATGCGATATAAATGGTTATAATATTAAAAAGATGAACACTCTTATTTTTCTGAAAGATTGTTTCAAACATTCTATTTTTGATAAATTGTGGCATTTGAAACCGATGTAAGATCACATTGAAACCACCACAATTTACATCGGGGTTAGTTCGAAAATACATTTCCGAACTAAATTTTTTAAAAAAATGATATTTGATACGTTCGGAGATGCATCTTCGAATTTATCCAAATATATTTTTAGATTTTTAGAGTTGAGAACAACTTAATAAAGGTGGGATGAGAAATTACAAAAAAAAAAAATTGAAAAATAGAATGACCCACCATTATTGAAAAAGAGATCGGTTGATTAGGCGATACAAAAAGCTTTATGGTCTAAAATCTTAGTACAAAATCTTTGAATTTTAAGGATACTAGTTTGCTTCAGGGTGCTTTTGATTTGTTAAAAAAATGAGGTGACATGACAACTTTTTTGTATCTTATTTGATCTAGAAACTAATTAAGGTACCGCAAGTACAAATTATCAAAAAAATCTCAAAATATAATTTTTTACTCTCTCTTTCTAGTTATTATATATTTTAATTTATAAATATAATATTAATATTTTATATATTAATAAAAAAATTATAATAAAAAATATATTATTTTTATTCGATTCAGCGACATATCAAACAAAGTAGAGAAAAAATATATATTTATCAATTTTTTTATCTTTTTATTATTTAATATTTTGATTCTTAAATATCAAAAATTTTATATATCAATAAAAAAATACTATGTTAAAAATTATATTATTTTGTTTGTTGCATAAATATATTAAATAAAGTAGAGTAAAAAAATGTATCTCTTCATTTTTTTTCTTCCTTATTATTATTATTTAATATTTTAAATCATAAATATTAATAATTTATATTATAATAAAAATTATTTTATTTTGTCTAGTGCATAGACATATTAAGAAAAATTGAGAAAAACATAGTTGAGTACTTTAACCATCAAACATAGTACAATATAAAAAATTGACTTCTACTGTTTTATGCTGTCTAGTTCTGTTCAATACTTCTTATTTTACAAATCAAACACACCCTCAAATTAACAAAAACATTAAGGTAAAATTGCACCCACCTCTCGCAAAATTTGTTAAAATAATACTGACACTCCATTAATTTTAAATTATGCATTAATCTCCTCTAAATATACATATGTCAATAGAATATTTTATTAACAGACAAAAAATTATAAAAAGATATCATGTATACCTACTGTTTTTAGCTTTTAGTTGTCATTAAAACTATAAGAAAATGTTGGTGTCATCTTAGTAGATTTCAGAAGAGATTAATACATGTTTTAAAATTAGAGATGTCAGTGCCATTTTGATAGACATCAAGGAAAGATGTGAGTGTAATTTATCCAAACTTTAAACCAAGTTCCCTAAAATATTGAGTTGGAAAGTGAGCACAAGAAATTGTAGCTTCATAAATAAACAAGAAGTCGGGATTATGTTTGTGGCAATAGCTCTTCAAAACTAATATGGTATCGAAGTTATTGACACCTCTAGCATTTCAATGGAGGATTTTCATTGAAACTCCTAGCTTTCTTCTCATTCTTCTTTGATTCTTTAACAATAACCTCGGTGTTTATACTTTATATAAACCGATAGTAAAATATGAAGTTATCCATCTTGCATATTGATTACCTGTACAAATGAATAAATACATAGGCTCTAGACTCAATGACTAGCAAAGGAAGTGAAATGCACTCAGTAACAGAGTGCTAAGCTACCAATAGTCCATACAAGAACAAAGACCATTATCAAAATGGTGAAAGCGTTTCCTATCTCTAATTATTATCCTACGCTCATAAACTTTTGAGATTAATTTCATTGATGAATGACAATCTTCACAAATTCTCAAATTTTTGACAATCTGAAGAGTTGTCTTTGGTGATGTACTAATTAACCCAAATGCAACTGCAATCTTCTCACTATGATAGTGCAACAAAGTTTCTTTTTGTTTCTCATCCATCTTAAGCAACACTTGTGTAGGATCTTGCACATGACCTACCAAGCTCAACTTGTTTGAAATTTCCTTTAACATTGAGTGTATTTCTTCGGCTCTAGGATGAGAATCATCCTCAACAAGAAACTCGTGTATAACACCGTCGATTTCAATCCAACTACATCCAGGGTCTTTTCTTATATCCAGCTCTTTCATCATCAACCTCACCTCCGCTACCCCATCCCAATTTCCTGACGAGGCATACAAGTTGGAGAGAGCCACGTATGCCCCGCTATCATGAGGAGCAAGTTTCATTAAAACCCCGGCCGCGCGTCTACCAATTTCGATGTTTTTATGCATCTTACAAGCACCGAGCAAGGCCTTCCATATGACATCATCGGGTCTTATTGGCATATTCGTTATAAGCTCCTCGGCCTCTTCTAGATAACCAGCACGTCCTAGGAGGTCAACCATGCATCCATAGTGTTCTATTCTAGGCTCTAGTCCAACCCTATTAACCATGTCATTGAAAATTGATCGCCCCCTTTCGACTAAACCTGCATGGCTACAAGCACTCAAGATTGCTATGTAAGTAACATCACTAGGTGATACTCCACTTCTCTTCATCCTGGAAAAACAATCCAACACATCTTTGGCTTTACCATGCATTGCAAGACCACCAATAATAGCATTCCAAGCTATAACATTAGTTTTCGACAACCTCTCGAAGACCTGAATAGCCGTCTCAATGCTCCCACATTTAGCATACATGTCAACAAGCGCAGAACCAAGAACCTCATCAATCCGAACACCATTCCTCTCAGCATACAAATGCACCCATTTCCCCAATTCAAGTGCTCCAAGCCGCGAAATCGCAGGCAACACACTAACCAAAGTCACCCGATTCGGCAACACATCTCCCATCTCCATCATCCTATGAAACAAATCAACCGCCTCCATAAAAAACCCATTTTGAGCATACCCAGAAATCATGGCATTCCAAGAAACCACACTTCTTTCGACCATTTTGTCAAACAACTCCCTAGCAGCATCAATTTTCCCAATTTTTACATACCCATCAATCATAACATTGCATAGAACAACATTACCCTGTTGCCTCCTTTTACCTCTCACAGTCACTACCATTCCATTTCCATCACTCACACAATCAACACTCCTATGAAACAAGACACTCGCATCCTCAGTACTCCCACACACAACATACATCCTAAGCAAATTACTAACAACAAACTCATCATCAACAAATCCAAACTTCACAACCAACCCATGAACCTGTTTCCCTTCTTCCAACCTACCAACAACCGAACACGCCTTCAAAACAGAAGGAAAAGTGAATCCATTAGGCTCCACATCTCCATCAGACAGCATTTTACAAAAAACCAACAAGGCATCATCAGCATTACTGCTGCTATCAGCAAGTGCCCTTATGACAGTGTTCCAAGCAAAGCAATTTGGTTGGGACATTTGGTCGAACAGAGAGAGTGCGTAAACTGGGTCACGAAAATCCGAGGTTGCTGAGAGTTTGAGAAGCTCTATTGATACTGTTGGGTCGTTTGTTTTGTTTGTTTTGATGAAAATGGCGTGAAGTTGCTTCAATTGTTGGATGGTTTTGCAGGTTTTGATTTGTGGGGTGAGATGTTGGGGATGATGGTAAGGTGTTGTTGTTTGGGGTTTTAGCATTGGATTATTCATTTTGGTAAGAAAACAGAAGAAATATGTGGATGATGATAATATCAGAATAGATCATTAATGTAACACAAATGTGTGGATAATTCATGAAATTTTTCGTGTTTCAAATTGTAAAAATAGGATAATTCATTAAGTTTATAAATTTATAAATTAGTTTTTGAATTTATAAAGTCGAAATATTTGTCACGCACTTCTTGCTTGTTTGATCAAGATAGAATTGTTAAAAAAATAGGTACGAGACAAAATAGTATGATGTTTGATGTAAAAATTAATCATGAAATTGAACATAACAGATGAAGCAAGTACATGAATTCCTTATCTCATACTAATTTATGAGACAACTTTTTGATACATAAATATAAAATTAAATATATATAATAAAGATTAAGGTTAAATATGTTTTTGGTACTTATAAATATTTTAAAATTTATTTTTAATTTTTATTAAAAAATAATATATTTTAATTCTTAAATTTCTTTTATTTATGTAATTTTAGTCTCTGATATTTTCTAAAATTTTAAAAATTGATTAATTATCTTTAAAATTTTTAATTTTTGAATAATATTTTTCATGTGTTTAGAATATTATAAAATATTTCTTTATCAAAATTTAAAATTTTTTAAAATAAAAAATATTAAATATGAATTTTAAATTTTAAAAAATATTGATAAAAGTAATAAAAAATCTCAACTTATAAATTAAACTTTGATTTCCTTTTTTTTTAAGAACTTTTTATAAAGTTCTAAAAATATCCCCAAAATAATTATTTAAAAATAAACATTATTTTAATAACAAGAACTAAAATTACATGCATAATAATTTTTTAAGAACTAAAACATGTCATATTTTTTTATAGAGATCAAAAATAAAATTTAATCATTTATAAGAACCAAAAATATATTTAATCTTAAATTATATTATTTTGTTTAATACACAAACATTTCAAATAAAAGTACAAAAAATTGTTAGTGTATCGATCATTAAACACATAAAAGTACAAAAAGAAATTATCTTGTGTTGTTATGTATTCTTTTTGTTCTTTTTTAATGGTTATTTTTAGACTTTACATATATTAAGAAAATATATTAAGAGAGCTCATAATTTCCGTTGTTTTTTTTTATAATAATTTTCTTTAATTTATAATATTTATAATCATTTATCACATGCATTTGACTTTTTCTCTCTTTATAATAAATAATTAAGAATAATTTTAATAAAAATGTAATTATTGTTACCTTGAACTTTACAAACAACAATTAAAAATGAAAAAAAATTACTATAAAAATAACATTTAAAATAAAACGAAGAGTATTGTTTTGTATTGTTCCGTATAATGCTTAGTATTTTCCAAATTATTAGAGGAGAATTTATGTAGGGAAATGAAGATACGAAGTTCATGAGAGAGACTATGAAAAGACTAGAGATAATGAATATGATATTCATGCATGCAAGTGTAATGATCATTCTCATCATACATGTACATTGGAAAGAGGTTACATTTATAGTAAGAGTTAGTTGCTAAATCTAACTAACTCTAACAGCTTTTCAAAACTAACATTCTCATATAACTAACTAAACTTCCACTATTTTAATATACCTCTAATATTGCCCCCTCAAACTTATGGAGAGCAAGATGTCATGACCTTGAGTTTGACACAAAATTCATGAAACAAAGTAGTGGATAAGGGTTTAGTTAGCATATCTGCAATCCAAGTATGATCTGACATATGTTGTATGTTCAGTTTCCCTGCAATAATTCGCTCGCGGACAAAATGAATATTGATTTCTATGTGTTTGGTTTGAGTGTGTTGTTAGAATAAAATTTGGTTCTGTAATACAATCTCCGAGTTTTAATGATAACAACTGAGTATGTTTGTATGAACAATTTTGATACTCTAATGTTTTGTTATTTTTTAGTATTTAACTAACAGATTTTGCTTCTGATGGATGGCGTGGTCAAGACATTAGAAGAGAATTAGTTTCGCATTTGCGCTACACAAGTTTTGATAAACAGTAGCAAGACACTCCAGAAGACTCTGAAGTGTAGGCTCTGATATGAAGTCTAAAAAAACCAGTCAGAAGATCTGAAGACAAAAGTTTCTACTTAAGTCCAGATGTTGAAGACTAATGTTTCTGAAGACAAAGGATTCTCATGACCAAGTGTTGAAGATTCTGATAGACGAAGTTCTAAAGACTCTGGAGACTTGAAGTTATAAAGACCCATGGTTCTAAGAAAAGGGTTCTAAAGACCAAGTGGTAAAGACTCTGGAGACAGAAGTTCTAAAGGCTTGAAGTTTTAAAGACCCAAGGTTCTAAGAAAAGGTTCTCACGATCAAGCGTTGAAGACTCTGAAGACGCAGTTCTGAAGACTGGAAGTTGTGATGACCTTGTGTTATGTTCTCGCTTCTAAACTCTTGCTCGCAGAAGCCTCTAAAATGCAGAAGGAAAGAAGATAACGTTGACGTGGTACAAATAGTACATGGTATAATCAATGTTTCATTCCACTACCATGAAAGGACGGACGTGTTGCACGATCTTGTCTCCCACGTGATTGCTCCAGATGCCAATGTTTCTAGAAATCCCAAGAGTACCCCTCAACGGATATATTATTTTATTGGCTATATAAAGACTTGAAGACTAAGAGAGAAAGCGGCGAATTTTCACTGAATATCGACGCACAAGCGATGTTCATAGCCTTCACATTTTTAGTCTATTGTTCTTAAAATAGTTTACATATTCAGCTTGTGTAGAAGCAATATTACTGTAAATAAAACTTGTATTCAAGTAGTTATTTGATTTCCTTAAGGGACCGGTTAGGTCGGTATCCTTAAGAAGTCTAGGACTAGTTTGTCTTAGAGGTTTGATTTTTCTTAAGGGACCGGTTAGGTCTGTATTATTAAAAAGTCTAGGACTAGTGTGTCTTAGAGGTTTGATTTTCTTTAAAGGATCAGTTAGGTCTGTATCCTTAAGAAGTCTAGAACTTGTGTGTCTTAGAGGTTGTTAGTCACCTACGGGTAGCTTGTGCATTCTAATAATCTATTGGATTATTGGTTTAAGTCCTCGATTGAGAGAGGCGAAATCACCTTGGCGGATGGACTAGACTAGCTTGATAGTTTTCAAGTGAACTAGTATAAACATTTTGTGTTCTTTACTTCATGATCTTAATTATTGTTATTATCAAGAGTGAAGGAAAAAGTATTTGAATTAAAGGGGAATACTTTTAAAAGAAAAGTTTTGTTTAAAACCCAATTCAACCCCCCTCCCCCCCCCCCTTTCTTGTTTTTTTCACACCTTCAATTGGTATCAGCGCCTGGTTCTAAGGAGATAAAAAATTTGAATTTTTATCAACACTTAACAATGTTTAGTACTGATAAAGTATGTGTGAAAAACCAATGGCTACACCTACTTCCACTGTTGATAATAGGGATAATGGTAGAGATCACTATAGTTCAAAACCTCATATGTTTGATGGAGAGAAATTTGACTATTGGAAGGATAGAATCGAAAATTACTTTTTGGCATATGACTTGGATCTATGGGATTCGGTAGTTGATGGCTACACTCAACCAGTAGACGATAAAGGTCAGAAGATTGCAAGGAGTGCAATAACAGATGCACAGAAGAAAGTTTATAATAATCATTACAAAGCAAGAACTATTATTCTTAGTGTTATTTCATACAATGAATATAAGAAGATCATGGATAGAGAAACTGCAAAACCGATCTTTGATTCTCTTCAGATGACGCATGAAAGCAATGCACAAGTAAAGGAAACAAAGGCTCTGGACTTAATTCAAAAATATGAAGCCTTCAAGATGGAAGACGACGAATTGGTAGAAACGATGTTTTCAAGATTTCAGACTCTTGTGTTAGAACAAGATTTGGTTCTGCAATACTATCTATGAGTTTTGATAATAACAAATGAGTATGTTTGTATAAACAGTTTTGATACTCTGATGTTTTTTAATTTTGAGTATTTAACAAATAGGTTCTTCTTCTGATGGATGGCGTGACCAAGATATTAGAAGAGAATTAATTCCACTTCTGCACTACACAAGTTCTGATGAACAATAGCAAGACACTCTAGAAGACTCTAAAGTGTAGGCTCTGATATGAAGTCTAAAGAAACCAGTCAGAAGATTTAAAGACAGAAGTTTCTACTTAAGTCCAGATACTAAAGACTCATGTTTCTGAAGACAATGTGTTATAAAGAAACCATTCAGAAGATCTGAAGACGGAAGTTTCTACTTAAGTCCATATGCTGAAGACTAATGTTTCTGAAGACAAAGGATTCTCAAGACCAAGTGCTGAAGATTATGATTGACGAAGTTCTAAAGACTCTGGAGACTTGAGGTTCTAAAAGACCCATGGTTCTAAGAAAAGGGTTCTAAAGACTAAGTGCTTAAGACTCTGAAAACAGAAGTTCTAAAGACTCTAAATACTTGAAGTTCTAAAGACCCGGTTTTAAGAAAAGGTTCTCACGACCAAGTGTTGAAGACTCTGAAGATGCAGTTCTGAAGACTTGAAGTTCTGATGACCTTGTGTTATGTTCTCGCTTCTAAACTCATGCTCGCGGAAGCCTCTGAAGTGCAGAAGGAAAGAAGATAATGTTAACATGGTATAAATAGTACATGGTACAATCAATGTTTCATTCCAATACCATGAAAGGACATATGTGTAGCACCATCTTGTCCCCCACGTGATTGCTCAAGTTGCCAATGTTTCTAGAAATCCCAAGAGTACCCCTCAACGGATATATTATTTTATTTGGTATATAAAGGCTTAAAGACTAAGAGAGAAAGTGGAGAATTATCATTGAATATCCACGCACAAGCGCAGTTCATAGCTTTCATATCTTTAGTCTATTGCTCTTAAAATAGTTTACATATTCAAGTTGTGTAGAATCAATGTTATTGTAAACAAAACTTGTATTCAAATAGTTGTTTGATTTCCTTAAGGGACCGGTTAGGTCTGTATTCTTAAGAAGTCTAGGACTAGTGTGTCTTAGAAGTTTGATTTTCCTTAAGGGACCAATTAGGTCTGTATCCTTAAGAAGTCTAGGACTTGTGTGTCTTAGAGGTTGTTAGTCACTTGCGGTAGCTTGTGCATTTTAATAATTAGTTGGATTATTGGATTAAGTCCTTAATTGAGAGAGGCAAAATCTCCTTGGCGGATGGACTAGACTATCTTGATAGTTTTCGAGTGAACTAGTATAAACATACCTTGTTCTTTACTTCCTGTTCTAAATTATTGTTATTATCAAAAGTGAAGGAAAAAGTATTTTAATTAAAGGGGAATATTTTTGATTTAAAACCCAATTCAAACCCCCTTTTTCTTGTGTTTTTCACACCTTCAATTAGTATCAGAGCTCCGATTATGAGGAGATAAAAAGTTTGCATCTTTATCAACACTTAACAGTGTTCTGTACCGATCTAGTGTGTGTGAAAAACCAATGGCTACACCTACTTCCACTGTTGATAATATGGATAATGGTAGATATAACTATAGTTTAAAACCTCATATGTTTGATGGGGAAAATTTAACTATTGGAAGGATAGAATCGAAAGTTACTTTTTGGCATATGACTTGGATCTATGGGATTTGGTGGTTGATGTCTACACTCACCTAGTAGATGATAAAGGTTAGAAGATTGCAAGAAGTGCATAGATGCTCAGAAGAAAGTTTACAAGAATCATTACAAAGTAAGAACTATCATGCTTAGTGCTATTCCATTCAATGAATATGAGAAGATCACGGATTGAGAGACTACAAAGTTTATCTTTGATTCTCTTCAGATGACGCATGAAGCCAATGCACAAGTAAAGGAAACAAAGGCTCTGGCCTTAATTGAAAAATACGAAGCCTTCAAGATGGAAGACGATGAATCTGTGGAAACAATGTTTTCAAAATGTCATACTCTTGTGGCAAGACTTAAGGTTCTGAATAAAGGTTACTCTACTGCATATCACATTAAGAAGATTATCAGAAGTCTGCCTAAAAGATGGAGACCAATGGTAACTACCTTGAAACTTTCAAAGGATCCGAATAACACGAGTCTTGAGGAACTGATTAGTTCTTTAAGAAGTCATGATATAGAGCTTGAGGAAGATGAACCTCAGAAGAAAGTCAAATTTGTAGCTCTAAAGTCTATGTCTGGAAAGATCAAGGCTTATCAAGCTAAGGAAGAATCAGAAGAATCTGAAGAAGATTTGAATGATGAAGAACTTTCATTGATATCTAGAAGAATCAGTCAACTCTGGAAGCATAAACAAAGCAAATTCAGAAGTCAACGAAGGACATATGGAAGAAATGAACCCATTTCTTGTCAGAAGAAAGCTTTTGAAAAGAAAGTCACATGCTTTGAATGCAAGGAGTCTGGATATCACAAAAAAGAATGGCCTAAACTCAAAAGGGATAAGAAACCTAAGAAGGCATACAAAGCTAAGAAAGGTCTCATGGTAACATGGGTTGATTCAGAATCAGAAGATGAAGATTCTGATGAAGAGCAAGTCAACATAGCATTCACGACAAAGACCAACACGAGTAAAGCAGCATCAGAAGACGAACTAACACTCGATTATAAGTCAGTCTCTGATGACGACAAGAGGTACTTTCTTCCCTATCTCGTTCTAAACTTAAAATTGGTTTATCAGAACTAATGAAAAGGTATCAATCTCTTCTAAGTAAACACAAAATCTCGAAAAAGAGTTTTGTAGCTACTTCTGAGAACTCTACTAATGATGAGCAAAACATTTCTAATTTGAATGAAAAATTATTTGTTTTATAAAAATCAAATCTAGCTCTCAAAAGTAAAGTTTCTAGGTTGGAAGAAGATATAACCTCAACCACATCTATTAGTGATAAAGTAATCATACATGATAGAGCTTTTAAGAATTTTCTAGATAAGAGTATAGATAGAAGCAGAATGACTTCAATGATCTATGGTGTTAGTAGAAATGGAAGGAGAGGCTTGGGATACTTAGGACCATCAAAGAAAATTGATGAGACTCTGATTATCATACCAAAACCTCTTTCTGAAAATTTCGTTCTTGTTGGCACAAAATTGAAATGTCCAGAACCAAAAGATTCTGATACTACTGTAGCACAAACACAGACATAGAAGGAAACTTCTAAACTAAAGTATCATGCACAAAATTCACATGCTTATGCTGTTGCACAAAAGTATAAAGGTGTCATAACCTCTGGAACTGCTAACAAGAAAGGACCCAGAAAATGGGTAACTAAGGATCAAATAATATATTTTGCAGATGTCCTTGATGGCGCTACTAAAACACCAGTCATGGTACCTGGACACTGGATGCTTGCGACACATGACAGGCGAAAGTCATATGTTCTAAGATTTGGAACTTAAGTCTGGAGGCATTATCGGTTTCAGAGGCAACTAGAAGGGAAAGATCATCAGATCTAGAACTATTAGTAATGTTAAACTCCCTTATATTAGAAATGTTCTTTTCATTGAGAGTCTGATGCATAACCTCTTGTCAATTAGCCAACTTAGTGACAATGGTTATGACATCATTTTTTTCAAATGTCTTGTAAAGCTGTTAGTCAGAAGGATGGCTCAGTTTTTTTAATGGCAAGAGGAAGAATAATATTTACAAAATAAGATTATCAGATTTGAAAAATCAAAATGTAAAATGTCTTCTGACTATTCAAGAAGAGCAATGGGTCTGGCAGAGACGTCTGGGTCATGTTAGCTTGAGAAAAATTTCTCAACTAAATAAACTTGGATTAGTCAGAGGCTTGCCCAATCTGAAGTATACTTCAGATGCTCTTTGTGAATCTTGTTAGGAAGACAAAGTTTCAAAAACCTCTTTCAAATCTAAAAGGATTATTTCTACTTCTAGGCCATTAGAACTTCTTCACATTGACTTATTTGGACCATTGAAAAATGCTTCTGTCAATTGTAAGAAATATGGACTTGTCATCGCTGATGATTATAAAAGATGGACATGGGTAAAATTCTTGAAACACAAGGATGAGAATTTGAAAAAGATGGATTTGCTTCCTTATGTTCCCAAGTTCAAAATGAAAAAGATTTCAAAATAGTCAGAGTTAGAAGCGATCATGGTGGAGAATTTGAAAACAAAGATTTTGAAAAACATTTTGATTCAAATGGCATAGTCCATGATTTCTCATGTCCTAGAACTCCACAACAAAATGGGGTTGTAGAAAGGAAAAATAGAACACTGCAAGAAATGGCTCACACCATGATCCAAGAAACTTAGATGGCTAAGCACTTCTGGGTGGAAGCAGTGAATACATCATGTTATTTTCAAAATAAAATCTCCATAAGACCTATTTTGAGTAAGACTCCTTATGAATTGTGGAATAATAGAAAGCCCAATATTTCTTATTTCCATCCATTTGGATATATATGTTATATGTTAACACTAAGTAGAAATTGGGTAAGTTTGATTCCAAGGCGCAAAAGTGTCTGTTGTTAGGATTCTCTGAATTCTCTAAAGACTTCAGAGTCCACAACACAGAATCACGAATCATGGAGGAATCAATCCATGTCAGATTCGATGATAAGCTTAACTATGAAAAGTTAAATTTATGTGAAAAGCTTATAGATGTAACTATAACATTCACTAAGCCAAAGGAGAAGACTCAAGAAGATAAAGAATCAGAAGCTCCATCTTCTGATGTTGTTGATAGTCCTTCTTGTTGTACCCCAAAATTTTCCCTCCCATATTTCTCAATACATGTCAAGTGAGGTCCCCAAACTGCTCAAGGAAGTCCAAGAGTTGACCAGACAAACTCTCTCCTAAGACAGTCTACCTCAAATTAGGGTTTCATTTTTTAATCAAGATGCTTGAGTCCAAAGGATCCCAAGTGCTAACCATTGTCCTAATATGTTCTCAAGATCATCCATGTCAAGTTTCAAGCCTTACAGAGGAAGTTTGCTCAGTCAATTGCTCAAAGGCCTGAAAATCGACTGTGGCCCACATACAGTCAAACTTCAAGATTTTGGGTCAACATACTCATTTTTAAGTATAATTCATCATTTGATCAAGGGTTGATCATGATTCATCAAGGATTGCTCACAATTCATCAAAACCCAAAAGTTGCTAAATTAGGATTTAGTAGGAAAAGTCAACTCCACTTTGACCAGGCATAACTTTCTCATACTTTATCAGAAATGACCCATCCAAATCTCATTTTTAAGAGGATGAAATTCCCTACAATTAATCTTGATCTCCCAAGTTCAAAATATGCACTCACAAAAAGATATGAATTTTGACATTATAGGTCATTTTGAAAAGTCACCAAAAACACCTTTTGGGTCAAAGCTTCATACATGAACATGGAAGACTCAATTGAGATGAGACCAAAATGGTTGCTTATAGGACATCCTAATATTTCTAAAAAGTCCAATAACACCTCTCTAGGGTCAAAATTGAGAGAGTTATGCATTGGCCAAGTTGACCTTTTTTGCAAAATTGCCAAAAGTCAAATGTGCTCAAGTTTGCATTTTTTGCTAAATGGGCCCAACTTTTTATGCTTGCACCTCAATTATAATGTGGTCCATGACTCAAATTCTTATCTACCAATTGTTTGCTGCATTTTTCAATTTATTTTGATTTTTCATTAATTAAAAATTTAATTAAATCAAATAAATGATGAAAATTATCAAAGATTTGATTTGATTGGTTTTTTTGACAGGTTAGAAACCAAGATTTGATGAGCTTGCATGATCAATTCGTATCAACAGTAATTGGAACAAAAAGAGCATGATTAGGCCTAATTTGGAAACAAATCATACAAGGAAGGAATGAGATCAAATCTTCAAAGTTTTCAAAGATACATGTAGTTTTTATAACCCTAATTCATTCAGGGTTATATATTGAAGGTGTCCAAAGCAAGAATAGGGGTTAACAGTCGTGCATAGCCAAGAACAAAAACTCAATTTTTGGTAGAAAAATGGTGATCTGATCTCTACCCTAGAGGAAGATTAAAATCTTTCCAACACTCCTAATCGTGTCCTGGAGCGTCTCTGAAGCTAACTGGATCAATTTCAAGCCTTCTCGTGCCCAGAATCGACCCATAGCAGTCACACGGTTTGCCTAAAAAACTCATTTTCAATTTCATTGATTTACTCATCATATGCACGTTTTGATTATATATTTTTGTTCATCATGGAGTTTGCAAGATAATCATTCTATTCAATTGCATTTTTGATGACTGTATGTGAAACTGCCATGGCTAGGGTTTTGTTTTCTTGTTTAGGGCTTTGCAGTATAGGCTAAATTGGACGTTGATTCTGGTACCATGATACTCATGAGGATGAGACGAGTTGATTGGTACCATCCATGGTCATTTATCTTGCTTGTGGATAATTTTTGAGATGCACAGGTCTGTACCTACAACGAAACGTCCATAGGTAAAAGCTTGTTTACCTAAAACGACAGTTTGGCGAAGAAGACGATGCGTGGCACTCCCTGGTTGGGTGGTTTGAATTTTAGCGCGTTTTTTCCATTAAGCATTATTTTTCATATATTATATTTTGTTTTCATTATATGTACAAACAAGTCAAGCAGCTCAGTTGGCAAGCGTGCATTAGAAATATGTATAAGGACTTGGGTTCGATCCCAGGTCCAGACAACTTTCTTTATTTTCTTTTCCTTCCACAGATTCAATGCAAATCTCTTCCACACGCCTACCATGCACCTTCATTAATCAACCAGTGGATGCAACAGTCAGCTAGGTGTACGCTTTCCAGCCTGAAGGACTACCATGCGCCTCAAGTCAACCTACACACCAGATCCAGCAAAGTCAAATGGGCTTGGATCATTTGGGCTCAGAATTTCAGCAATATACCCCCCAATTGCTAAGCACAGGCCCATCATTCCTTTCTTATTTCTCTTATTTTTACTCCTTTCAATACTTATTTATTTATTTTTAATTCACAAATTAATCTTTTTTTTCATAAAGTCATAAAATCAATAATTCACAAAAAAAAATTAGGATTAGTTTTTTTTTTATTATTATCAAAATTAATTTAATTTAGTTTAACTTAGGTAAATCGTAATTTATTTTCATAAATAAAATCAAAATAGAAATTAGGTTAAAACTCTAGATTTAATTTTATTTTCTCTTTTTATCAAATAAATAAAAATACAAAAATAGGTTTTAGAATAAATTTATTTATTTTTCTTAATTTAAAATTAATTAGAATTAGGATTTTTCTTTTTAATTTAATGATTTCTTTATTTTCTTAAATAACAAAACATGACAAAAACATTTTCTTAATCAATCGTCAATAGGGTTAAATCAAGGGTCAAAACCCTAGTTGTCTCGTGTTTAATTCATCGCGCGCGTGTTAATTATTTTCGCCAATATTTTTGTAACTGTTCATGGTTTGTAATAGTTTAATCTAGGGCTTTTTACTTATCGTTTTTTCCCCGGGTTTTTGGCTATATAATTAATCCCCCTCCCTGAAGCCTTGTAATAGCGTAGATTTACTTTCTCGCATCTTAATTCCCGCAAATATTTGACTGTTTAGATGTATGCTAATAGGATTGTATGACAAGAATGCATGACAAATTTAATACAGTTAGAAAACCCTAATGTGCAAAGATAAATAACTGAAAATAAATCACTCGCACATATCACTCTTAGGGTATACTCTCACTTCGGCTGCCTTCGGTAAACGGATATTAAGTATAGGGTGTCTTAGTGGTTGCTGTGATACGGTGGAAGAACTGACTTGAGGTGTTTGTGTTTGTGTTTGCAAATGTTGCGGTTTAGCAAGAGTCGCCACCGACTTTTCTTTTATCCAAAAAGGAAAGGTGAAAAAGCACAGGAAAGACCTTTGAGATGTTTTCTTGAGTTCAGGGGGTAGATTATGAAAAGGGAAGGTATTAGTACCCTTTTCATCCATGATTTTCCATGGGCTCTTAGTTACTTTCTAGATCACTTGCTTTTTGAAATTGTGCTTTGTGTGGTTTTTGAAAGTATTTTCTAAAAGAGGCCATTCGTTTAGGCAATCTTTATAATGATTCTCGTTCGTAAGAATGTATACAAAGATGTTTGTCTTTTTGGAAATGTTTTCAATGTTTGTAAGATTTTTTTGAAATGTGTGTGTTTGTTTTGGAAAATAGCAAGGATAGTTGTTTGAAAATAGAGCAAGTAACTAGAAGTAATCTACCTACTCAAAATGTCTTTCTTATGCACTTTCTATTCCTTTGACATTGTTGTCTTACCATTGATTTGGTAAGCAATCCTATCTTTGGATGTGAACGGGACGGGCGTAGGTCACCGTATAACCATGATTAGCAATGTTTGTAAAGTACCTTAGCATTTTGAGGGACCAATATCATTTTGTAAGGCAACCTTGAATAGCGTCATCGAGGGACTATGATCTTATATTTGTTTGTTTTGCCAAGATGCTTCACATGCGTAATGTGGCTATTTTTATATAAGGCAACCAAGTGGAGAAACCCTAAGGATGCTTGTGTGCAAGTGTGTTATTTTCATGCTTCGATTTTGTCTTGTATTAGGGTTTTCTATTTGATTTATTTTTATCTTACCATACAAACCCTAATTACTAACATGGCATGTAAAGCGATAAATTGTGTAATGTAAAGATTACTAAGCTATTACAAAAATTTTATGGGGAGGGGGGAATACAAATTTGAATGGGGATTTGCAAGAATATAAACCTAAATAAGCTATTACAACCAAATCGAATTTGTACGAATATTGGAATAAATAAATACAATATTTAAATATGCAATATTATGTACATGCAAGAAAAAGATTTTTGTTTTGTTTTTTATGTGAAAAGAGTTTTAATCTAAAACCCTAATAATTTTAAGGAAAAAAAGAAATTAATTCTTGAAAAAAAGAACAAAGTTAACCCTAAAAAGAAAATAAAGTTTTAATGTGTTATTTTTTGTGTATTTTTTATGTAAAAATAATAAATTATATTGTATCAAAATATTTAGTTTTTATATGCTAAAATAAATATTTACAAGCATATATATAAATATAAAAGAAAAGATAATAATATATCTAAGTTTTATTTTTTACAAATTTATTTAAGAAAGAAAGTTAGTATATATTGAAGATAAAATATATTTTTTATGTGAAAAATAAAATAAAATAAAATGCAATATTATCCTATTTGTATTTTTTAAGATTTTATGTATTAAAGAAAAATATTTAATAAACAAAAATGAAAACAAAAATAAATAAATAAAAATATATGAAAATAATGGGCCAGAGGTGCTGTAAGGAAACTGGGAGCAGTATGTTAGTAAAAAAAATGCTAGGCCCAAAGAATCAAGCCCAATCCTGCAAAAACAACCAAAAATCAAGAAGGAAAAAAATAAAAGGTAGCGCCAAGGTTCGAACCCAGGACATGGGTCTCACCAGCGCGCTACCTTGCCACTGGGGTGGCTATACATTCGTTGATTAATGTGAAACAAAAATAACATAACACAAACAAAGCCATTGCCTTGTACTTCGTCTTCTTCCTCTAGCCAGCCAGATGCTCTGTAACTTTCTCATTTCTCCATGAAAATGAAAACTCATAACATGAATGTTGTAGCATTTTGTCTCACGATTCTAACCATATAAATCATGTAAGCTAACAATCAAAGATCATAATGAATTTTAAAAGCCCTAAATTTAAACGTAATTTTTCCAGGAACTTCAAGTTCAAAATTCTCTCAACTTAGACCAAATAAATGCAAGATATATACATGTACAGCTTCGTAGCAAAGAGGTCTACATTATTTATTCACAAATCATGGCCAATGGATGATTGCATGAAGAGATAGAAGTTGAGATTTTTACCTCTTTCAGTTGAAATCGTGAATGGAATTGGAGTGAGTTTTATGAAGGACTGATGATTGTTTGAGCTTGCTTGAACCTCCCTGAGTGTGTTTCAATCCTTGCCTTGCTTTGGAAGTGCCTGGAACTCTCTATCCAAGTCAACCTGCAAGCTTTGAAATCAAAAATGAAAGATGACGCAGAAGGAGTTACAGTACATGAATGAGGGTCTGGATCAGTTAGATATCAAGTAGGTAAAGTGTTTTGATGGTTAAAACTTGAAACGCACGAGCCAAATGAGGGATTGCCATGCTTATGCAAAAACTGCAAGTTTTGACAGTTTTTTGGTGAAAGGGAGTTTTGGAAGTGTTTCAGGCCTCTAGCAATCGTGTTTTCTGTTGTATTGTTTTTTGTATATTAGTATGGAGAAGGTCTTAAGTCAGCTCTTCCACAGGTTTGTGAGTTATAGGCTTTTGGCACACTTTCTTGCTTTTGAAGCCAAGTGAAGGGACAAGGCCTTACCTGCTTGTACTGGCTTGTTTAGGGTTGGTATATGTTCTATACAAGTTGCCTTAGGTTTGTGGTACTTTTATGTGCAAAGGAGACAAGTTCAATGCTCAAGATTTGGAAAGTTTGCAAAAGTGGAGCTTTTTCAAAATGGCAATGGCCACTTTATGCCATTTATGGAATTACAACTTGGGTAATGGCTCTAAGGCTTGGATTAAAGCTTTGTCAACTGAGTAAGCATTAAATTAAGGAGTAAGAAACAATTTTGGGACCTGCAAGGCATGGATTAGGCAACATAGGTACTGATTTGAAAATTGTTCTTCATGAAATGGCTTGAATCAAAAGTGAGAAATTGCCAACTTCATCTCTTCGATTCTCCCTACTCAAAAATGATCTTGAGGAGTTCTTGGACATTTTGGAAAGCTTGAAATGTTCTATATAAATCATATTTGAAATGAATTTAAAGGCTCCTCTTGTAACTAGGTGAAAAATTTCCATGAAGTTGGGTCCAAAACCTGCCTAAATTAGGGCAAAATTTCACTAAGTTATCTAGTTCATGAGCATGTATTCACAAAATTATATCTTGAGATCCAAGCCTCTTTAGGAAAAAGTGTGTGAGGAAAAGTTGTAGATTTCATGAAGACCTACAACTTTCATGTTGGGAAATTCCTTTGAATCATCTTGTATCATGGTGAAAAAATGGCCTAAATTTGAGAAAAAATAAGAAATCTTCTATACTTAGAAAAATTTCTAAGTTAAGAAAATTTTCAATTTTAAACCCTAATATTTAATCCTTGATTTCTTGATGAGAAAGTTTCACATTTTGACATGTTTTGATGAATTGTGACCCTTGGCACTTGATTTTGACCAAAAAGTCAAAGTTTGACTTTTCAGTGTACAATTGACTTTTGACTAGTTGACTGCAAATTTCATCTGTCTATCAATGAAATTGAAATGTTTTGAACCATGTAATTAGATCAAGATGATGCAATTGAATCCTTGGAATCATTTTTCAAATCAATTAGTCATTTACTAGGTCAAATATCAGAAATTTCCCTTCCTCAATCAAAACCCTAATTTTGACCATTTTGCCCTTTTGATGATTTGATCAAATTTCTTGAGGAATTATGGTCCAAACTTGATCAAATGATACATATGAGTCTAGAATGTTGATATGGATAAAAAATTATGAAGTTTGACTGTAAATTGGCCATGGTTGACTTTTTCCCCAATACAGCTGATTTTTAGGTCAACTGTCCAATTGACTGATCAAAAATGTGGTTCAAGGCTTAAAACTTGTCATGAGTAATCTTAGGGGTCCATAATGATGTTTTAAAGTCATATGAAGCATTAATAGTCCAAGCATCCTTGTGCAAACTCAAACCTTAATTCTAGGTCAAAAGTGTAACATGAGATGTCTTGAGCTGACCCAACCCTAATCCAGTCTCGAGTCAAAGAGATCTTGTGAGAAAGTCTTGATAAATGAGAGAGAAAATTTTGGGGTACAACAACTGCCCCTGTTCAATCTTCTTAAACCTGAAGAGTTAGATTGGCGAGCTTTGCCATTCGTGGCTCGAAGGTGAAAGATGATTGGACACTAGAGTGCCCATAAATTTGCACTTGATGATGTGTAGTTGAGGGAATGGGCTTAAAGATGCCATTTGGAGAAGTGATAGATTCTTGTTGGAGATGGGCTTGTAGATGTCATCCAAAGAATGTTTGTTGAATTGTAAGTTGTAAGCCGAAAGATTGAGTACCAGAATGACGTCCGTGTCTGGAGCATATCCGTACTGTATCTAAAGTTGCAATCTGAATGAGTAACAAAATGGCGTTCGTGTTTGGAGCGCATCTGTGATGTACTATATCAGAAAGGTTGTATCTGAATGAGTATCAGAATGGAATCCGTGTTTGGAGCGTATCCGTGCTGTACTGAAGGTTGAATATGAATGAGTAACAAAATGGAATCCGTGTTTGGAGTGTATCCGTACTGTATCCGAACTCGAAATCTGAATGAGTATCAGAATGAAATCCGTGTCTGGAGTGTATCTGAACTGTATCTGATCTTGAAATCTGAATGAGTATCAGAATGACATCCGTGTCTAGAGCTTATCTGCAATGTATCTGAACTTGAAATCTGAATGAGTATCAGAATGGCATCCGTGTCTGGAGCGTATCTGCACTGTATCTGAAAGCATGTTGTTATTGATAGTTGTTTAATCTTATCCTGAAAAGGGTAAAATGTTAGCTGAAACAAAGTTAAATTGCATGAAATGTATGATGCAATGTATTTGTTTTATCAATTTTTATGATATATGGATGTAATGTATGCGCATGTAAGATGATTTGATGTATCACTGTTTAATTGAGGAAATAAATCCCTGAATGTTGTTGAGGGTATGTTGAATTTCCATGTCTTGAAGTTGAAGTACTGATGAACTCTTGTTGAGAGAAGTAAATTCTGTTGTGAGGAAAATACTATGTATTACTTGAGGAATCCTGAGAAATTTGACGATCTCTACTGGGGATTAATAATTTGAAATTTTAGTTCCATTGGGGATCTAAACGACGTGCTGTGGGGATTACTTATGGAATAGCCTAGAGAAGTTTTTCTATCCTTTCAACCTATCAGTAATTATCTTTCTCATTCTGTTTATTTGTAAATAGTAATTACGTTCAAATGCATATGTTCATCAATGAATCATTGGACGTTTTTGCAAACAAAACACAAGAGTAAAGAAAGAGACAAATAGTTTTCTGTACTTTCAAAGAGATATCTTTGTATTTGAGTTTTGAATAAGTATTTTGTACAAAGGAGACAAAACATTCTAGTAAGAGAATGGTTCCATAAAAACAAGAAAAATTTATACAAAGAAAGATAGCTATGTGTAATAATCCCATGGGGGTTCCCATTCTCCTATAGCCTTCATATCTCCGAATATCTTGTCTATTTGTTGCTTCGTTCGAAGATGATTGAATTGATTAGAAACTCCTAGTTTGTCAATGGAGGTCAAAGGTTATCCGCAAAGTGATCCGACGGGACATAGTCATACGCTTTAATTCCCTAACTTTTACCTGGACCGCCCTTTCGGGTTTTCAGTCCACCGGGAAACCCTTTTTTTCCCAAGTCGCCCTTTCGGGTTTTCAACTTGCCGGGTGTACAGATTTTTTTTATATTTTATCCCTAATTTTTGCCCGAACCTTTTTGGTTCGTCAGGATGCCCTTGTTTTGCCTAGGTGTGTCAACCTAGCGGGTCTTTTATGCGTAGTATCTTTTGACTATATCCGCGTTCGCAGGATGTGGCAGGTCGTCGCCGTCCATGGTGGTCAAAATCATTGCCCCACCGGAGAATATATTTTTGATTACAAATGGTCCTTCATAGATAGGAGTCCATTTGCCCCTGGGATCACTTTGTGGTAAGATGATGTGTTTGATCACTAGATCCCCAACTTGATATACTTGGCGTCTGACTTTCTTGTAGAAAGCCTTGATCATCCGTTTTTGATACATTTGACCATGGCAAACAGCAGTAAGTCTCTTTTCATCAATCAGGTTCAGTTGATCAAGTCGAGTCTGGATCCAATCGTCTTCATTCAAACCTGCATCCTTCATAGTTCTTAGAGAGGGGATTTGGACCTCAATAGGCAAAACAGCTTCCATGCCATATACCAAAGAATAGGGTGTTTCCCCAGTTGATGTGCGAGCCGTGGTACGGTACCCGTGGAGGGCAAATGGTAACATCTCATGCTAGTCCTTGTAGGTGACTGTCATCTTTCGTATGATCTTTTTAATGTTTTTATTTGCAGCTTCGACAACACCATTCATCTTTGGCCGATATGGAGAAGAATTGTGATGTTGAACCTTGAATTGCTCGCACAAGGCGATGATCATAGTGTTGTTAAGATTTGTACCATTGTCAGTGATGATCCTTTCCGGGATACAATACCGACAGATAAGATTTTGCTTGATGAAGCGGGCAACAACATTCTTGGTAATGGATGCGAAGTAAGTTGCTTTGACCCACTTTGTAAAATAGTCAATGGCCACCAGGATGAAGCGGTGTCCATTGGAGGCTGTAGTATTGATCTCCTCAATCATATCAATTCCCCACATAGCGAAGGGCCAAGGAGCCGTCAAGACATTCAGAGGAACCAGAGGTACGTGCACCTTGTCAGCATAAATTTGACACTTATGACAGGTCCGAGAGTGTTGTAGCAATCTGCTTCCATGGTAGACCAATAATAGCCTGCACATAGGATTTTCTTCGCCATCGTATGCCCACTAGAGTGAGTGCCAAAAATACCTTCATGTAATTCAGCCATGATCTTTTCCGCCTCAATCTTATCCACACACCGAAGCAGAATGGAGTCATGATTGCGCTTGTATAGGATGCCGTTACTTAGGAAGAACTTAGCAGAGAATCTCCTTAAGAACTTTTTATCATTGATTGAAGCTGCTTCTGGATATTCTTGAGCCTCGAGATACCTCTTGACTTCATGAAACCAAGGCTGGTCCACTACCTTTTTAGTATTAATCTCGTGACAATGTGCTGGTTCATCCATTCGTTCGATGGTGATCTGGGGAGCCTCGTTATCCCAATTAAGTTTAAACATATATGACATTGTGGCTAGAGCGCCTGCTAGCTGATTTTCTTCTCGCGGGAAATGCTCGAAGGTAATCTTCTCAAAATGTGGTAGCAATGTAAAAACATGTTCTTTGTAAGGGATAAGGTTTGGGTGCTTAGTGTCCCATTCCCCTTTGATCTGACTGATGACCAAAGCTGAATCTCCAAACACATCTAAGTATTTGATTCCCAAGTCTATGGAAGCTCTGAGACCAAAGATGCATGCTTCGTATTCCGCCATGTTGTTTGTACAGTTGAAGCAAAGTCTGGCAGTAAAGGGAGTATGACACCCTTCCGGAGATATGAGTACAACTCCGATACCATTACCAAGTGCATTGGATTCCCCATCAAAGAACAGGGTCCATCGGGATCCTTGTTCAGGTCCATCATATGGTCTGATTTCTTCACAGTTGTCTAATGTCATGATGTCTTCATCCAGGAATTCAAATTTCATGGACTGATAGTCTTCTACAGCTTGTTGAGCAAGGTGATCAGCCAATACACTACCCTTTATAGCTTTCTGGGTAGTATACTGTATGTCATATTCTGTTAGGATCATCTGCCATCTAGCTATCCTCCCAGACAGAGCAGGCTTTTCGAAGATGTACTTTATCGGATCCATCTTAGATATCAACAAAGTAGTATGAGTCATTATATACTGTCTTAGCCGGCGAGCAGCCCATGCCAAAGCGCAACAAGTTTTCTCGAGCAGTGAATATCTGGTTTGACAGTCAGTAAACTTTTTTCTCAGGTAATAAATAGCGTGCTCTTTTTGGCCAGACTCGTCATGCTGCCCCAATACACACCCCATTGAGTTTTCTAAAACAGTCAAATACATGATCAGTGGTCTTCCCTCGACTGGTGACATCAAAACAGGAGGCTCTTGTAAATACTCTTTGATTTTGTCGAAAGCAGTCTGGAATTCATCATTCCATTTGACTACTTGATCTTTCTTCAATAGTTTGAAGATTGGCTCACAAGTAGCTGTTAGGTGAGAAATGAATCTGGCAATATAGTTCAGGCGTCCCAAGAATCCTCTGACTTCCTTCTCAGTACAAGGAGCATGCATTTCTTATATCCCTTTAACCTTGACAGGATCGACCTCAATACCTTTGTTGCTGACGACAAAGCCTAGGAGTTTACCGGACCGTACCCTGAATGTGCATTTGTTCAGGTTCAACCTTAGTTTATACTTCTTCAACCTTTCAAACAACTTTTGCAAGTGATCAAGGTGCTTTTCTTCTGTTTGTGATCGGGCTATCATATCGTCTATGTAGACCTCTATTTCATGATGTATCATGTCATGAAACAAAGCCAGCATGGCACGCTGATAGGTTTCCCCAACATTCTTCAGTCCGAATGGCATTACTTTGTAGCAGAATATGCCCCACTGTATGACAAATGTAGTTTTCTCCATGTCCTCAAGTGCCATTTTGATTTGGTTATAACCTGAGAATCCATCCATGAAGGAAAACACTTTGTGCTGGGCCGTATTGTCAACCAGGATATCGATGTGGGGAAGTGGAAAATCATCTTTAGGGCTGGCCCTATTCAAATCTCTATAATCCATGCACATTCGTACTTTTCCATCCTTTTTAGGCACGGGAACAATGTTAGCAACCCATTGGGGATAGGAAGTGACAACCAAGAATATGTCATTGAATTGTTTCATGACTTCCGCTTTGATCTTCTCTGACATGTCAGGTCTCATGCGGCAAACTTTTTGTTTTACTGGTGGACAATCTTCTCTTGTTGGCAGACGATGTACCACGATGTCTGTATCAAGTCCCGACATGTCCTCGTATGACCAGGAAAAGATCTCAACATACTCATGCAACAGCTGAATCAAATGCTCATTGACACTCGGCTCTAGATTGGCACCCACCTTGATTTCTTTTTTATCCTCCTTGGTACCCAAGTTTATTGTATCTACCGGTTCCTCATGAGGATGAATAGCTCTTTCCTCTTGTTTTAGTAGTCTGGCCAGTTCCCCTGGTAATTCACAATCTTCCTCACCTTCGTCTCCGGCTTGGTAGATTAGATCCTCAGAGTCACAAAAGGCCATAGCAGTATCGTTACCCATGGGATCCGGAATGGAAGGGTACCTGCATTTGTGAGTGTGGGTGTGTGTAAGGGTATAACCATCCTTAAAAGAATAAAATGTAAAAGAAAGAAAATGAGCACAAAAGTTTGTATGTGAAAAACTTCCATGATTCATTGAATGTCAATGAAGATGAAATAAAAATCCTTACAAATGTACCATTGTGCCTCGGGCAAGACACGAGGTTTTAAATGTGTGAATTGTTTGTGAATATTACAAGTCCAACAGAAATGTAAAAGATAAATTACCGAGGGATGAAATTTATTAGGACAAAGTCTCTGGCTTCCCAATTGTGAAGTCCTCCGTTGACAGTAGGAAAGATCCAATCCTTCAAGCTGTAATCCTCTTCACCATCTTCCACTACATTGATCTCTCGGTTTCTTATCTTCAAAGGTGGCCCTCCAGCACGGGCACGGCGCACAGCCTTCTGAGCACTTGAAGTAAACCCTAAGCCAAACTTGTTAGATTTATACGGAATATCCGGAAGCTTCCCCTAGATGGTGCATCCACCCTCCTCTACTACTGCCTTGGCGTCCTTTAGAGATGACATCCGGAGCGGAGGTCTTGTAATCTTAGGGATCTGGGACACCATCTTGGTTACTGCTACTTCTTGAGATACTTTTTCGAAATGTTGAAAAGGAGTTTCAATAAACTCGCCATCCAATTCCACATACCGGAAAGCATTGAGGTGGCTAATCATATATTCTTCCTCTCTGTGGACAGTGATAATATTTCCGTGGACCAGATATTTCAGCATCTGGTGCAGTGTAGAGGTGACAACACCAACATTATGGATCCACGACCGTCCTAGCAGACAGGAGTAAGAGGGGTGGATGTCCATTACATAGAAGGTTGAGTCCCAACCTTTATGGGGATGTCCACCTCCCCATGGACCATCCTCTTTGAGCCATCAAACGCTCTTATAACTATGTTACTGGGTTTCAACGTCATTCCTTCACAGTCCAATCTGTCGAGAGCTTTCTTCGGTAAAACATTCAAAGATGAGCCAGTGTCCACCAAGACATGGGCCAGAGTTGTTCCTCTACATTCCACGGAGACATGCAATGTGTTGTACCCCAAAATTTTCCCTCCCATATTTCTCAATACATGTCAAGTGAGGTCCCTAAATTGCTCAAGGAAGTCCAATGGTTGACCAGACAAACCCTCTCCAAAGGCAATGTACCTCAAATTATGGTTTCATTTTGCATCAAGATGTTTGAGTTCAAAGGATCCAAAATGATCACTATTGTCCTAATATGTTCTCAAGATCATCCATGTCAAGTTTCAAGCCTTGCAGAGAAAATTTGCTCAGTCAATTGCTCAAAGGCCTGAAAATCGACTGTGCTAGGGCAAAAGTCAACTGTGGCCCACATACAGTCAAACCTCAAGATTTTTGGTCAAAATCCTCATTTTGAAGTATTATTCATCATTTGATCAAGGTTTGATCATGATTCCTCAAGGATTGCTCACAATTCATCAAAACCCAAAAGTTGCTAAATTAGGGTTTTGTAGGAAAAGTCAACTCAACTTTGACCAAGCATAACTTTCTCATACTTTATCAAAAATGACCCATCCAAAGCTCATTTTGAAGAGGATGTAATTCCATACAATTCATCTTCATCTCCCAAGTTCAAAATATGCACTCACAAGAAGATATGAATTTGGACATTATAGGTCATTTTGAAAAGTCAACAAAAACACCTTTTGGGTCAAAGCTTCATACATGAACATGGAAGACTCAATTGAGATGAGACCAAAAGGGTTGCTTATAGGACATATTAAGCTTTCTAAAAATTCATAGAAAACCTCTCTAGCGTCAAAATTGAAAGAGTTATTCATTGGCCATGTTGACCCTTTTTGCAAAATTACCAAAAGTCAAAAGTGTCCAAAATTGCATTTTTTGTCAAATGGGCCCAACTTTTTATGCTTGCACTGAGTTTGTAATGTGACCCACGATCCATGAGCCCTTCCACTTGTCATTCTCTTATTTTTGTTATTTATTTTTATTTTATTTCATTTAAATCAAATAAAATCAATATAAAATAATGAAAATATCAAAAACTAATTAAATCTTGAGATTTTATGCATGATTAGGTCCATTACACAGCTGGAGACAAGATCAAATCGTGCAAGGCTTTATTTGGACACACAAAGATTGAATTTGCTTGATTTGGAAAGATTTGGTGCAAGGATTAAATCATGAATCAATATTCATAATTGAGAGAGATTTGGTACAAAGTTGCAACCCTAATACACTCTAGTATACATAAGGAACAAGTGCAGACCAAAAGAAGGAGGCTGGACGCGTGCAAAGGCCGAGAATCAATTTCAAAAATTCAAGAAAAAGTTGCAAACTAATTTCCAAGTTTTAGGCCATCTCAAGCCATTCTGATCATACCAATCATTTGCTGGACATCTTAGGATCATATTTCAATCGCTAGCAAGCTTCCCCACGCCTTGAAACACCCTATAAGAGTCACACGGTTTGGCTTTTTTCTTGAAATCGATTACATTGATTCAGGTATATTTAGCATGATTAATTGATATATTCATAATCCTTGATTTGTTTGCAAGCTAATGGTTATGATTAATTGCATTTTTATTGACTGTGCAGCAAAGTGCCATGGCTAGGTTTTTTCTTCGTTTTTAGGGTTTTATTGTACAGGGAAAATTGACCAGTGATAATGGTACCATGATGCTCGTGAGGTTGCAACGAGTTGATTGGTACCATTGGTTTTTATTTATCATGCTTGTATGAGATTTTGGAAATGCACAGGGTTATACCTACACTCAGTGTTCGTAGGTAAAAGCCATGATACTTACAGCGATGGTGGGAGGAAGAAGAAGGATACGTGGCACTCCCTGACTTGCCAGTTTGAGTTTCACGCGTTTTAATATATAATACTTTGCTTTTATCATATTATGATTGTTATTGGTCATATGTACAATTGAATCAGCCAGCTCAGATGGCAAGCGTGCAGTGGGAGAATGCCTAAGGGCCTGGGTGAGATCCCCAGGTCCCAACTTTATTTCATGTTTTTCTTGGACAGGTAATCTAGTGTATCACATGGCAAGGTACCCATCATGCGCTACCCAGATCTGACCCTTCAACCCATCAAGGCTTCAGATCCAACGCCTTCTCCCTGAAGGACCACCATGCACCTAAGTCAAGCTGGCATATAGGATCTGGCAAAGTCAAAAAGGGCCAGGAATTGTTGGGCCAAGAATTTCAAGAAGCACCCCCCTTTTTGCTAAAAGCTACCAGGCCCATTATTTTTTCTTTTCTATTAATTTCATTTATTTATTTAATTTGCTTAAATATTCTTAACCAAAATCAATTTCTTTTTCACAAAAAAATCATAAAATCAAGTTTCACAAAATTTAGAATTAAGTTTTTATTTTATCAAATTTAATATAATTAGTTTGATTTAATATAGGGTAATTCTAACTTTTTTATATAATTAAAATCAATTAGAAAATTAGGGTTAGACTTGTGATTTAATTTTTATTTCTTTCTCAAAATAAAAAAATACAAAAATAGGTTAATTTAATTATTTTTCTTAAGTTTAAATTAATTAGTAATTAGGTTTTGTTATTATTCAATTAAACTTTATTTTCTCAAAAAATACAAAAAACGACAAAAAATGATTTTTCTTTTAAATGACAATTAGGTAGTTGGGGTCAAAACCCTAAATCTCTCGTTTTCGATTCATCGCGCGCGTTTATTATTTTTGCAATATTAATGTAACTGCTCACGGTATGTAATAGCTTAAATTAGGATTTTCTTTATTTATCGTCTTTTACGGGTTTTTGGCTATGTAATTAATCCCTACCCGAAAGCCTTGTAATAGCGTAGTTTTGCTTTCCCGCATTTTAATTCTCGCAAATATTAACTGTTTAGATGTATGTTAATAGGATTGTATGACAAGATTGCATGAAAAGTTAAAACGGCTAGAAAACCGTAATGTGCAAAGATAATAATTGAAATCAAATCACTCGCACATGCGCACTCTTAGGGTATACTCTCACTTCCGTTGCCTTCGGTAAACGATCATTAAGTATAGGGTGTCTTAGTGGTTGCCCTCCTGTCTAAACAAAGATCAAATGTCCCGCTCAGAAATGTTGCCTCGGATAGGTTGCCTCGGAAATGTTGCCTCGAATATGATCTTAAGACTCCAGGGTTATTACTAAGACGTCCTAACATTTCTTTAGTGATCGTACTTCCCTTTCGAATTGGCCCTTACAACTCCAACAACGGTGCTTCCTATTTTTCATTAGTAGGATAGTGCTGTCTAAAGGAAACAAGAATAGAAACAATCTTTTTTCGAGTAGGTAGATGCTAATAGGTACTTTCTCAAATCAAACTTTTCACACTTACACTTTTTCAAACAAAGTTTTCAAAAACAACTTCGTAACACTCTTGAGGACAGAAACAAGGGTTAAAACGAAGTAAAACAAAACTTTTCAAAACCAACACACACAAGCAATTTTTAAAAGATGAGCAAGTACCTAAGAGCCCATGGAAAACCATGGATAGAAAGGGTGCTAACACCTTCCCTTTCTATAATCTACCCCCCGTACTCAGAATATCTCGAAAAAGGATTTTTTCTGTGCTTTTTTCCTTTCCGATTGGATAAAATAAAAGTCGGTGGCGACTCTTGCTTACCGCGACATTTTGCGAATACGAAACGCAAAACGCAAACCAGCATTTTTGAAAACAGACGGTTCTACCACCGTATCACAGAACTGGCGACCCTGCTGGGGACTTAATAAGTGGGGTATACCTTAGGATCTAGTTCATCATATTTGCTTCTCTTGTTTGTTTTGGTTGCTTTACGTTTAAGGGTTTTTTGTTTGGGAGTTACTATAGATCCTAACTCGGATTTGGGGACACCTTTTAGGTAAGTAGCAATAAATTGTGAGGGAACTGTACGGCGTAGACCGATACAGTTGAAGCAGTAGCTACGTTGATGTGGAACATTGGTTGGTACCGGTATTCCTTGTGGAGAAACGAGGAGAATACGGGGCCGCTACGTGTGTCGTTAAGCATCAACTGACCTTAGAACCCTTAATCGACCAACTCAACAATTAGAAATTAGTGAGATAGACGGCCTCGGTGTAAAGCTGAGAATTGGTTGATACTCGATGCTACACTCATTGAGACCATACTCTCGAGATAGTTCCGGCCGCAAGAAAAGATTGCGTAAGCTGAAACCATGACCGATGGAGGATAGTCAATGATATTGATAACATCTAGAACCTGGTTACTTTTCTAAGACAGGTTGAAACCAACTTAACTTCAAGAGGGTAATACCCTAGACCCCATGCAAGCCTTAAACTTAAGGGCTTTTGTGTGACTTGTTTGCCTTTGCCATGCCTGTTATCTGCTATACCTGTTGTTTTTATCATGACATCATGCATCATAACATAGCATGCATACTTCATTACACTAACCATTTCAAAGACCAAGGGAGTTTATCTTTGTTCTGTTTTACAGATCATGGCTTCCGTGCGCAGAAATACCATCCGAGTTAACTTTGTGCAAATACCTGCTCAACTTAAAGAGTTAGCCTCAAGAATTTCTGAGACTTCTATGTTCATTAAGAGACATGGTCAGCTTCTTATCCTGGTCACCTCAAAGTTTGATGAGCAGATGATGAGTGTACTTTTCCAGTTCTTCGATCCTGTGCATCATTGCTTCACCTTTCCAGATTACCAGCTGGTTCCCACTTTGGAAGAGTTCTCTCACTTATTGGGCATATCCATACTTGAGCAAGTACCTTTTACAGGTATGTAAGAGGTTCCTAGACCAGAAGACAGTGCCTCAGCTCTGCATCTGAAATAGGCTGATGTAGTATCCAATTGGGAAACACGAAGCGGGGTCGAAGGTTTCTTAGCCAAGTTTCTAATAGACCAGGCTCAACTATTCTGGGATAATTTGGATTTTCAGGCTTTTGAAGATGCCTTGGCTCTCCTTATCTATGGCTTGGTTCTCTTCCCGAATCCAGATTCCTTTATAGATGTGAATGCGGTCAAGATTTTCCTTTCTCGCAATCCTGTGCCTACTCTACTGGGTGATATCTTGCATGCCCTCTACACTCGTACTGTGCGAAGAAGAGGGACTCTTATGTGTTGCATGCCATTGCTGTCAAGGTGGTTTATTTTGCACCTCCCCAAGTCTGTACTAAAGAACGAAGAAGGTCTTGGATGGTCCTACAGAATAATGTCACTTGCCCATACAGACATTCTTTGGTGTTCCCGGGCTATGGAAGACACTGCTGTTATTGATCGTTGTGGAGGATACCCTAATGTCCCATTGCTTGGAATCAGAGGGGGTATAACCTACAATCCTTGTCTAGCTTTGCGACAATTTGGTCATGCTCAGAGAGATGGTCCCCATGAGCTACGTCTTAAGGATATTGCATTTGACTACAAGGAAGATGTTGAGGAGCATCGCCGGAGGTTTATACGAGCTTGGGGCATGGTGAACAGATCTGACCCCCAAGAGTTGGGACCAAGGACTTCCCTTCCTATGCAGCCTTACCTCCAATGGGTCCGAGCCCGTGCCCAGAAGCTTGGAATGCCTTATGAATCCGTATTGCCAGTGATTGTGGAGCCCACTAATGAAAAATGCGTTCCTTACACAGTTCTTTATCCTTACATGCCCACTGACCCTGGGGCGTTGTAGAGGTCTTGGATTCAACTGAAAGAGGAAAGGGATACTTACTGGGAGAAGTACCATGAGCAAGAAAGGAAGATTTTGAAGCTTACCAGGTAGCTCGAGAAGGAAAGAGTGATCAATGACTATGTCATCACCAAGAGGAAGCGTCCATGGGACTTTTGATTTTGCTTTTTCTAGTTTAGACTTGTTTTCCATTTATTTCTTTGTAACGCCTTAAAGGCATTGTTGAACCTTTTACAAGTTGATCTAATGAAGTTTGTTTATTTTTGGTTTGCAAATTTAAATTCCCCAAAGTCTTTGAAATCATTACATACGCATCCCATTATCATGCACATCATTACAGGTACCATTACAGGTTTCTCATCTCCTTCGCTGTTTATTTCAGCAAAATGTCTTCTGATCAAGCCATCAAAGATCTTCAGGCATAGAAAGCCCAATTCCAACAGATGTTCTTGAGCTTGGCTAAAGGGCAAGAGGATTTGAAGACTCTCATTCTGAAAGAGAAGAAGAAGAAGGTCGTTCTTCTGAATATGGGCAGAAGGTATGGGGAAAGGTTGAAACAACAAGCTGATCTGACCTCTTCATCCAAGGAAGGGGAGAACCAAGAAGAAGAAAAGGGCCCCAATTCTGCAATCTCTGATAATGATACTGATTTTGATGATGAGCAATATCCTCCAGCCGAGGATAGGTACAAGCAGCTAGAAGACCGTCTGAGTGCTATGGAAATCCAGAAGATACCCGGTTTGGATTTCGGAGAACTAGGACTGGTATCTGGAGTGGTGATCCCTCATAAGTTCAAAGCTCCTGTTTTTGCCAAGTACGATGGAGTATCCTGTCCAAAACTCCACCTCCGCTCGTACGTCCAAAAAATTCAACCCCACACTGCTGATAGAAATTTATGGGTGCATTTCTTTCAAGACAGTCTGTCAGGGACTCAGCTTGAATGGTTTTATCAATTGGAAGGAGCCAGTGTCCGAAACTGGGAAGACCTTGCTGCTGCTTTTTACAGGCAGTATTAGTATAACGCCGACCTTTCTCCCACTCGTACTCAGCTCTAGGGTATGTCTATGGGTACAAGTGAAGGTTTTAAAGACTATGCTCAAAAGTGGAGAGACTTGGCTGGAAGAGTCCAACCCCTTTTGTCTGATAGGGGGTTGGTTGACATGTTTCTAGGGACGCTGTCTGGTCCATTCTTCAACCATATGATCGGTATTTCGTCATCTGGGTTTACTGAGTTGATCTTGACTGGAGAGAGAGAGTAGAAGCTGGTATCCGAAGTGGTAAGATACAGAAGGACACTTCATCAAGTGCAATAAAGAAGCCTTTCACTGGTAAGAAAGAAGCTGGTGCAGTCTACGGCCCAAGGGGCCAAAGTAGACCTGAACACCGTCAAGCAGTAAATGTGGTAGTGATATCGAGACCCACGGTTGCTCCACAACACAACAATCAACAAAGGATGGAAAGACCACAAAGGCAGTTCACTCGGCTCAATATGACCCTGACTCAAATTCTGCCACAATTATTGAAAACCAATCTGGTAACTCTGAGGGAGGCCCCGAAGAATCCCAACACCACTTCTCCCCACTATAACCCGAATACCGGCTGCGCCTATCACTCTGAAAGTCCAGTTCATGATACAAACAACTGTTGGGCCTTAAAAAACAAAGTGCAAGACTTGATCGAAGCTAAAGAGATTGAGTTTGACGCTCCGGAGAAGCCCAACATCATAACTACTCCCATGCCCAAACATGGTCATGGAGTAAATGATGTAGACGGTGATTTATTTGTGACCTCTGTGGAAGAAATTTCTTCTCCTTTGATGACAGTAAAGAATAATTTGATATTGGCCGATTTATTTCCGGGTTATGGTGAAGGTTGCCACACGTGCTCAATCTTGCCTGCTGGTTGCCTCTTATTGAAATCAGGTGTTCAATGCCTGATGGATAACAAAGAGATCCTGTTCGAAAAGTCTTTGATTCCGTTAGTTCCAATTGAAGATGTTGCCATCATAACCATTTCCGCCAATCCTTCCAAGGTTTCCTCGAGAAAACCTATTAGGATTACACCCGTCCCGAGAATTGCTCCGTTAATAATTACTGTCCCTGGTCCTATCCCATAAACTTAGGATAAGGCTGTCCCTTGGCACTATGGTGATGATGTGTATTACCATGGAGTTAAACAAGACTTAAAAAGTGAGGAAGCTGATGTTGATGTCAGCAATATTATGGGGGCTAGCAAGGTCACCAGAAGCGGAAGACTCTTTTCTCCCGAGATTTCCCCTCTGACTGTCCATAAACCTGTTGTCATTCCATCTGGCAGTACATCAGCTACTATCCCAGTTCCTATTCCAGTTATCACCCCTGTCACCGAGCTATCTGGGACTAGGGGCAAAGAAATCATAGGTGAGCCTGCCCGGACGGAGGCACCTAAGAAGATCATTGTAGAAACCTCAAAACAAGAGATAGAAGAAATTTTGAAGATTATCAAGAAGAGCGACTATAACATAGTCGAGCAGCTGGGGCAGACCCCGTCAAAAATCTCCATGTTGTCCTTGTTGTTGTGTTCAGAAGCCCATGCAAAGGCTTTAATTACATTCCTCAAAACTACGCATGTGCCGCAGGAAACTTCAACCGATCAATTCAAAGATTGCATAGCTAGCTTGACTGCCGACAATGGGCTGGGTTTCTCAGATGCAGATTTGACTGCTAAAGGAAGAAATCATAATAATGCTCTGCACGTCTCGATCGAGTGCAGGGGCACTACTGTGGCCCATGTATTGGTGGATACCGGGTCCTCATTGAATGTTCTGCCAAAGAAAGCATTGGACCGTTTGGACTGTGAAGGTTTGATTCTAAAGCTGAGCTATGTTATGGTCAGAGCTTTCGACGGGTCAAAAAGGATGGTGCACAGGGAGGTGGACATCCCTGTTAAAGTTGGATCTCAAACTTTTGCATCCACCTTTTATGTGATGGATATCCGACCATCATATTCTTGCTTGCTGGGTCGTCCTTGGATTCATAAGGCTGGGGCAGTGACTTCCACGCTCCATCAAATGTTGAAATATCCGGTAAAAGGGAAGATTGTCACAGTACAAGGTGAAGAGGAGTATATGGTGAGTCATCTCAATTCCTTTCGCTACATGGAGATGGATGGGGAGTTCATCGAAACCCCTTGTCATAACTTTGAAGAGGTCCCCCAGACTTTGGCGTCAACTGAAGTTGCTACTGACAAACCTCCGATGAAGATGGCTTCTCTCAAGGATGCCAGGGCTGTAATTGAAGAAGGTGGGTGTACCAATTTGGGTCAGCTCCCTGATTTCACGCACAAAACTGATAAATTTGGTTTGGGCTTTACTATAGGGGCTCAAAGGGCTGTTAGGCACGCACGGATTAGAAGACCTCCTCTGTGCATCAACAATCAGGGAATTAATGCAATTAAAGATGATGAAGAAGATTCAGACATCGACAGCTGGATCTACCCAACAACCAATGGTGGATTGAACAACTGGACGACGAAGGATTTCATACCTGTTTCTTTTATTCCACAGTAATTGACTTTTGTTTTAAGAGTTGTAATAGACAGTTTAAAACTTTACAGCCCGGTGCCTTGCCCGAGGCACCTTGGCTTTGCTTGTGAGGGCTTATTATTTGTCATTTCATATATGATTAATAAAACATTGGACGTTTCTTGCATTACAAATTTTGCGCTCCTTGTTTTTCTTTTTCTGTCTCTCTCTTTATCAAAAACAGCTATTCTCTTACACACACTCACGTATCATAATGCAGATCCATATCCACTATGGATCCCATTGATAACGACTCTGCTACTGCCAGTTATGACTTTGAAAATCCGATCAACCAAGCTGGGGATGAAGGTGAGGATGATTGTGAGGTGCCTGGAGAGCTTGCTAGACTGTTACTACAGGAAGAAAGGGCCATACATCCTCATGAAGAGCCAATTGAATTAGTGAATTTGGGTACAGAGGAAGACAAGAAAGAAGTTAAGATAGGTGTGAATCTGGAGCCTAGTGTCAAACAATGGTTCATACAGATGCTACGCGACTATGTTGAGATCTTCGCTTGGTCTTATGAAGATATACCTGGTTTGGACACTGATATTGTGGTACACCGCCTGCCGACTAAAGAAGACTGTCCACCGGTAAAGCATAAGGTTCGCCGTATGCGCCCTGAGATGTCTGAGAAAATCAAAGCTGAAGTCATGAAACAGTTTGACGCGGGATTTTTAGCTGTCACTTCTTATCCGCAGTGGGTCGCCAACGTTGTTCTGGTGCCTAAGAAAGATGGTAAGGTACGGATGTGTGTGGACTATAGAGATCTGAACAGGGCGAGCCCCAAGGATGACTTCCCACTTCCTCATATCTATGTTCTGGTCGACAACACCGTGTAGCATAAGATCTTCTCCTTTATGGATGGTTTGTCTGGTTACAATCAGATCAAGATGGCTCCTGAGGACATGGAGAAGACAACCTTCGTTACATAGTGGGGCACCTTTTGTTACAAGGTAATGCCTTTTGGGTTGAAGAATGTTGGGGCAACTTATCAGCGTGCCATGGTCGCTTTGTTCCACGATATGATTCACCATGAGATTGAGGTTTATGTTGATGATATGATAGCAAGGTCCCAGACTGAGGAAGAGCACCTTGACCATCTCTAGAAACTGTTCGACAGGTTGAAGACTTACAAGATGAGGTTGAACCCGAACAAGTGCACCTTCGGGGTAAGGTCTAGTAAGCTGTTGGGTTTCATCGTCAGTGATAAGGGTATTCAGGTGGACCCTGCCAAGGTAAAGACCATACAGGAGATGCCGGCTCCCCGCATAGAAAAGGAAGTTAGAGGCTTTTTGGGACGTCTGAACTATATCGCCCGGTTCATTTCACATCTGACTGCCACTTGTTAGCCAATCTTCAAGCTGCTGAAGAAAGATCAAGTGGTAAAGTGGAATGACGAGTACCAGACCGCTTTCAAAAGAATCAAAGAATACCTCAAAGAGCCACCTATTCTGATGCCTCCAGTTGAAGGAAGACCTTTGATCTTATACTTGACAGTACTGGATAGTTTAATGGGGTGCGTGCTGGGGCAGCATGACGAGTCTGGACGAAAAGAGAACGCTATTTACTACCTTAGCAAAAAGTTTACCGACTGTGAGACTCGATACTCATTGCTAGAGAAAACTTGCTGCGCTTTGGCATGGGATGCTCGCCGGCTGAGACAGTATATGCTGACTCACACTACCCTATTGATATCAAAGATGGATCCAATTAAGTATATCTTCGAAAAGCCTGCCTTGTCTGGAAGAGTAGTAAGATGGCAGATGATATTAACTGAGTACGACATCCAATACACCACCCAAAAAGCAATCAAGGGGAGTGTGTTGGAGGATCATTTGGCACATCAGGCCATGGATGACTACCAATCCATGAATTTCGAGTTCCCGGATGAGAATATCATGTTGGTGACCGACTGTGAAGAACCTGGACCGGATGAAGGACCCGAGGAAGGATCCCGATGGTCTATGTATTTTGATGGAGCATCAAACGCGTTGGGTAATGGCATTGGCGTTGTGATCATATCTCTGGAGGGCTGTCATACTCTGTTCACCGCCCGATTATGTTTTAATTGTACCAACAATATGGCGGAATATGAAGCATGTATCCTGGGTCTTCAAGCTGCTATTGACCTGAGGATTAAGTTCTTAAGTTTATTCGGAGATTCCGCTCTAGTGATCAGTCAGATCAAAGGCGAGTGGGATACGAAGCACCCAAATCTTATTCCTTACAAAGAGTATGTACTGACATTGCTCCCACATTTTGAGGAGATAACCTTTGAACACTTCCCCGGAGAAGAGAACCAGTTAGCGAACGCGCTAGCTACCATGTCTTCTATGTTCAAAGTCAGGTGGGATAATGAAGCTCCCCAGATTACCATTATGAGGTTGGATGAACCCGCACATTGTTGTGAGATCGACACCGAAGAGGTAGCAGATAAACCGTGGTTTCACGAGGTAAGGAGGTATCTTGAGGCTCAAGAATACCCTGAGGGGGCATCTGTTAATGATAAGAAGTTTCTGAGAAGGTTTGCTGCGAAATTCTTCATCAGTAATGGGATCCTCTATAAGCGTAACCATGATTCAACCTTACTGCGATGTGTGGACAAAAGCGAGGCAGAAAGGATCATGGCAGAGTTACATGAAGGTACCTTCGGAACTCATTCCAGTGGACATACCATGGAAAAGAAGATCTTACGGGCTGGATATTATTGGTCCACTATGGAAGCCGATTGTTATCAACACTCTCGGACCTATCATAAGTGCCAAGTCTATGCTGATAAGGTGCATGTACCTCCAGTTCCTCTGAATGTTTTGACAGCTCCCTGGCCTTTTGCAATGTGAGGCATCGACATGATCGGAGAGATCAGACCTACTGCGTCCAATGGGCATTGCTTCATTCTGGTGGCTATTGATTATTTCACGAAGTGGGTTGAGGCAGCTTCCTTTGCTACAGTAACCAAGAACGTCGTGGCGCGGTTTATCTGACACAGTCTGATTTGTCGATATGGTGTACCAGAGAGGATCATTACTAACAATGGTACAAATCTCAATAATACGATGATCACCCAGCTCTGCAAACAATTCAAGATACAGCATCAAAACTCTTCTCCCTACCGGCCGAAGATGAATGGCGCTGTTGAAGCGGCTAACAAGAACATCAAGAAGATTGTGCAGAAGATGACATTGACATACAAAGACTGGCATGAGATGTTACTATTCGCTCTTCATGGGCACCGCACCTCAGCACAGACGTCAACATGGGCAACACCCTACTCTTTGGTGTATGGCATGGAGGCAGTCCTACCCATCGAAGTCCAGATACCCTCTCTCAGTATTATGAAGGATGCGGGTTTGAGCAAAGATGATTGGATCCAGACCCGGCTTGATCAGCTCAATTTAATCAATGAAAAGAGACTTATTGCTATTTGTCATGGTCAGACATATCAAAAGCGAATGATCAAGGCTTTTAACAAGAAAGTCATACGCCAAGAGTATCAAGTAGGGGATCTGGTGATCAAACGCATCATACTGCCACAAGGTGATCCCAGGGGCAAATGGACCCCCACATACGAAGGGCCATTTATGGTTAAGAACATTTTCTCGGGAGGAGCTATGATTCTAACCACCATGGATGGTGACGACCTTCCTCACCCCGTAAATGCAGACATAGTGAAAAATACTACGCCTAATCAAAGACCCGCTAGGTTGACTGGCCTAGGAAAAAATAAGGGCTTCCCGACGAACCAAAAGGGTTCGGGGAAAAGTAAGGGATGAAAATGAAAAAAATTGTACACCCGGCAAGTCGAAAACCTGAAAAGGCAACTTGGGCAAAAAAAGGTATCCCGGTGGACCGAAAAACCGAAAGGGTGGTCCAGGAAAAAATTAGGGATTGAAGCGTAACATTATGTCTCATTGGATCATCTTGCAACCAGACTTCGGTATCGACTATCAAGCTCGAACGACGCCAATCAATTTGATCTACCTTTGACCAAGTAGCAAAGTGATGAGACGCTTGAAGATATAAAGGCAATAGCAGAGTTGGAACCCAGTGGGATTGTTCATATAGTTGTTTTTCTTTCTTTTTCATAAATTGTACAATTTCTGTCCTTCAGCGGCGTTCTCTTACTAGGACGTCATCCTCTTTGTACAAAACGCCTATTACAGGCCAACTTCAAAAATCAATTCAATTCATTTCCACAAGAAATTCCAAATTGTTTTTCTTTTTCTGTTTTGTTTTGCAAGAACGTCCAATGATTCATTTTTGATATATGCATTTGAAAATAATTACTGCTCATAAATATTTACAATAAGAAACAAAAGACAATTACTCGTAATTCCAGGAACAGGGGCAAATAAGAAGTTTCCAAACCTCACAGTTGCTCTATCCACCAGGTACAAGGATAGAGCCAGCTTGAGAATATGACTAAAGGTACGTATATTCCCCGCAGAGTAGGGAGTATCCAAAGACAGTGGTGTTAGCTCTACCTAGCCAAGGTTCATAATCACGAATGAGTCGGCAAAATTCTTCCCAAGCAGAGTTTATCTATCACCAGCAAGAGAAGTTCACCACCAGCAGAGTTTATTTCTCCAAATCAGCATATCGTCCAATAGAGTATCTCTCTTCCCCGCAGAGTCCTCCTCCCACAGGGTTATTCTCAAACAGAGTCTCTCTCGGCAGATTGTTCTCGGGCAGAACGGACGCAAGTCTCCAGCTAATCATCTTCGGTCATTATCCCCAGCGAGAACAAAGAGCTCAACTCCTTGTACTCTCCAACAATAGTCCAGGATTTATTCTCCCCTGCCGGAGAATATCACAAGAACATTGCATATCCATACATCATGACATGCGCATATGCATGATACAGTACAATCTCATTTATTTTGAGAACATCATTGCTCAATACATTTCATACATCATGACATTACATACGAATAACTCTTTACCTTTTAGGGAAAGACACAATCAAGTTCTCGCAAGTTTTCTCTGGTTTAGTCAAATCGATACTAAGATTTCTATTCCAGTTCAAGCTATGAAGCCCGGAAATCGACCGGATAATATCTTGATTTCTCCAAAATACTATGAAGCCTGGAATCGGCCAGATAGTGGTATATCTTAAATACAAGCTATGAAGCTTGGAAATCGACCAGAAAACAGCTTAACCCTCAGCAAGTTATTATGAAGCCTAGAAATCGACCAGATAGCAATACAAGATACCATGAAGCCTGGAATTGACCAGATAATAGGTATAAGACACCGTGAATCCTGGCGCACAACCAAATAACGGTATAAGATCTTGTGAAGACTGGAGCACGACCAGATAGCGGTAAAGGACACTGAAACCTGGGACACGACTCGATAACAGTATAAGGTACTGCGAAGCTTGGAATTAAACCAAATAGCAGTTTACTCGTCCAGTTACTATGAAGCCATGAAATCGACCGGATATTAGTATGCCTTAAATTCAATATGAAACCCGGATGCGACCGGATAGCCACTTAATTCCTTCTGAAGCCTGGAGCACGACCAGATAAGAATTGAGAAATTGCAAAGCCTGGAGCACGACAAGATAACAGTTCATTTTCACCTCCTCGACTAAGAGATGAGTCCCCAGTAGAATAACGGACAACTGAAGCTCCTAAAATTCTATTACTCCCAAGACAGAGACCAGCATTCCCCAGCGAAATCCTCCTCAACAACAGGTGTATGGGCTCTCGCAAAGGAATCTCTTATGCGATAGAAACTTCTTCTGATGGAATCTTTAAGCCCATTTTCTGTCATGGACTTCCAAATGGCATCTATAAGCCCATTCCCGATATCACAAGACTAGTACCACTTCATGCGAGTGCAAATTTCTGGGCACTCTAGTGTTCAATCATCTTCCACATTCAGATCACGAAAGGTAGACAAGCCAATCTACATCCCCAGGTTTAAGAAGATTGAACAGGGGCAGCTGTTGTACCCCAAAATTTGCCCTCCCATATTTCTCAATACATGTCAAGTGAGGTCCTCAAATTGCTCAAGGAAGTCCAAGGGTTGACCAGACAAACCCTCTCCAAAGGCAGTGTACCTCAAATTAGGGTTTCATTTTGCATCACGATTTTGAGTTCAAAGGATCCCAAATGCTCACTATTGTCCTAATATGTTCTCAAGATCATCCATGTCAAGTTTCAAGCCTTGCAGAGAAAATTTGCTCAGTCAATTGCTCAAAGGCCTACAAATCGACCGTGCTAGGGCAAAAGTCAACTGTGGCCCACATACAGTCAACCCTCAAGATTTTTGGTCAACATCCTCATTTTGAAGTATTATTCATCATTTGATCAAGGTTTTATCATGATTCCTCAAGGATTTCTCACAATTCATCAAAACCCAAAAGTTGCTAAATTAGGGTTTTGTAGGAAAAGTCAACTCAACTTTGACCAAGCATAACTTTCTCATACTTTATCAAAAATGACCCATCCAAATCTCATTTTGAAGAGGATGTAATTCCCTAAAATTCATATTCATCTCCAAAGTTCAAAATAAGCACTCACAAGAAGATATGAATTTGGACATTATAGGTCATTTTGAAAAGTCAACAAAAACACCTTTTGGGTCAAAGCGTCATACATGAACATGGAAGACTCAATTGAGATGATACCAAAAGGGTTGCTTATAGGACATCTTAAGATTTCTAAAAAGTCTAAGAACACCTCTCTAGGGTCAAAATTTAAAGAGTTGTGCATTGGCCAAGTTGACCCTTTTTGCAAAATTGCCAAAAGTCAAAAGTGTCCAAAATTGCTTTTTTTGTCAAATGGGCCCAACCTTTTATGCTTGCACTGAGTTTGTAATGTGACCCACGACCCATGAGCCCTTCCACTTGTCATTCTTTTATTTTTGTTATTTATTTTGATTTTATTTAATTTAAATCAAATAAAATCAATATAAAATAATGAAAATATCAAAAACTAATTAAATCTTGAGATTTTGTGCATGATTAGGTCCATTACACAACTGGAGACAAGATCAAATCATGCAAGGCTTTATTTGGACACAAAAAGATTGATTTTTCTTGATTTGGAAAGATTTGGTGCAAGGATTAAATCATGAATCAATATTCATAATTGAGAGAGATTTGATACAAAGTTGCAACCCTAATACACTCTAGTATACATAAGGAACAAGTGCAGACCAAAAGAAGGAGGCTGGAGGTGTGCAAAGGCAGAGAATCAATTTCAAAAATTCAAGAAAAAGTTGCAAACCAATTTCCAAGTTTCAAGCCATCTCAAGCCATTCTGATCATACCAATCGTTTGCTGGACATCCTAGGATCATATTTCAATTGCTAGCAAGCTTCCCCACACCTTGAAACGCCCTGTAAGAGTCACACGGTTTGGATTTTTTCTTGAAATCGATTACATTGATTCTGGTATATTTAGCATGATTAATTGATATATTCATAATCCTTGAGTTGTTTGCAAGCTAATGGTTATGATTAATTGCATTTTTATTGACTGTACAGCAAAGTGCCATGGCTAGGTTTTTTCTTCGTTTTTAGGGTTTTATTGTACAGGGAAAATTGGCCAGTGATAATGGTACCATGATGCTTGTGAGGTTGCAATGAGTTGATTTGTACCATTGATTTTCATTTATCATGCTTGTATGAGATTTTAGAAATGCACAGGGTTATACCTACACTCAGTGTCCGTAGGTAAAATCCATGAAACTTACAGCGACGGTGGGAGGAATAAGAAGGATACGTGGCACTCCCTGACTTGCCAATTTGAATTTCGCGCATTTTAATATATAATACTTTGCTTTTATCATATTATGATTATTATTGGTCATATGTACAATTGAATCAGCCAGCTCAGATGGCAAGCGTGCAGTGGGAGAATGCCTAAGGGCCTGGGTTCGATCCCCAGGTCCCAACTTTATTTCATGTTTTTATTGGACAGGTAATCTAGTGTATCACATGGCAAGGGACCCACCATGCACCTAAGTCAAGCTGGCATACATGATCTGGCAAAGTCAAAAAGGGCCAGGAATTGTTGTGCCAAGAATTGCAAGCAGCACCCCTTTTTTGCTAAAAGCTACCAGGCCCATTCTTTTTTCTTTTCTATTCATTTCATTTATTTATTTAATTTGCTTAAATATTTTTAACCAAAATCAATTTCTTTTTCACAAAAAAAATCATAAAATCAAGTTTCACAAAATTTAGAATTAGGTTTTTATTTTATCAAATTTAATATAATTAGTTTGATTTAATTTAGGGAAATTCTAACTTTTTTATATAATTAAAATCAATTAGAAAATTAGGGTTAGACTTGTGATTTAATTTTTATTTCTTTCTCAAAATAAAAAAATAAAAAATAGGTTAATTTAATTATTTTTCTTAAGTTTAAATTAATTAGTAATTAGGTTTTGTTATTATTCAATTAAACATAATTTTCTCAAAAAATACAAAAAACGACAAAAAATGATTTTTCTTTTAAATGACAATTAGGTAGTTGGGGTCAAAACCCTAAATCTCTCGTTTTCGATTCATTGCGCGCGTTTATTATTTTTGCAATATTAATGTAACTGCTCACGGTATGTAATAGCTTAAATTAGGATTTTCTTTATTTATCATCTTTTATGGGTTTTTGGCTATGTAATTAATCCCCACCCCGAAGCCTTGTAATATCGTAGTTTTACTTTCCTGCATTTTAATTCTCGCAAATATTAACTGCTTAGATGTATGTTAATAGGATTGTATGTCAAGATTGCATGATAATTTAAAACGGCTAGAAAACCCTAATGTGCAAAGATAATAATTGAAATCAAATCACTCGCACATGTGCACTCTTAGGGTATACTCTCACTTCGGTTGCCTTCGGTAAAAAATCATTAAGTATAGGGTGTCTTAGTGGTTGCCCTCCTGTCTAAACAAAGATCAAATGTCCCGCTCAGAAATGTTGCCTCGGAAATGTTGCCTCGAATATGATCTTAAGACTCTAGGATTATTACTAAGACGTCCTAACATTGCTTTAGTGATCGTACGTCCCTTTCAAATTGACCCTTACAACTCCAACAACGGTGCTTCCTATTTTTAAATAGTAGCATAGCGCTGTCTAAAGGAAACAAGAATAGAAACAATCTTTTTTCGAGTAGGTAGATGCTAATAGGTACTTTCTCAAATCAAACTTTTCACACTTACAATTTTTCAAACAAAGTTTTCAAAAACAACTTCGTAACACTCTTGAGGACAAAAACAAGGGTTAAAACGAAGTAAAACAAAACTTTTCAAAACCAACACACACAAGCAATTTTTAAAAGATGAGCAAGTACCTAAGAGCCCATGGAAAACCATGGATAGAAAGGGTGCTAACACCTTCCCTTTCTATAATCTACCCCCCGTACTCAGAATATCTCGAAAAAGGATTTTTTTTCTGTGCTTTTTTCCTTTCTGGTTGGATAAAATAAAAGTCGGTGGCGACTCTTGCTTACCGCGACATTTTGTGAATACGAAACGCAAAACGCAAACCAGCATTTTCGAAAACAATCAATTCTGCCACCGTATCACACAATGCCTCATTGTGCTTTCTCCCCCTTGGTGTCAGATCAGCATCAGAGAAACCTAGGCCGTTATTCGCCGTCAAGCTGGCCACGCAATCTTGAAATTGGTCAGCCGATGTCTCTTGAGGCACATGGGCTGTCTTCAGAAACTTTACCAGAGCCTTCGCATGTGCCTCTGAGCACAGTAACAAAGCTAGCATGGAGATTTTGGAGGGAGTTTTCCCCAACTGTTCAACTACGTCGTAGTCGCTCTTCTTTATTATTCTCAGGATCTCCTCCATTTCCTTCTTGGAGGTTTCGAGGATAGTCAGTGGTTGAGCCTTCGTCCGGACAGGCTCTTCTTGAATACTTTTCCCTGGAGTTTCAGCAGTAGGAGCGTTGGTAGGGATAATAGCAGGGGTTGTGTCGTCTTTGTCAATAGGAGCACTTACAGATATGATTATTGGTACAGAGGTAACCTTTGGAACAACCACGGGTCCAAAAACTGCCTTTGGAGGGGCAATTTCTGGAGAGAAGATTCTACCACTACGGGTAATCTTACTGGTTCTGGAAACATTGCTGATGCCAGAGTCTTCTTCTTCAAAGCTCGTTTCTTTGGCGGCCAACCCATCTTGTTTGATACCATGGTAGTAGATGTCTCCACCGTAATTCCACGGTACTGTTTTGTCTGATTCATACGGGACCGGCCCAAGCATTGTGATTATAAGAGGAGTATTATTTGGAACCGATGTAATACTAACGGGTCTTTTGGGGACCCTGGAAGGATTGGCGGAGATGGTTATGATTGAAACGTCTTCAACGGGAACAGGTGAAACAGGAGTACTTTGAAACAGAATCTCTTGGTTGTCTATCAAGCATTGAATGCCTGTCTTCAACAAAGGGCAAACAGTTGGCGAGGACAGGAAAAGATGGCAGTCTTTATTACAACTCGGGAATACATCGACTTTCAACAAGTTTATCTTAATGATTGGGAGCGGAGTCAAGAGTTCATCAACTGTGGTAACAAACAAATCTTATTCGATAGCATTGGTGTTGTGACCATGCCTAGGCATAGGAGCTGAAATGACGTTTGGTTTCTCGGGCGCATCAAACTCAATCTCTTTTGCATCTATAAGGTCTTGAATTTTTCTTTTCAGGGCCCAACAGTTGTTAGTGTCATGACCCGGACTTTCAGAATGATATGCGCATCTGGCATTTGGGTGATAATGAGGGGACGTAGTGTTGGGGTTCTTTGGAGCTTCCTTTAGAGTTGTCAAATTGGATTTCGGAAGATGTGGTAAAACCTGGGCTAGAGTCATATTGATTCTGGTGAATTGCAGGACTGGCCCTTCCACCCTCGGTTGGTTACTTCTTGGTTGATCATATGTAGGCTTTGGGATCATAACGGCCCCTACCATTGGTCGGCGTTCAGCTCTCCCTTGGTTCCTTTGTGGATAAACAACAGATACCTTCTTCTTCCCAGTGAAAGGCTTTCTCAAAGCTGTAGAGGCAGATGAATCCTTCTGAATCTTTCCACTTTTTATGCCAGCTTCCACCCTCTCTTCGATTAGTATTAACTCAGTAAATCCTGCATATGAGCTTCCAATCAGATGGTTGAAGAAAGGGCCCGATAGAGTGCCTAAGAACATATCCACCAACTCCCTTTCAGATAGATGGGGTTGTACTCTCCCAGCTAGATCTCTCCATTTCTGCGCGTAGTATTTGAAACCCTCATTTGAAGCCATAGCCATACTCTAAAGTTGATTACGGGTAGGAGCCAAATCTGTATTATACTGGTATTGCTTATAGAAAGCTGCGGCAAGATCTTCCCAGTTGTGGACATAGGCCCTTTCCAATTGGTAAAACCAATCGAGTTGCGTTCCAGATAGGCTATCTTGGAAAAAATGGACCCACAAGTCTTTATCGGCAGAGTGCGGCTGGATCTTCCTCACATATGATCGGAGGTGCATCTTAGGACATGACACCCCATCATATTTTGCAAACAACGGTACTTTGAACTTTGGTGGGATCACAATTCCTGATACTAGTCGCAATTCTTCAAAGTCTAGACCTGACACCTTCTGTATTTCCATAGCGTTCAGACGCTCTTCAAGATGTCTGTACTTATCATCCGCTGGAGGATACTGTTCTTTGGAGTAGTCTTCCTCTTCTTCCTCCTCTTCGGATTCTGACGGAACTGCTGTTTCCTTTCCTTTTCCTTCTCCTTCATCACATGTTGCTGCGAAATTCAAGGTTCTTCTAGTTTGTCCTTGAAACCTTCTCCCCATGATTACAACACCAGTTGGTTTCTTCTCTTTCTTCTTCTTCTCTTTGGCCAACAGAGTCTTCAACTCCTCTTTTCCTTTGGCCAAGGTTGTGAGTAACTGTTGAAACTGCGTGTTTTGAACTTGAAGATCTTTGACTGTCTGTTCGAGATCTATCTTACTGAAATAAACAGTAGAGAGATGAGGAAACTCGTTGCAAAAGGCCTGTTTATGTTATGAGGAATGATATGTACATATGCAATGTTTTAAAGAATTTTAAAAGAAATTCAAGTTCGTTTTAGACAAAAAGAAACATACGTTATATTAATAAATAGAGTTTGAGTACATCAATGACCCTTGGGCTAAATAATACAAAACTCTAAGATAAAAAAGTAGTGCGCATCCTCTTTGGTGGAATATAGGCATTTAGAGTCTGCTCCTCATGAAGTAGCCTAGTGAATTCCAAAACCTTCTTCTCGCTTTCGTAGAATTAGGCTTCGAAAGCATCTCACTCTCCTTTGAGTTGTATCCAATCCCTTTGTAGGTCTTCAAAAGATGTGGGCATTTCAGGATGTAGGATAGTGTATGGAACTTCTCCTTCCTTAACAGGCTCGATGATCACCAGGAGAATTGAAGGATAAGGCATCATAAGACTTTGAGTGCAAGTTAGTACCCACTTGAGGTAAGGCTCAAGAGGGATGGAATTCTTGTGTCCCAAAGTCTTGCTATCCACCTTGTTTAGCATCCTCCAAGCTCGGATGAATCTCTGGCGAAGACCTTAATCGTCTTTGTCGTAGTCAAATACCAAGCCTTGAATCAGCATCTCATGTGGACCATCCCTTCGGGCATAACCAAATTGTCTTAGAGCTAAACATGGGTTGTAGGTGATGCCTCCCTTAATTCCAAGTAGAGGGACATTAGGGAATTCCCCACAACAGTCAACAATGATAACATTCTCTTTGGATCGGGAGCACTAATGAATATCTGAATGTTTGAGCGTCATTAACCTTTGTGACCACCTTGAACCTTGATCATTCTTGACTGATTGGGGAAGATGAGAAATAAACCATATTTCTAGGAGAGGAGTGCAACACATAAGGACACCTCTTTTCCTCATTGTGCGAGTGTGAAAAGAGTGTAGGATATCCCCTAGTAATGTAGGCACTGGATTGCATGACATGAAGATTTTGACGGCACTCACATCTATGAGTTGGTCAGGATTGGGGAACAAAACCATCCCATAGAAAAGAAGAGCCACAATTTCCTCAAATGCTTGCAAGTCTAAGGAATTCCAACAACTTTGGGCTTTCTCAAACATAAACTTTACTAAGAAGCCTTTGACACCACTTCTAGTTTCCCAATAAGTTGTGACATCAGATGAGTGCAAGTGCAGAGCTTGAGCAATCTCTTCTGGCTTTGGGTCTCTTTCTGTACCATTAAAAGGTAGTTGATTAAGAATGGGAATCCTCAAGAGTTGATAGAATTCTTCCAAAGTGGACACGAGCTGATAGTCGGGAAATGTGAAGCAATGGTGCAAAGGATCAAAGAACTAGAAAAGCACCTTCATCATATCCTCCTCTGTGTTGGAGGTGACCAAGTTGAGTAGACGACCATGCCTCTCGGTCAATGGAGAGTTCTCAGGGATCCTTGAAGCTAGCTCCTTGAGTTGGGGAGGAATTCTTACAAGGTTGACTTGGATAGTTTTCCTTCAAAGTGAATCCATATCCTACAAAACAAGAACAAAGATGAATCTCCAAAATCCTTGAAATGGTTAGTGGATGTATATGATTCTCATGATGTCCATGATGTTATGCACAAGTATGTATATACAAGTAAAACAAACAAGTTCTTAGTTTAGGCTTGCATGGGGTTTTATAGGTAAGTACCCTCTTGAAGTTTGGTTGGCTCAACCTGTCCTAATAATAGTAACCGGGTTCTAAGGAGCTCAATATCACTGGATTTTTTCCTTGGTCATTGTTTCAGCTCAAGTCTCTTTAATGGCGACCGAAATATCCCAAGAAACCAACCCTCAATGAGTGTAGTATTGAGTATCTACCAACTTCGGACTGCACCAAAGCCGGTCATCTCACTACATCCTAAAGGCCAAGTTGGTCAAGTAAAGGGTTCTAGAAGTTCATTAGTGCTTTATGACATCACTCAGCAACCCCGTATTCTCTTTGATTAACTCAAAGGCTATCGGTACCCACAAATATGTCACACTAACATAGCTATTTCTTAGATCATGTCGGTATACCCCGCACAATTTCCACAACGTATTGCTATTTACCTATAATGTTTCCCAAATCCGGGTGGAGGATTCAAACCAAACAAAGAACCATAATGTAAAGCAAACAAGTCAAACAAATGTAAGAAAATAAATGTGATCTAGCCCTAAGGTAACCCCAATTTAAGCAATCCCCAACAGAGTCGCCATTTCTGTGATACGGTGGGAGAACTGACTTGAGGTGTTTGCGTTTGTGTTTGCAAATGTTGCGGTTTAGCAAGAGTCGCCACCGACTTTTCTTTTATCTAAAAAGGAAAGGTGAAAAATCACAGGAAATACCTTTGAGATGTTTTCTTGAGTTTGGGGGGTAGATTATGAAAAGGGAAGGTATTAGCACCCTTTTCATCCATGGTTTTCCATGGGCTCTTAGTTACTTGCTAGATCACTTGCTTTTTGAAATTGTGCTTTGTGTGGTTTTTGAAAGTATTTTGTAAAAGAGGCCATTTGTTTAGGCAATCTTTGTAATGATTCTCCTACGTAAGAATGTATACAAAGATGTTTGTCTTTTTGAAAATGTTTTCAATGTTTGTAAGATGTTTTTGAAATGTGTGTGTTTGTTTTGGAAAATAGCAAGGATAGTTGTTTGAAAATAGAGCAAGTAACTAGAAGTAATCTACCTACTCAAAATGTCTTTCTTATGCACTTTCTATTCCTTTGACATTGTTGTCTTACCATTGATTTGGTAAGAAATCCTATCTTTGGATGTGAACGGGACGGGCGTGGGTCATCGTATAACCATGATTAGCAATGTTTGCAAAGTACCTTAGCATTTTGAGGGACCAAGATCATTTTGTAAGGAAACCTTGAATAACGTCATCGAGAGACTATGATCTTATATTTTTTTGTTTTGCCAAGATACTTCGCATGCGTAATATGGATATTTTTATATAAGGCAACCAAGTGGAGAAACCCTAAGGATGCTTGTGTCCAAGTGTGTTATTTTCATGCTTTGATTTTGTCTTGTATTAGGGTTTTCTATTTGATTTGTTTTTATCTTACTATACAAACCCTAATTACTAACATGGCATGTAAAGCGATAAATTGCGTAATGTAAAGATTACTAAGCTATTACAAAAAATTTATGGGGAGGGGGGAATACAAATTTGAATGGGGATTTGCAAGAATGTAAACCTAAATAAGCTATTACAATCAAATCGAATTTGTACGAATATTGGAATAAATAAATACAATATTTAAATATGAAATATTATGTACATGCAAGAAAAAGATTTTTGTTTTGTTTTTTATGTGAAAAGAGTTTTAATCTAAAACCTAATAATTTTAAGGAAAAAAAGAAATTAATTCTTGAAAAAAAGAACAAAGTTAACCCTAAAAAGAAAATAAAGTTTTAATGTGTTATTTTTTGTGTATTTTTTTATGTAAAAATAATAAATAATATTGTATGAAAATATTTAGTTTTTATATGCTAAAATAAATATTTACAAGCATATATATATAAATATAAAAGAAAAGATAATAATATATCTAAGTTTTATTTTTTACAAATTTATTTAAGAAAGAAAGTTAGTATATATTGAAGATAAAATATATTTTTTATGTGAAAAATAAAATAAAATAAAATGCAATATTATCCTATTTGTATTTTTTAAGATTTTATGTATTAAAGAAAAATATTTAATAAACAAAAATAAATAAATAAAAATATATGAAAATAATGGGCCAGGGGTGCTGTAAGGAAACTGGGAGCAGTATGTTAGTAAAAAAAACGCTAGGCCCAAAGAATCAAGCCCAATCCTGCAAAAACAGCCAAAAATGAAGAAGGAAAAAATATGGAAAAAATAAAAGGTAGCGCCAAGGTTCGAACCCAGGACATGGGTCTCACCAGCGCGCTACCTTGCCACTGGGGTGGCTATACATCCGTTGATTAATGTGAAACAAAAATAACATAACACAAACAAAGCCCTTGCCCTGTACTTCGTCTTCTTCCTCTAGCCAGCCAGATGCTACGTAACTTTCTCATTTCTCCATGAAAATGAAAACTCATAACATGAATGTTGTAGCATTTTGTCTCACGATTCTAACCATATAAATCATGTAAGCTAACAATCAAAGATCAGAATGAATTTTAAAAGCCCTAAATTTAAACCTAATTTTTCCAGGAACTTCAAGTTCAAAATTCTCTCAACTTAGACCAAATAAATGCAAGATATATACATGTACAACTTCGTAGCAAAGAGGTCTACATTGTTTATTCACAAATCGGGGCTAATGGATGCCTGTATGAAGAGATATAAGTTGAGATTTTTACCTCTTTCAGTTGAAATCATGAATGGAATTGGAGTGAGTTTTATGAAGGCCTGATGATTGTTTGAGCTTGCTTGAACCTCCCTGAGTGTGTTCCAATCCTTGCCTTGCTTTGGAAGTGCCTGGAACTCTCTATCCAAGTCAACCTGCAAGCTTTGAAAACAAAAATGGTAGATGATGGAGAAGGAGTTACAGTACAGGGATGAGGGTCTGGATCAATTAGATATCAAGTAGGTAAAGTGTTTTGATGGTTAAAACTTGAAACGCACGAGCCAAATGAGGGATTGTTATGCTTATGCAAAAACTGCAAGTTTTGATAGTTTTTGGTGAAAGGGAGTTTGGGGAGTGTTTCAGGCCTCTAGCAATCGTGTTTTCTGTTGTATTGTCTTTGTATATTAGTATAGAGAAGGTCTTAAGTCAACTCTTCCACAGGTTTATGAGTTATAGGCTTTTGGCACACTTTCTTGCTTTTGAAGCCAAGTGAAGGGACAAGGCCTTACCTGCTTGTACTGGCTTGTTTAGGGCTGGTATATGTTCTATACAAGTTTCCTTAGGTCTGTGGTACTTGTATGTGCAAAGGAGACAGGTTCAATGCTCAAGATTTGTAACGTTTGCAAAAGTGGAGCTTTTTCAAAATGGCAATGGCCACTTTATGCCATTTATGGAATTACAACTTGGGTAATGGCTCTAAGGCTTGGATTAAAGCTTTGTCAACTGAGTAAGAATTAAATTAAGGAGTAAAAAACAAGTTTGGGACCTTCAAGGCATGGATTAGGCAACATAGGTACTGATTTGAAAATTGTTCTTCATGAAATGGCTTGAATCAAAAGTGAGAAATTGCCAACTTCATCTCTTCGATTATCCCTACTAAAAAATGATCTTGAGGAGTTATTGGACATTTTGGAAAGCTTGAAATGTGCTATATAACTCATCTTTGAAATTCATTTAAAGACACCTCTTGGAACTAGGTGAAAAATTTTCATGAAGTTGGGTCCAAAGCCTGCCTAAATTAGGGCAAAATTTCACTAAGTTATCTAGTTCATGAGCATGTATTCACAAAATTTTATCTTGAGATACAAGCCTATTTAGGAAAAAGTGTGTGGAGAAAAGTTGTAGATTTCATGGAGATCTACAACTTTCATGTTGGGAACATCCTTTGAATCATCTTGTATCATGGTGAAAAAATGGCCTAAAGTTGAGAAAAAAAAAGAAATCTTCTATACTTAGAAAAATTTCTAAGTTAAGAAAATTTTCAATTTTAAACCCTACTCTTCAATAATTGATTTCTTGATGAACAAGTTTCACATTTTGACATGTTTTAATGAGTTGTGACCCTTGGCACTTGATTTTGAGCAAAAAGTCAAAGTTTGACTTTTCAGTATACAATTGACTTTTGATCAGTTGACTGCAAATTTCATCTGTCTATCAATGAAATTGAAATGTTTTGAACCATGTAATTATATCAAGATGATGCAATTGAATCATTGAAATCATGATTCAAATCAATTGGTCATTTTCTAGGTCAAAAATCAGAAATTGCCCTTCCTTAGTCAAAACCCTAATTTTGACCATTTTGCGCTTTTGATGATTTGATCAAATTTCTTGAGGAATTGTAGTCCAAACTTGATCAAATGATACATACGAGTCTATAATGTTGATGTGGATATAAAATTATGAAGTTTGACTGTAAATTGGCCATGGTTGACTTTTTTCCCAATACAACTGATTTTTAGGTCAACTGTCCAATTGACTGATAAAAAATATGGTTCAAGGCTTAAAACTTGTCATGAGTAATCTTAGGGGTCCATAATGATGTTTGAAAGTCATATGAAGCATTAATAGTCCAATAATCCTTGTGCAAACTCAAACCCTAATTCTGGGTCAACAGTGTAAGATGAGATGTCTTGAGCTGACCCAACCCTAATCCAGTCTTGAGTCAAAGAGATCTTGTGAGAAAATTCTTGATAAATGAGAGGGCAAATTTTGGGGTACAATAGTTGCCCTCCTATCTAAAAAGATAAAATGTCCCGTTCAAACGTTTCCTCTGAAATGTTTCCTCGAATATGATCTTAAGACTCTATGGTTACTACTAAGGTGTTCTAACATTGCTTTAGTGATTGTACGTCCCTTTCGAATTGACCCTTACAACTCCAACGACGGTGCTACCTATTTCTCAATAGTAGGATAGCACTGTCTAAAGGAAACAAGAATAGAAACGATCTTTTTTTGAGTAGGTAGATGCTAGTAGGTACTTGCTCAAATCAAAGCTTTTTCACACTTACACATTTCAAAACAATTTGCAAAACAACTTCGTCACACCTTTGAGGACTGATACAAGGGTTATCACGAAGTCAAACTTTTCAAAGCAAAGCACATACACAAGCAATTTAAATAAAAAAATAGAAAGTACCTAAGAGCACATGGAAACCCATGGATAGAAAGGGTGCTAACACCTTCCCTTTCTATAATCTACCCCCCGTACTCATAATATCTCGAAAAAGGTTTTTTTTCTGTACTTTTTTCCTTTCCGATTGGATGAAATAAAAGTCGGTGGCGACTCTTGCTTACCGAGACATTTTGCAAACACAAAACACAAAATGCAAACCAACATTCAAACAGCTGGTTCTGCCACCGTATCACAAAACTAGTGACTCTGTTGGGGATTTAATAAGTGGGGTATACCTTAGGATCTAGTTCATCATATTTGCTTCTCTTGATTGCTTTGTTTGCTTTATTTGTGAGGGTTCTGTTTGGGGTTACTATACATCCTACACCCGGATCTGGGGATACCTTTTAGGTAAGTAGCAATAGACTGTGAGGGAACTGTATGGCATAGACCGATACAGTTGAAGCAGTAGCTACGTTGGTGTGGCACATTGGTTGGTACCATTATCCCTTGTGGAGAAACGAGGAGAATACGGGGCCGCTACATGGTGTCATTAAGCATCAATTGACCTTAGAACCTTTAATCACCCAACTTGGCCATTAGAAAGTAGCGAGATAGTCGGCCTCGGTGTAGAGCTGAGAAATGGTTGATACTCGATGCTACACTCATTGAGACTATACTCTCGGAATAGTTCCGGCCGCAAGAAAAGATTGCGTGAGCTGAAACCATGACCGATGGAGGATGGTCAGTGATATTGAGATCCTCTAGAACCCGGTTACTTTTCTAGGACAGGTTGAACCAACTTAACTTCAAGAGGGTACTACCTTTGACCTCATGCAAGCCTTAAACCTAAGGGTTTTGTGTGATTTGACTGTGCTTGCAATATTTGTGTTTGTTATACATGTGGTTTATCATGACATCATGCATCATAACATGGCATTCATGCTTCATTACACTAACCATTTCAAAGACCAAGGGAATTTATCTTTGTTATATTTTGCAGATCATGGCTTCCGTGCGCAGAAATATTATCCGAATCAACTTTGTGCAGATACCTTCCCAACTTAAAGAGCTAGCAATAAGAGTTTCTGAGAATTCTATGTTCATTAAGAGACACTGTCAACTTCTCAGCCTGGTTACTTCAAACCTTGATGAATAGATAATGAGCGTACTATTTCAGTTCTTCGATCCCAAGCATCACTGCTTCACCTTTCCAGATTACCAGCTGGTACCCACCTTGGAAGAGTTCTCTCATCTATTGGGCATATCCATTCTTGAACAGGTGCCCTTCACAGGTATGGAAGAAGTTCCTAGACCAAAAGACATTGCCTCAGCTCTGCATTTGAAACGGGTTGATGTGGTATCCAATTGGGAAACTCGAAGCGGGGTCGAAGGTTTTCTAGCCAAGTTTTTGATAGACCAGGCTCAGCTATTTTGGGATGATTTAGATTTTCAGGCTTTTGAAGATATCTTGGCTCTTCTTATCTATGGATTGATTCTCTTCCCTAATCCGAACTCCTTTGTAGATGTGAATTCTATCAAGATTTTCCTTTCTCGCAACCCTGTGCCTACCTTGCTTGGAGATATCTTGCATACCCTCCACATCCGTACTATAAGGAGGAGAGAGACTCTTATGTGCTGCATGTCGTTGCTGTCGAGGTGGTTTATTTCTCACCTCCCTAAGTCTATACTGAAGAACGAAGAAGGTTTGGGTTGGTCGTACAGAATAATGTCACTTGCTCATACTAATATTATTTGGTGTTCCCGGGCTATGGAAGACACCGCTGTTATTGACTGCTGTGGGGGGTACCCTAATGTCCCATTGCTTGGTATCAGAGGAGGTATAACTTACAATCTTTGTCTAGCTTTGCGACAATTTGGTTGTGCTCGAAGAGATGGTCCCCGTGAGTTACTTCTTGAGGACATTGTATTTGACTATAAGGAGGATGTTAAGGAGCATCGCCAGAGGTTCATACGAGCTTGGGGCATGGTGAACAGATCGGACCCCGAAGAGTTGGGACCGGAGACTTCCCTTCCTATGCAGCCTTACCTCTAGTGGGTCCGAGCTCGTGCCCAGAAGCTTATGATGCCGTATTACCAGTGATTGTGGAGCCCACTAACGAAGAAGGCATCCCTTACACGGTTCTCTATCCTTACATGCCCACTGATCCTGGGGAGTTACAGAGGTCTTGGATTCAGCTGAAGAATGAGCGGAACACTTACCGGGAGCTGTTCCATGAGCAAGAAAGGAAGGTTTTAAAGCTCACCAAGCAGCTCGAGGAAGAAAGAGTGATCAATGACTACATCAGCACAAAGAGGAAGCGTCCATGGGACTTTTGATTTTTCTTTTCTAGTTTTAGATTTGTTTTATTTACTTCTTTGTAACGCCTTAAAGGCATTGTTGAACCTTTTAAAGTTAAGCTAATAAAGTTTTGTTTATTTTTGGTTTGCAAATTTAAATCTCCCAAAGTCTTTGAAATCATTACATGTGCATCCCATTATCATGCACACCATTACAGGTACCATTACAGGTTTCTCATCTTCTTCGCTGTTTATTTCAGCAGAAATGTCTTCCGATCAAGCCATCAAAGATCTTCAGGCACATAACGCCCAATTCTAACAAATGTTCATAAATCTGGCTAAAGGGCAAGAGGATCTGAAGACACTTTGTGATACGGTGGCCAGAACCGGGACTATTTTAAAATGTTGGTTTGCGTTTTGCGTTTGTTTTTGCAAAATGTCACGGTAAGCAAGAGTCGCCACCGACTTTTATTTTATCCAACTGGAAGGGAAAAAAGCACAGAAAATTTCCTTTTTCGAGATTTTGAGTACGGGGTGTAGATTATAGAAAGGGAAGGTATTAGCACTCTTTTTATCCGTAGTTTTCTACGGGCTCTTAGATACTTGCTCATCATTTTTTAAAATTGATTGTGTGTGTTTGATTTGAAAAAGTTTTTGACTTCGATTTAACCCTTGTTTCTGTTTTCAAGAGTGTTACGAAGTGTTTTTGAAAACTTTGTTTGAAAAGGGGTGTAAGTGTGAAAAAGTTTGTTTGTATTGAGTAAGTACTTAAGAACTAATCTTCCTACTCGAAAAAAGAATTGTTCTATGTTTGTTTCCTTTAGACAACGCTATCCCACTATTAGTGAGTACGTAGCACCATCGTTGGAGTTTTAAAGGGTCAATTCGAAAGGGACGTACGATCACTAAAGCAATGTTAGGACGTCTTAGTAGTAACTCTAATGTCTTAAGATCAATATTCGAGGAAACGATCCTGAGGCAACCTTTCCGAGGCAACTTTGATCTTTGAGACAAAAGAGCGACCACTAAAATACCCGATACTTAATGATCGTTTACCGAAGGCAACCGAAGTGGGAGTATACCCTAGGAGTGCGCATGTGCGAGTGATTCAATTTCAATGTTATTATCTTTTCACATTTAGGGTTTACTAACTGTTTTAAAGTTAATCATACATTCTTGTCATGCAACCCTAATATCATACATCTAACAGTTTACTATTTTGCGGAAATTAAAGTGAGGAAAGTAAAGCTAAGCTATTACAAGGCTTCGGGTATTAATTACATAGCCAAAAACAACCCGTCAAAACGATAAATGAAAAGGAGAAAAATCCTAATTAATCTATTACAACTTGTGAGCAATTACATTAATATGGTAAAAATAAATAAACGCGATGAATCGAGAACGAGAGAGAAATAGGGTTTTGACCCCGTCTAACCTAATCAAAAGAAACAATTATTTTTGTTGTTTTTAATTATTTTTAAGAAAAAAAATAAGGTTTTTAAAATTAAATACAAAATTAATTAGTAATTAAATTAATTAAAGAAAATAATTTACATGGCCTATTTTTATATTTTTGGTTATTTTTTAAGAAAAAAGAAAATAGAATTAAGTTAGAAACAAAAACCCTAATTGTTCTAATTAATTTTAATTTATTTACAAAAGAAATTTAAGTTACCTAAAATTAAATACCCTAATTCAATTAATTTTTTTTAAAAAAATAAATATCCTAAATCTAATTGGGAGAAAAATATTATTTTTATGATTTTTGATAAAAAAATTATTTTTTATGTTAGAAAAAATAAATAATAAGTTAATATAGAAAAATATAAAAAAGAGAAGAGAAAGAAATATGGGCCTGGGAAAGTAATTTGGAGGTGTGTTAAAAGTAATTCTGGGCCCAAAAGAAAAAGTCCACGTTGACCTTCCTGAATCCCATGCGTTGCATTGACCGGGTCACATGATGGATCCTTCAATAATGGCTATCAGATCTGGCTTCCTGGACACATGGCTGATTGGATGATGATGGACCATGGTGGTCATCCCACCTATACACACGCCTGATTACGGAAAGAAAAATATGTGAAATAATGGGGGGACCTGGGATTCGAACCCAGGTCCTGAAACCTTTTTCAGTCACCTGGCTACCAACTGTGCTGCACGTTCTATTTGTATATAGAATAATAATAAATGATAATATATAAAATATGCAAGTTAGTGGGAAAAAACACCAAAATTCAAATAAACCAATACAATGGTGCCACGCAAGTCATCTCTGTCCTCTCTCCGTTGGTAAAAGTTAAAAACTTCTACCTACGGACAACGTCCGTCACTACATCCCTGGCTTGTTTCAAAATCTTCAAAGGGCATGATAAATGGAGTATAAGACCATGGATTGATTCGTATTGGCCTGCTGAGCACGATGGTGCCCTTCTTGTGGCCCAATTTTGCCTGCATAGAAAGATCCTAAAACGCAACAAGGAACCCTAACAATGGTGGATTCCTGTACAGCTAGCAATAATGCAATTAAGTGATATAGATAGCTTGCAAATGTGTTAAGGAACAAGAATATGTGATTATTTCATGCTATAAGTGCCAGAATCATGCAATTCGATTTCAAGAAGAAGAAATTGTCGTGGTTGACTTACAGTGAGTTCTAGCGCTGAAAAGTCCTTGTTCTTGATTGGTATAGCTTACTTGTGATCCCAGGAATCGAATGAGATGGCTAGGGAGTCTTATAATCGCCTGGAAGTGCAAAATCAGTTTACCACTTTTCTTTGTTTTTTTCAAGTTTTGCTCTCTCTTTTGCGCCTCTAAAACCTTCTGATTTTTGTCTGCAAATGTTCCCTATATACTGAGGAATGAATTAGGTTTACAAAAGTCCATTCAATCTTTGTCAATTATTGCTTTTGATCTTGATTTGATTCACTTGAAATTCTTTCCAAAATAGGCCAAAATCAATCTTTTTGTGCCCACTTTTTCCTTGCATGAATTCAATCTTTTGCTAGCTGGATATATGACCTGAAACATGCACAAGATCTTGAGGTTTCAATGATTTGATATTTTTCATGATTTTTTTTATTTAAATTGATTTAATTGCAATAAAAATCAAAATAAATAATAAAAATAATATAAAGACAAGTGGAAAGAGCTAGGGCTCGTGGACCATGCTACCAACTCAAAACAAGTGCAAAAAGTTAGGCCCATTTAGCAAAAATTCTAATTTGAGGCATAGTTGACTTTTGGCAATTTTGCAAAAAAGGTCAACTTCACCAATGCATAACTTCCTCAATTTTGACTCTTTGAAGGTGTTCTTAGACTTTTTAGAAAGCTCAAGATGTCTTATATGCAACCCTTTTGGTCTCATCTCAATTTAGTCTTCCATGTTCATGTATGAAGCTTTGACAAAAAAGGTGTTTTTGTTGACTTTTCAAAATGACCTATAATGTCAAAATTCATAACTTCTTGTGAGTGCATATTTTGAACTTGGGAGATGAAGATGAATTTCAGGGAATTGCATCCTCTTAAAAATGAGCTTTTGATGGGTCATTTCTCATAAAGTATGAAAAAGTTATGCTTGGTCAAAGTTGAGTTGACTTTTTCTTGCAAAACCCTAATTTAGCAACTTTTGGGTTTTGATGAATTGTGAGCAATCCTTGATGAATCATGATCAACCCTTGATCAAATGATGAATGATACTTAAAAATGAGGATGTTGACCAAAAATCTTGAAGTTTTACTGTATGTAGGCCACAATTGACTTTTGCCCTAGCATAGTCAATTTTTAGGCCTTTGAGCAATTGACTGAGCAAACTTTCTATGCAAGGCTTGAAACTTGACATGAATGTTCTTGAGAACATATTAGGACAATGGTGAGAATTTTGGATCCCTTAGACTCAAGTATCTTGATGTAACATGAAATCCTAATTCGAGGTAGACTGCCTTAGGAGGGAGCTTGTCTGGTCAACCCTTGGACTTCCTTGAGCAATTTGAAAACCTCACTTGAAATGTCTTGAGAAATATGGGAAGGAAAATTTTGGGGTACAACAGCTACCCCTGTTCAATCTTCTTAAACCTGAGGGTGTAGATTGGCTTGCTTGCCTTTCGTGATCCGAAGGTGGAAGATGATTAAACACTAGAGTGCCCAGAAATTTGCACTCGCATGACGTGGTACTTGTCTTGTGATGTCGGGAATGGGCTTATAGATGCCATTTGGAGATTGATGACGGGAGATGGGCTTAAAGATGCCATCGAAAGAAGTTTTGATCGCATAGGAGATTCCTTAGCGAGAGCTTGCATACCTGTTGTTGAGGAATATTCCGCTGGGGAATGTTGGTCTCTATCTTGAGAGAAAAGTTAAACTTTAGGAGCTTCAGTCATCTGTTATTCTACTGGGGGATCATCTCTTGGTCGAAGAGGTGAAGATGAACTTATTATCTAGTCGTGATCCAGGCTTCATGGTGATAAGATCGACTGCTATCTGGTCATAATCCAGGCTTTACAGTGACTTACTGGGGAGATGAGATTAATCTTGCTATCCGGTTGTAATCCAGGCTTCGCAATTTCTCAATTCTTATCTGGTCGTAGTCTAGGCTTCAGAAGGAATTAAGTTGTTATCCGGTCGCATCCAGGCTTTAACTTGAATTTAGGGCACACTAATCTTCGGTCGACTCTGGGCTTCTTAGTAATTGTCCAGGTAAACTTCTATTTGGTCGAAATCCAAGCTTCGCAGTGTCTTGTACTGCTATCTGGTCGTAATCCAGGCTTCACGATGTTTCGTACCACTATCTGGTCGAATCCAGGCTTCATGATGTATTATACTGCTATCTGGTCGAATCCAGTCTTCACAATACCTCACTTCTTATCTGATCAAAATCCAGGCTTTAGAAGAAATCAATTGGTTATCCAGTCGCATCCGGGCTTCCATTTGATTTTAAGGCCTACTAATATCCGGTCGACTCCGGGATTCATAGTAATTGGCTGGGTGAACTGTTATTTGGTCGAAATCCAAGCTTCGCAGTGTCCCTTACTGTTATCTGGTCGTAATCCAGGCTTCAGTGTCTTTTACCGCTATCTGGTCGTAGTCCAGGCTTCACGATCTCTCATACAATTATCTGGTCGAATCCAGGCTTCATGGTGTTCGGAGGAATCAAGATACTATCCGGTTGAACCCGGGCTTCATAACTTGTATTAAAGATATACCACTATCTGGTCGTAATCCAGGCTTCGTAGTATTCTTGGCTGCTATCTGGTTGTAATCCAGGCTTCACAGAAACTTGCATTGTTATCTGGTCGTAATCCAGGCTTCACAATAACTTGCTGAGCTGTTATCCGGTCGAACCCGGGCTTCACGACTTCTGTTTATGATATACCACTATCTGGTCGACTCCAGGCTTCATGGCATCTCTTACTGCTATCTGGTCGTAATCCAGGCTTCACAATAACTTGTTAGGGATTAAACTATTATTCGGTCGAATCCGGGCTTCATAGCTTGCTTTTAAGAGATACCACTATTTGGTCGTAATCCAGGCTTCGTGATATTCTGATACTTGTTATCCGGTTGTTCTCCGGGCTTCACAATATGATGGAGTAATCAAGATATTATCCGGTCGTACTCGGGCTTCATAGCTTGAACTTCGTGAGGATTTGATTATATCTTTTCCTGAAATGTAAAGAATTAGTCGTATGTAATGCCATGGTGTATGACATGTATCAAGCAGTGATGTCCTAAAAATAAATGAGATTGTGTTGTATGATGCATATGCATGTGCCATGATGCATGGAAATGTGATGTTTTTGTGATGTTATTTAGCTGGGGAAAATAAATCCCGGGTTGCTGCTGGAGAATATAAAGAGTTTCGCTCGTTGAGGATAACGACCGAAGATGATTGGGAGAATAATCCTGTTGGAGAATACATTGGTGAGAGAAGGACTCTGTGGGGAAGAGATACTCTGTTAGAAGATCTGCTGACTTGGAGAAATAACCTCGGCTGGGGATGAATTACCGTTGCTAGCGATGAGGAACTCTGTTGGGGATAAAGTTTCTGTTTGTGGAAGAAATAAACTCCACTGGGGATGGTCTTCCATCGTTGGTGATAGATGAACTCTGCTTAGGGAAAACCTTATCGACTCATTCACGATTGCAAACCTCAGCTGGGGAGAGTTGATAATACTGTGTCCTGGTACTTCCTACTCTGCGGGGAGTGTATGCATTTTTAGTCATATTCTTCAGCTAAGTCTATCCCTGTACCTGGTGAATAGAGCAACTGTAAGGTCTGAACATTTCTTGTTTGCCCCTGTTTCTGAAATTACGAGTAATCGTATTTTGTTTCGCATGCAAATATTTATGAGCAACAATTATTGTCAAATGCATATATAAAAAATGAACCATTGGACGTTCTTGCAAAATAAAATAGAAAAAGGAAAATATTTTGAAATTTCTTTGTGAAAATGGATTGTATTGATTTTGAAGTTTGGCCTGTAAATAGGCGTTTTTGTACAAGAGGCTGACGTCCTAGTAAGATAACGCCGCCGAAAGATAGAATTTATACAATTTGTGAAAAACAAAGAGAAACAACTATGTGAACAATCCCATTGGGTTCCAACTCTGCTATTGTCTTTATATCTCCGAGCATCTCATCACTTTGCTACTTGGTTGAAGGTAGATCAGATTGATAGGCGCTGTCCGAGCTTGATAGTCGATACAGAAGTCTGGTTGCAAGATGACCAATGAGACATAGTGTTACGCTTTGATCCCTAATTTTTGCCTGGACCGCCCTTTCGGGTTTTCAGTCCACCGGGATACCCTTTTTCACTATGTCTGCATTGATGGGGTGAGGAAGGTCGTCACCATCCATGGTGTTTAGAATCATAGCTCCTCCCGAGAAAATGTTCTTAACCACAAATGACCCTTCGTAAGTGGGGGTCCATTTGCCCCTAGGATCACCTTGCGGCGATATGATGCGTTTGATCACCAGATCCCCGACTTGATACTCTTTTCATTTAACTTTCTTGTTAAATGCCTTGATCATTTGCTTTTGATACGTCTGACCATGACAAATAGCAGTAAGTCTCTTTTCATCGATTAGGTTCAGCTGATCAAGCCAGGTCTGGATCCAATCGTTCTCACTCAAACCTGCATCCTTCATAATTCGGAGAGAGGGTATCTGGACTTTAATGGGCAGGACTGCCTCCATGCCATACACCAAAGAATAAGGTGTTTCCCCTATCGAAGTCTGCGCTGAGGTACGGTACCCATGAAGAGCGAATGGTAACATCTCATGCCAGTCTTTATACGTCACCGTCATCTTCTGCACAATCTTCTTGATGTTCTTATTAGCCGCTTCAATAGCCCCATTCATCTTCGGTCGGTAAGGAGAAGAGTTGTGATGTTTTTATCTTGAACTGCTTGCAGAGCTCGGTGATCATTGTATTGTTGAGATTTGTACCATTGTCAGTAATGATCCTCTCTGGTACACCATATCGACATATCAGATTGTGTCGGATGAACCGCGCCATGAAATTCTTGTTACTGTAGCAAAGGAAGCTGCCTTAACCCACTTTGTAAAGTAATCAATAACCACCAGAATGAAACGATGCCTGTTGGACGCAGTAGGTCTGATCTCGCCAATCATATCGATGCCCCATATTACAAAAGGCCAAGGAGCTGTCAAGATGTTCAGAGGAACCGGAGGTACATGCACCTTATCAACATAGACTTGGCACTTATGACAGGTCCGAGAATGATGATGATAATTGGCTTCCATAGTAGACCAATAATGTCCTGCCCGTAGGATTTTCTTTGCCATAGTATGTCCACTGGAATGAGTTCCAAAAGTACCTTCATGTAACTCTGCCATGATCCTTTCTGCCTCGTTCTTATCCACACATCGTAGTAAGGTTGAGTCATGGTTACGTTTATAGAGAATGCCATTGCTGATGAAGAACTTCGTCGCGAACCTCCTCAGAAACTTCTTATCATTAACGGATGCACCCTCGGGGTATTCCTGAGCCTCAAGATGCCTCTTTACCTTGTGAAACCAGGGTTTATCTGCTACCTCTCCCGTCTCGATGTCACAACAATGTGCGGGTTCATCCAATCTCTCAATGGTAATCCGGGGAGGCTCATTGTTCCATCTGACCTTGAACATAGAAGACATGGTAGCTAGCGCGTCCGCTAACTGATTCTCCTCTCTGGGGAAATGTTCAAAGGTTATCTCCTCGAAGTGTGGGAGCAACGTCAGTACATACTCCTTGTAAGGAATAAGATTTGGGTGTTTCGTATCCCACTAGCCTTTGATCTGGCTGATCACGAGAGCGGAATCTCCGAATACACTCAAGAACTTAATCTTTAGGTCAATAGCTACTCGAAGACCCATGATGCACGCTTCATACTCCGCCATATTGTTGGTGCAGTTAAAACATAATCGGGCGGTGAATGGAGTATGACAACCTTCAGGAGATATGACCATGGCGCTAATGCCATTACCCAAAGCGTTTGAAGCTCCATCAAAAAAATACATAGACCATCGGGATCCCTCCTCAGGTCCTTCATCCGGTCCAGGTTTTTCACAGTCGGTCACCAACATGATGTTCTCATTCGGGAACTAGAAATTCATGGGTTGGTAATCATCCACGACCTGATGCGCCAAATGATCCGCCAACAAACTTCCCTTGATTACTTTTTAGGTTGTGCATTGGATGTCATACTGAGTTAAGATCATCTGCCATCTTGCTATTCTTCCGGACAAGGCAGGCTTTTCGAAGATATACTTGATTGGGTCCATCTTTGATATCAATAGGGTAGTGTGAGTCAGCATATACTGTCTCAGCCGGCAAGCAGCCCATGCCAAAGCGCAGCAAGTTTTATCAAGCAACGAGTATCGAGTCTCGTAGTCGTTAAACTTTTTGCTAAGGTAGTAAATAGCATGCTCTTTTCGGCCAGACTCGTCATGCTGCCCCAGCACGCACCCCATTGAATTATCCAGTATTGTCAAGTATAAGATCAAAGGTCTTCCTTCAACTGGAGGCATCAGAATAGGTGGCTCTTGGAGGTACTCCTTGATTCTATCGAAAGCGGCCTGACATTCATCATTCCATTTTACCACTTGATCTTTCTTCAACAGCTTGAAGATTGGCTCACAAGTAGCAGTCAGATATGAAATGAATCGGGCAATGTAATTCAGACGTCCCAAAAAGCCTCTGACTTCTTTTTCTGTTCGGGGAGCTGGCATTTGCTGTATAGCCTTTACCTTTGCAGGGTCCACTTGAATACCTTTATCACTAACGACGAAACCCAGCAGCTTACCAGACCTTACCCCGAAGGTGCACTTGTTAGGGTTTAACCTCAGCTTATACGTCTTCAACCTGTCAAATAGCTTCTGAAGATGGTCAAGATGTTCTTCTTCAGTCTGGGACCTTGCGATCATGTCATCAACGTAAACCTCAATCTCATGGTGAATCATGTTGTGAAACAAAGCGACCATGGCGCGCTGTTAAGTTTCCCCAGTATTCTTCAACCCGAAAGGCATTACCTTGTAACAGAAAGTGCCCCACTGTGTAACAAAAGTTGTCTTCTCCATGTTCTCGGGAGCCATCTTAATCTGATTATAACCAGAAAAACCATCCATAAAGGAGAAGAGCTTATGATGCACGGTGTTGTCAACCAGAACATCGATATGAGGAAGTGGGAAATCATCCTTGGGGCTCACCCTGTTCAAATCTCTATAGTCCACACATATTCATACCTTACCATCCTTCTTAGGCACCGGAACCACGTTGGCAACCCACTGCGGGTAAGAAGTAACAGCTAGAAATCCGGCGTAAAACTGTTTCATAACCTCAGCTTTGATTTTTTCAGACATCTCAGGGAGCATACAACGAACCTTCTGCTTTACTGGAGGGCAGTCTTCTTTAGTTTTCAGGCGGTGAAGCACGATATCAGTGTCTAAACCCGACATATCTTCATAAGACCAAGCGAATATCTCAACATAGTCGCGCAACATCTGTATCAACCGTTACTTGACACTAGGCTCCAGATTCACACCTATCTTGACCTCTTTCATATCTTCTTCTGTACCAAAATTCACTGATTCTACTGGCTCTTCATGCGGTTGTATGGCCCTCTCTTCCTGAAGTAACAGTCTAGCAAGTTCTCCAGGCACTTCACAATCATCCTTACCTTCGTCCTCGACTTGGTTGATCGGACTTTCGAAGTCATAACTGGCAGTAGCAGAGTAGTTATCAATGGGATCCAGAGTGGATGTGGACCTGTATTATGATATGTGAGTGTGTGTAAGACAAATAGTTGTTTTGATAAAGTGCGAGATAGCAAAGAAAAACAGGGAGCGTAAAATTTGTAATGCAGGAAAAATCCAATGCTTTATTGATGATATAAGAAAATGACAAATAAGAAGCCCTCACAAACAAAGCCAAGGTGCCTCGGGCAAGGCACCCGACCGTAAAGTTCCAAACTGTCTGTTATAAATCACAAAACAAAAGTCTATTACTGTGTAATAAAAGAAACGGGCACGAAGTCTTTCGCCGTCCAGTTGTTCAATCCACCGTCGGTAGTTGGGTAAATCCAGCTGTCGATATCTGACTCTTCATCATCATCTTCAATTACATTCACTCCCTGATCATGCTTGGGCATATGAGCAGTTATGACGTTGGGTTTCTCTGGTGCGTCAAACTCAATCTCTTTAGCTTCAATCAAATCTTACACCTTATTCCTCAAAGCCGAGCAGTTGTTTGTATCATGACCCGGGCTATCAGAGTGATAGGCACAACGGGTGTTTGGATTATATAGCGGAGATGTGGTGCTGGGATTATTTGGGGCTTCCCTCAAAGTTACCAGGTTGGTCTTCAATAACTGCGGTAAAATTTGAGATAAAGTCATACTGAGCCGAGTATACTGTCTCTGTGGCCTCTCCATTCTTTGTTGATTGTTGCATTATGGGGAAACTGTAGGTCTTGATATTACTACCGCATTAACTGCTTGGCGATGTTCAGGTCTGTTTTGGCTCCTCGATCTGTAAACTGCACTCGCTTCCTTCTTGAAAGGCTTCTTTTCCGTACTTGATGAAGCACCTTTCTGTATCTTGTCACTTTTGATACCAGCTTCTACCCTCTCCCCAGTCAAAATCAATTCAGTAAACCCAAACGATGAACTACCGATCAAATGATTGAAAAATGGACCAGACAAGGTCCCCAGAAACATATCAACCAACTCCCTATCAGACAGAGGGGGTTGGACTCTTCCAGCCAGATCTCTCCACTTCCGAGCGTAGTCCTTAAAACCTTCGCTTGCACCCATGGACATACTCTGAAGCTGAGTACGAGTGGGAGCAAGGTCAACATTATAATGGTACTGCTTGTAGAAAGCAGCAGCAAGGTCTTCCCAGTTGCGGACATTATCTTCTTCCAATTGATAAAACCATTCAAGCTGAGTCCCTGACAGACTATCTTGAAAGAAATGGACCCACAGATTCCTATCAGCAGTGTAGGGTTGAATTTTTCTGACGTATGAGCGGAGATGGAGTTTTGGACAGGACACTCCATCGTACTTAGCAAAAACCGGAGCTTTAAACTTGTGAGGGATCACCACTCCTGATTCTAACCCCAAATCTCCAAAATCCAAACCTGGGAACTTCTGAATCTCCATAGCACTTAAACGGTCTTCCAGCTGTTTGTACCTATCGTCAGCAGGAGGGTACTATTCATCATCAAAATCAGTGTCATTATCAGAGACCACATGACTAGGACCATTTACTTCCTCTTGATTCTCTCCTCCTCCGGATGAATGAGACATATCAGCTTCCTGTCGCAACCTATTCCCAAATCTATGACCCATGTTCAGCAGAACCACCACCTTCTTCTTCTTCTTCTTCTCCTTTAAGATGAGAGTCTTCAAATCCTATTGTCCTTTGGCCAAGTTCAAGAACATCTCCTGGAATTGAGCATTTTGTGCTTGAAGAGCTTTGATGGCTTGATCGGTAGGTATTTCAGAAGACATTTTATGCTGAAATAAACAGCGAAGAAGATAAGAAACTTGTAATTGTACCTGTAATGAGGTGCATGATAATGGAATGCGTATGCAATGATTTCAAAGACTTTGGGAGATTCAAATTTCTAAAACAAAAATAAAACACACTTTATTAGATTAAACTTGTAACAATGTTTAACAATGCCTTCAAGGCGTTACAAAAGAAATAAACTGAAAAGCAAATCTAAACTAGAAACAATAAAAGACATCAGAAATCCCATGGTCGCTTTCCCTTCATGCTGACATAATCATTGATTGTCCTTTCATTCTCAAGTTGCCTCATGAGCTTCAAGATCTTCCTTTCCTGCCCATGATACTTCTCTCGGTAGGTATCCCTTTCTTCCTTTAACTGAATCCAGGATCTCTTCAATCTTCCAAGATCAGTAGGCATATAGGGATAGAGGACTGTATAAGGAACACCTTCTTCATTAGTATGCTCCACAACCACTGGCAAAACAGCTTCATAAGGCACCCCCAGCTTTTGAGCACGGGCTCGAACCCACTGGAGATAAGGCTGCATAGGGAGAGAAGTCTTTAGTCCTAGCTCGTGAGGGTCAGACCTGTTCACCATGCCCCAAGCTCGTATAAACCTTCGGCGATGCTCATCAACATCCCCCCTGTAGTCAAAGATAATATCTGTAAGAAGTAGCTCATGAGGACCGTCTCTCCGAGCGCGACCAAACTGTCGTAAAGCCAAACAAGGACTGTAGGTTATTCCCCCTCTGATTACAAGAAATGGTACATTGAGGTATTCCCCACATCGATCAATGATATCTACCCTTTCCATATCTTAAGAACTCCAAAGAATGTCCGTATGGGCAAGGGACATGATTCTGTAAGCCCAACCTAACCCTTCTTCATTCTTCAATACAGATTTGGGGAGGTGCGAAATAAACCACCTCGCCAGCAGCGGCGTACAACACATGAGAGTCCCCCTTCTTTGCACAATACGAGTGTAGAGAGCATGTAGGATATCACCCAGAAGAGTAGGCACTGGATTGGGGGACAAAAAGATCTTAACTGCATTCACATCTATGAAGGAATCCGGATTCGGGAAAAGAACCAAGCCTTAGATGAGGAGGGCCAAAATGTCTTCGAAAGCCCAAAAATCTAAGTTATCCCAGAACTGTTGAGCTTGATCCATTAGAAACTTAGCCAAGAAACCTTTAACCCCGCTCCGTGTCTCCCAGTTGGATACTACATCAGCCCTTTTTAGATGTAAGGCTGAAGCAATGTCCTCAGGCCTAGGAGCCTCTTCTAAACCTGTGAAGGGTGTTTGCTCGAGGATGGATATACCCAGTAAGTCAGATAACTTCTCCAAAGTAGGAACTAGCTGATAATCCGGGAAGGTAAAACAATGATGCACCAGATCGAAGAATTGGAAAAGGACGCTCATCATCTGCTCATCCAACTTTGAAGTGACCAGGCTAAGGAGATGACCATGTCTTCTAACAAATGAAGAAGTATCAGGAACTTTTGAGACTAACTCTCTGAGTTGAGCAGGAATTTGCACGAAGTTAACTCGAATGGTATTTCTGTGTACGAAAGCCATAATCTGCAAAACAGAACAAAGATAAATCCCCTCGGTCTTTGAAATGGTTAGTACAATGAAGTATGCATGCTATGTCATGATGCATGATGTCATGATAAAACACACAACATGTATAGCAGGTAACAAACATGGTAAAGGCACACAAGTCACACAATAGCCCTTAAGTTTCAGGCTTGCATGGAGTCTAGGTACTACCCTCTTGAAGTTCAGTTGGTTTCAACCTGTCCTAATAATAGTAACCGGGTTCTAGAGGTTCTCAATATCATTGACCATCCTCCATCGGTCATGGTTTCAGCTCACGCAATCTTTTCGTGCGGCCGAAACTATCTCGAGAGTATGGTCTCAATGACTGTAGTATCGAGTATCAACCAGTTCTCAGCTCTATACCGAGGCCGGCTATCTCACTACTTCCTATGGCCAAGTTGGTCAATTATAGGTTCTAAGGTCAGTTGATGCTTAACGACCCATATAGCAGCCTTGTACTCTCCTTGTTCCTCCACAAGGGATACTGGTACCAACCAATGTGCCACATCAACGTAGCTACTGCTTCAACCGTATCGGTCTACGTCGTACAGTTCCCTCACAGTTTATTGCTACTTACCTAACAGGTGTTCCCCAGATCCGGGTTAGGATCTATAGTAACTCCGATAAAAAGCCCACAGAAGTAAAGAAATAAAATCAAACAATAGAAGCAATATGATGAACTAACCCTAAGGTATACCCCACTTATTAACTCCCCAGAAGAGTCGCCAGTTCTGTGATACGGTGGCCAGAACCAGAACTGTTTTGAAATGCTGGTTTGCGTTTTGCGTTTGTTTTGCAAAATGTCGCGGTAAGCAAGAGTCAACACCGACTTTTATTTTATCCAACTGGAAAGGAAAAAAGCACAGAAAAATTCATTTTTCGAGATTTTGAGTACGGGGGGTAGATTATAGAAAGGGAAGGTATTAGCACCCTTTCTATCCGTAGTTTTCTACGGGCTCTTAGATACTTGCTCATCATTTTTTAAAATTTCTTGTGTGTGTTTGATTTGAAAAAGTTTTTGACTTCGATTTAACCATTGCTTCTGTCTTCAAGAGTGTTACGAAGTGTTTTTGAAAACTTTGTTTGAAAAATGGTGTAAGTGTGAAAAAGTTTGTTTGTATTGAGCAAGTACTTAAGAGCTAATCTACCTACTCAAAAAAAGAATTGTTCTATGTTTGTTTCCTTTAGACAGCACTATCCCACTATTAGTGAGTAGGTAGCACCATCATTGGAGTTTTAAAGGGTCAATTCGAAAGGGACGTACGATCACTAAAGCAATGTTAGGACGTCTTAGTAGTAACTCTAATGTCTGAAGATCAACATTCGATTCAACGATTCCGAGGAAACCTTTCCGAGGAAACTTTGATCTTTGAGACAAAAGAGCGACCACTAAAATACCCTATACTTAATGATCATTTACCGAAGGCAACCGAAGTGGGAGTATACCTTAGGAGTGCGCATGTGCGAGTGATTCAATTTCAATGTTATTATCTTTGCACATTTAGGATTTGCTAACTGTTTTAAAGTTAATCATACATTCTTGTCATGCAACCCTAACATCATACATATAACAGTATAGTATTTTGCGGAAATTAAAGTGCGGAAAGTAAAGCTAAGCTATTAAAAGGCTTCAGGTATTAATTACATAGCCAAAAACAACCCTTCAAAACGATAAATGAAAAGGAGAAAAATCCTAATTAATCTATTACAACTTGTGAGCAATTACATTAATATGGTAAAAATAAATAAACGCGATGAATCGAGAACGAGAGAGAAATAGGGTTTTGACCCTGTCTAACCTAATCGAAAGAAACAATTATTTTTGTTGTTTTTAATTATTTTTAAGAAAAAGAATAAGGTTTTTAAAATTAAATACAAAATTAATTAGTAATTAAATTAATTAAAGAAAATAATTTACATGGCCTATTTTTATATTTTTGGTTATTTTTTAAGAAAAAAGAAAATAGAATTAAGTTAGAAACAAAAACCCTAATTGTTCTAATTAATTTTAATTTATTTACAAAAGAAATTTAAGTTACCTAAAATTAAATACCCTAATTCAATTAATTTTTGTATAAAAAATAAATATCCTAAATCTAATTGGGTGAAAAATATTATTTTTATGATTTTTGATAAAAAGAATTATTTTTTATGTTAGTAAAAATAAATAATAAGTTAATAAAGAAAAATATAAAAAAGAAAAGAGAAAGAAATATGGGCCTGAGAAAGTAATTTGGAGGTGTGTTAAAAGCAATTCTGGGCCCAAAAGAAAAAGTCCATGTTGACCTTCCTGAATCCCATGCGTTGCATTGACTGGGTCACATGATGGATCCTTCAATAATGGCCATCAGATATGGCTTCCTGGACACATGGCTGATTGGATGATGATGGACCATGGTGGTCATCCCACCTATACACACGCCTGATTATGGAAAGAAAAAATATGTGAAATAATGGGTTCGAACCCAGGTCTTGAAGCCTTTTCTAGTCACCTGGCTACCAAATGCGCTGCACGTTCTATTTGTATATAGAATAATAATAAATGATAATATATAACATATGCAAGTTAGTGGGAAAAAGCGCCAAAATTCAAATGAACCAATACAATGGTGCCACGCAAGTCATCCCTGTCCTCTCTCTGTTGGTAAAAATTAAAAACTTTTACCTACGGACAACGCCCGTCACTACATCCCTGGCTTGTTTCAAAATCTTCCATGGGCATGATAAATGGAGTCTAAGGCCATGGATTGATTCGTCTTGGCCTGCTGAGCAGGATGGTGCCCTTCTTGTGGCCCAATTTTGCCTGCATAGAAAGATCCTAAAACGCAACAAGGAACCCTAACAATGGTGGATTCCTGTACAGCTAACAATAATGCAATTAAGTGATATACATAGCTTGCAAATGTGTTAAGGAACAAGAATATGTGATTATTTCATGCTATAAGTGCCAGAATCATGCAATTCGATTTCAAGAAGAAGCCATTGTCGTGGCTGACTTACAGTGAGTTCTAGCGCTGGAAACTCCTTGTTCTTGATTGGTATAGCTTACTTGTGATCCCAGAAATCGAATGAGATGGCTAGGGAGTCTTATAATCGCCTGGAAGTGCAAAATCAGTTTACCACTTTTCTTTGTTTTTTTCAAGTTTTGCTCTCTCTTTTGCGCCTCTAAAACCTTCCGATTTTTGTCTGCAAATGTTCCATATATATTGAGGAATGAATTAGGTTTACAAAAGTCCATTCAATCTTTGTCAATTATTGCTTTTGATCTTGATTTGATTCACTTGAAATTCTTTCCAAAATAGGCCAAAATAAATCTTTTTGTGCCCACTTTTTCCTTGCATGAATTCAATCTTTTGCTAGCTGGATATATGACTTGAAACATGCACAAGATCTTGAGGTTTCAATGATTTGATTTTTTTCATGATTTGTTTTGATTTAAATTGATTTAATTGCAATAAAAATCAAAATAAATAATAAAAATAAGATAAAGACAAGTGGAAAGGGCTAGGGCTCGTGGACCATGCTACCAACTCAAAACAAGTGCAAAAAGTTAGGCCCATTTAGCAAAAATTGCAATTTGAGGCATAGTTGACTTTTGGCAATTTTGCAAAAAAAGTCAACTTCACCAATGAATAACTTCCTCAATTTTGACTCTTTGAAGGTGTTCTTAGACTTTTTAGAAAGATCAAGATGTATTCTAAGAAACCATTTTGTTCTCATCTCAATTGAGTCTTCCATGTTCATGTATGAAGCTTTGACAAAAATGGTGTTTTTGTTGACTTTTCAAAATGACCTATAATGTCAAAATTCATAACTGCTTGTGAGTGCATATTTTGAACTTGGGAGATGAAGATGAATTATAGGTAATTGCATCCTATTTAAAATGAGCTTTGGATGTGTCATTTATCATAAAGTATGAAAACGTTATGCTTGGTCAAAGTTGGGTTGACTTTTTCCTACAAAACCCTAATTTAGCAACTTTTGGGTTTTGATGAATTGTGAGCAATCCTTGATGAATCATGATCAACCCTTGATCAAATGATGAATGATACTTCAAAATGAGGATGTTGACCAAAAATCTTGAAGTTTGACTGTATGTAGGCCACAATTGTCTTTTGCCCTAGCATAGTCGATTTTCAGGCCTTTGAGCAATTGACTGAGCAAACTTTCTCTGCAAGGCTTGAAACTTGACATGAATGATCTTGAGAAAATATTAGGAAAATGGTGAGCATTTGGGATCCCTTAGACTCAAGTATCTTGATGCAACATGAAACCCTAATTTGAGGTAGACTGCCTTAGGAGGGAGCTTGTCTGGTCAACCCTTGGACTTCCTTGAGCAATTTGAACCTCACTTGAAATGTCTTGAGAAATATGGGAGGGAAATTTTGGGGTACAACAGACTTATTCTGAAAGAGAAGAAGAAGAAGAAGAAGAAGAAGGTCGGTATTCTGAACATGGGTAGAAGATTCGGAGAAAGGTTGAAACATCAAACTGATTTGACTCATTCATCTAAGGACAGGGAGAACTAAGAAAGGGAAAAGGACCCTAGTCCTGCAGTTTCTGACAATGATAATGATTATGACGATGAGAAATATCCTCCTGTTGAGGATAGGTACAAGCAGCTAGAAGACCGGCTGAGTGCTATGGAAGTTCGGAAGATCCCTGGTTTGGATTTTGGGGAATTGGGACTGGTATCGGGAGTGGTCATCCCTTATAAATTCAAAGCTCCGGTTTTCGCCAAGTATGATGGGGTATCCTGCCTAAAACTCCATCTCCGCTCATATGTCCGAAAGATCCAACCCCACACTGCTGATAGAAATTTGTGGGTGCATTTCTTTCAAGATAGTCTGTCAGGGACTCATCTTGAATGGTTCTATCAGTTGGAAGGAGCTAGTGTCCGAAACTGGGAAGATCTTGCTGCTGCTTTCTACAAATAGTATCAGTATAAAGCCGACCTTTCTCCCACTCGTACTCAGCTCCAGGGTATGTCCATGGGTGCAGGTGAATGTTTTAAGGACTATGCTCAAAAGTGGAGAGACTTGGCTGGAAGAGTCCAACCCCCTTTGTCTGATAGGGAGTTGGTTGATATGTTTCTGGGGACGCTATCTGGTCCATTTTTCAATCACTTAATCGGTAACTCGTCATCCGGTTTCAATGAGTTAATTTTGACTGGAGAAAGAGTAAAAGCTGGCATTCTAAGTGGTAAAATACAGAAGGATACCTCTTCAAGTTTGGTAAAAAAAGCCTTTCACTGGTAAGAAGGAAGCTAGTGCAGTCTATAGCCCGAGGGGCCAAAAAAGATCTGAACACCGTCAAATGGTAAATTCTGTAGTGATACTAAGACCCGCAGTTGCTCCACAATGCAACAATCAACAAAGGTTGGAAAGACCACTTTGGCTGAAGTGTTACCTCACCTGCTGAAATCCAACTTGGTAACCTTGAGAGAGGCTCCCAAGAATCCAAACACTACCTCTCCCAGATAGAATCCCAACGCGCGGTGCGCCTACCATTATGAGAGTCCTGGCCGCGATACAAATGATTGCTGGGCTCTGAGAAACAAAGTACAAGACTTGATGGAAGCCAAGGAGATAGAGTTCGATGCTCTAGAAAAGCCGAATGTTATAACTGCACCCATGCCCAAGCACGGCTCGGGGATCAATGCTATTGAGGTTGTCTCCGCCATAGAAGATGCCGATGATGAGAACCCCGACATTGACAGTTGGATCTACCCAACGACCAACGGTGGACCGAATAATTGGACGGCGAAGGACTTCATACCTGTTTCTTTTATTCCTGAAATTCCAGGTATGTCACAGACTCAGGATGTCTAATGGAACGTTAAGACATCTGATCTGACATTAAGTGCTGTACAGGTAGAAGAGGCTGTACTTTTGATATCTGTTCTACAACAGTCACTGGACTAACATACCAGAGCCAACAACATGCAGGTTCTGATTTACTGAAGTTCAGAACAGTTAAGGTTAATCTTACACATTGATGTTACGAGGAATGCTGTGACATCAAACAGATAACCCATACAGAAAGTAAATAACACACAGAATTGTTCACCCAGTTCGGTTCAACCAACCTACATCTGGGGGCTTCCAAGCCAGGGATAAAGTTCACTATTAGTAGTATCAATTCAAAGACCCTACAGCCAACACACCCGTTGACAGCCTTCTCACTTAATCACTACCCAATGACACTTTTACCTAAGATCCAATCCTAGATATGAGACCCCTCTCACTCCCCCTCAATCACCGCAGTGATAACTTTCTACAGTACATAAACTGCTCAGAAGATACACTTCCATTACACATCTTGATCATGCTTAAAAGCTTCAATCAAGTACAATGCATACATCCTTTAACCTACAGGTTTCAAGGAGTATGGTGACCATCCCACAACCCGGGTGGTTCACAACAAAACTAGTCCTAATGATCACATCTTGACAATACACGGCCACCTTAAATTAGGTTACAATACTTCTATTTATAACCCTTTTTACCCAACTGGATTTTGGCCTTCATGTGACAGCAATGCAGCTTTAACGACCTGCATAAAGTAAGCAGAAAACTTCTGCTGTAAGTTAGGTCTTCAATCGAGCTTTTCTCCTTATCCTTAGCTTCTGATTGAATCTTCTAGGGCTCCACGTATGCCTTCAATTTTCGCTACTTGTTATGCATTCTATTTGGCAGAATATTCTGCATAACTTTAGGAACAGAACTGCATCAGTCTTGACAGTTCAGTAGCTTGATGTCTGGTATGATGTTATGACATCTCTTGAGACATGTTGTTCCAGATGTTGATCAACATGTTTAGGCATTTACAATAGAATTTTCAGGCTGTTCCTATTGTACATTACATTACATTATTGTTGTTGCTATTTGTTTTACAAGAGATGAGCCAATCCCAAACGAAGGCACTTACAATCTCCCCCTTTGGCTAATTTTGGCTAAAACAACTACAACAATAATACTCACCATTCAGGACCTCTTGAGGCACAGGAGGAAGAGGATGCACCTCATTTCCTTTTAGACCACGAACCATTTCTATGCACTGATGGTGGAAAAAGAGGACCGTGGGAGATAAACTATCCTTTCAGAGGCATCAGAGAACCTTTAAGGAGTGACCAGAATATCTCCCTTGTAACTCAGAACACAGGTCACAACTGTGTTCATAACTCGGATCACAAGTCACAAAGAAATTCACGCCATTTGAATTTCTGCTGAGTTTGTGACAAGTCTTTGTGATCAAAATTTTGAGTAGCTGCTGCAACGAGGACAGTTTCTAACAGTACTCCTTTCTCCCCCTTTTTGGCCAAAAATTGCCAAAGAAAGCCCTCACAAAACCAGATCCAAGAATAGTTTTCCAAAATCCGTATAAACCCCATGATGGTTGTGAGAGAAAAGAATGTGTGACAGGAGGTTATATAAGGAGATAACAGGTTCAAGAAGATGGCAATATAAAATCTTGGTCAAGGATACCTGTTAAAGTTGTTGCATGTTTCAGACTGACTGTGCATGAAATTTAGACGCATTTGTTTGTTTCTGCCAAAAGAACCAATCCTAATACATGCATAAGTTTAGGTCAAAGCAATTCCTGAATAAAATCAGCCTTTGACCGACTTTTAAGGTTGAAGATTCTTTTGGGAAACATAATACCAAATATAGCTCCTGAATAGCTACAATTACGTGGTGAAGTTATTTTCCACGTATTCTTCTTGATTTCCCCAAGGTTGCAATGTCGTTTGTAATGTCATGACACTTACTTAGACATTCTTCAACAACAGCAGCCTTCTTTTTACTTCTCTCAGTTAGGCACAGAGAAGGACACTTTAAACAGCCAGTAGCAAGAGACTAGTAGCATTAAGCATGGCCATCAATCATGCTTTCTTAAGTATTGCTGAGATCCACCACAATTACTTTCTACCTTCTTCCAGACAGCAAAATAAGGAAGGAGGGAATAAACCAGAAGACTCCCAACATGCTTCACAAGACATCACAGATTAGTTCTAATACACAAAATTTAGATGCCACTTCAATTTCTTGTAGTAAAAGAACCCCTTGAACATATGCTGAATATATCAGATTTCTGATTTATCAGACCAAGTTGTTATTGATAAGATCTGAATCTTCCAAATTGCTCCAAAAGTATCAAAACTGCCACTTATGATACTTTTAAGCAATTCTTCAATCTCCTGTTGTTGAGACATGACTTCACAATGTCATATTATCAGAACACATCAGCATACCACTGCCCTCTTCAGACTTCTGATCTTCAGATTAAGTCCAATCATTACAGATACAGAGTCTCCCTTCAATGTATATTGTAATTGGGAAAAGTGCAACACTCAGTGACTCCCCTTGTTAATGCCAATCAAAATCGTGGCGTGGAAACCAGTAGCACTAGCTCTGAGGTGGTAATTTCAAGCACCCTGAACTAGTCTTAGAATAGTAAGGACATCTCTGATTCATGCCCTTGTGCCTCCAACCTTCTTAGTGTGCTTACAAGCTTTACTAAGATTCAGACTTTCTAGAAGGATTATCCTTTGATCATGTCATCCTTCTGTATAATATATTTACTAGTAGTTGCTAATACTAGTAAATTCTTCAGACCACAACAGTAGTTATGCGTTGTTAAGCATACTTCTTTTAAACACAAGTAGAATCTACTTATTAAGATTCACAGTTCCAAGTCTCTGCCACGGTCTTCTAACAATAAATGATGTTACAGCATGAACCTATCTACTTGGATTCTGAAGTTAACATCCAGGGGATTGATGCCCTTTTATATTCCCCATAAGAAAGGTATGATTACTCACCAGAATATTCTTAGAGAGAAATAAACTCTCTATCAAGTTCTGAGAAATAGGTTCAGAATACAGCCTTGCATACATATTAGACAAACAATTAGTCTCCCATCAAAGTGCTTATATATATCTTTATGCAAGATCCTAATGAATACTTAGTCTCCCGTCAAAGTATTCATTATTAGTTAGATTATGTCATCTTCTCAAGGTAGGATAATTATTCTAACAATCTTCTGTTCCATGCATGATGAACCAACTGGTCCTTACAAGCTTCCTTTGCTGAAGCGGCCCTTCGTTTGAGATGATGTTGCAACATCAGATCTGACATTGATCTCAACCATATGAGCCTGGCTTATACTATGGTTTTGGATGAACATCCATAGCAATCAAAGCACACTTTTCTTACATCCTTTATGATCAGACCCACAACAACCACATAACCATGCAGCAACTAGCATGTATCACCTTCACCTTGTTTGCTGACCCTTGAACAGTACAAAGGAGTTAATTGTACCATACTCCTGTAGACAAGAGCAGACCAAGTTGTTCTATTATGTGAGGACACCAAATAAGTAAAAAGAGGATCTTCTCAGGAACCCATGATCTTTTGAAGATAACTCCTCCTTGCTATATACAACTAACAAGTTCATCCTTGGTGATGGGGATGACTTGTAAAAGTGCAGATATCCACCATTTGACTTTGGTCCAGGATGTCAGGACATTTTGTATGACATGTCTTCCAGGATCTTCGGGTTAAGGACTCCCCCTGAAACACAACTCAGATCTTTGTAGAGAATTAAGTGAATTCTCCTTCACATGCTGCAGTTTATGTGATTGGTAGACATAACTTGTTCTATTTCTATCTTCCTTGGAAATCACTAAGATCATGAGAAATAAACTCAGGCATCTTATAGAACTAGGTAGGATGAACTCCCTTTCACATCAGCTTGATCATACTACTCCCTCTGAACAAACTGTTATCCAACTTCCCTCTTTATGGATACAGTGTAGAGCTCTTTACTTTAGACACATAGTAAATACTCTTTATTTGGAATTTGCCACAGGTTCCAAATTAAGAGTCCTTAGTTTGCTTGCTGTGCAAGTTTCAGGTTGCCACATTCTGTAACTTGTACTAGAAGAAACTTCATTATCAATCTGGGACTTATCCGTCTTTCCTCAACAACTGATGTCTTCAACAGTTGTGATGTTGTACATTCTTTATCATCACAAGCTTTAGATTTCCACACATAAAGATTCTGCTTCCATCATTTATTCAACTAGAATTATCTAATCACACTAGACTGATTACTTCTTCATGCTTGCTAAGCATATTTACTTGGCTGAAGACACGGAAATGATTTCCATCATCCACAGCTTTAAAGTCCTTTTAAATGCATTTAGCTCAGCACATATACTCCCTTAAACTCACAACTGGAGTAGATGACCTGTTGATCGTGTCCTGATCAATTATTTCAAAACAGATGTCTCCTCTTCCAGATCAGGAGTAGGTTCCAAACATATGTACTCACATTACATGTGTTTAGCACCCAGAACATCTGTTATTCAACTGGTAGTTGCTTAAGAACATCAGTTCCATCTCCTTGGAACACATCATCCTTGATAATCTTCAAGGTCTTCAAGCAGCTTGCAGATGTATATGAGAATCATTGATCAATTGATACTCATCAACACTAATAATAACCGCCTTTATGAGTGGACTTGAGGAAATCTCAAGTATCTTTGACATTATTGATAGATTGCAAAATCTGCTTACAAATTCTGTTGAAAATAATAACCCTAGAGTTCTTCTTTCACTTTAGGGGTTGTATCAGAAGCTATGCAGCGGAATAGCAGTACTTCACCAGAACTTACACAGTGCTTACTCCATATGACACATACGGATTGAAAATAAATCAATCCTACAAGTTGTTTGCTTCTTCACCAAGCAACTTTCTAGACCCAACTCTACTGCCCTGTTAAAAGGAAGCTTTATAAGCACATATGATGCTTTATCAATATCTTCACTCCCGCATGAAGGTTTTGATAATATTCTTCTCTGTGCTGAATACAGATTGAATAATGCACTCCAAAATCTTCACTCCCACATGAGGTCTTTGAATTTGTTCAAACATAGCTGATCTAGTTTCTCCCAAATTGGTCCATCCTCCACTCCTAGGGACCAAACAATATGAACACTACTGGTTCAAACAATATTCTACCTTGTACACAACCGGAAAGTATCCCCCATGGATCTCATCCAGAGACAGACAGGATGCCTGCTCTGATACCAATTGAAATTCCAGGTATGTCACAGACTCAGGATGTCTAATGGAACGTTAAGACATCTGATCTGACATTAAGTGCTGTACAGGTAGAAGAGGCTGTACTTTTGATATCTGTTCTACAACAGTCACTGGACTAACATACCAGAGCCAACAACATGCAGGTTCTGATTTACTGAAGTTCAGAACAGTTAAGGTTAATCTTACACATTGATGTTACGAGGAATGCTGTGACATCAAACAGATAACCCATACAGAAAGTAAATAACACACAGAATTGTTCACCCAGTTCGGTTCAACCAACCTACATCTGGGGGCTTCCAAGCCAGGGATAAAGTTCACTATTAGTAGTATCAATTCAAAGACCCTACAGCCAACACACCCGTTGACAGCCTTCTCACTTAATCACTACCCAATGACACTTTTACCTAAGATCCAATCCTAGATATGAGACCCCTCTCACTCCCCCTCAATCACCGCAGTGATAACTTTCTACAGTACATAAACTGCTCAGAAGATACACTTCCATTACACATCTTGATCATGCTTAAAAGCTTCAATCAAGTACAATGCATACATCCTTTAACCTACAGGTTTCAAGGAGTATGGTGACCATCCCACAGCCCGGGTGGTTCACAACAAAACTAGTCCTAATGATCACATCTTGACAATACACGGCCACCTTAAATTAGGTTACAATACTTCTATTTATAACCCTTTTTACCCAACTGGATTTTGGCCTTCATGTGACAGCAATGCAGCTTTAACGACCTGCATAAAGTAAGCAGAAAACTTCTGCTGTAAGTTAGGTCTTCAATCGAGCTTTTCTCCTTATCCTTAGCTTCTGATTGAATCTTCTAGGGCTCCACGTATGCCTTCAATTTTCGCTACTTGTTATGCATTCTATTTGGCAGAATATTCTGCATAACTTTAGGAACAGAACTGCATCAGTCTTGACAGTTCAGTAGCTTGATGTCTGGTATGATGTTATGACATCTCTTGAGACATGTTGTTCCAGATGTTGATCAACATGTTTAGGCATTTACAATAGAATTTTCAGGCTGTTCCTATTGTACATTACATTACATTATTGTTGTTGCTATTTGTTTTACAAGAGATGAGCCAATCCCAAACGAAGGCACTTACAATTCCGTAGTAATTGAGTTTTGTTTTAAGATTTGTAATAAACAGTTTGAAAATTTACGGCCCGGTGCCTTGCCCGAGGCATCTTGGCTTTGCTCGTGAGGGCTCATTATTTTTCATTTCATATAATTAATAAAGCATTGGACGTTTCTTGCATTACAAATTTTGCGCTCCTTGTTTTTATTTTCTGTTTCTCATTTTATCAAAACAATTATGCTCTTACACACACTCACGTATATCATACTGCAGATCCATATCCACTCTGGATCCCATTGATAACAACTCTGCTACTGCCAGTTATGACTTTAAAAATCCGATCAACCAAGCCGAGGATGAAGGTGAGGATTATTGCGAGGTGCCTAGAGAACTTGCTAGGCTGTTACAGCAGGAAGAAAAGGCCATACAGCCTCATGAAGAGCCAGTTGAATCACTGAATTTGGGAACAGAGGAAGACAAGAAAGAGGTTAAAATAGGTGCGAGTCTGGAGCCTAGTGTCAAACAACGGTTAATACAGATGCTACAAGACTATGTTGAGATCTTCGCCTGGTCTTATGAAGACATACCTGGTTTAGACACTAATATTGTGGTACATCGACTGCCGACTAAAGAAGACTGCCCTCCGGTAAAGCAGAAGGTCCGTCGTATGCGCCCTGAAATTTCATAGAAAATCAAGGCAGATGTCATGAAACAGTTTGACGCGAGATTCTTAGCTGTCACTTCTTATCCACAGTGGGTTGCCAACATCGTTCCGATACCTAAGAAGGACCGTAAGGTATGGATGTGTGTCGACTACAGAGATCTGAATATGGAAAGCCCCAAGGATGACTTCCCACTCCCTCACATTGCTGTTTTAGTCGACGACACCGCGCAACATAAGATCTTCTCTTTCATGGATGGTTTTTCTGGCTACAACCAGATCAAGATGGCTCCTGAGGACATGGAGAAGACAACCTTCATTACACAGTGGGGCACCTTCTGTTACAAGGTAATGCATTTTGGGTTGAAGAATGTTGGGGTAACTTATCAGCGCGCCATGGTTGCTTTGCTCCACGATATGATTCACCACGAGATCGAGGTTTATGTTGATGACATGATAGCCAGGTCTCAGACTGAGGAAGAGCACCTTGATCTTCTCCAGAAACTATTTGACAGGTTGAAGACGTACAAGCTGAGGTTGAATCCGAACAAGTGTACCTTCGGGGTAAGGTCTGGTAAGCTTCTGGATTTTGTTGTAAGTGACAAAGGTATTCAGGTGGATCCTACAAAAGTAAAATCCATACAAGAGATGTCGGCTCCCCGCACAGAAAAAGAAGTTAGAGGGTTCTTGGGATGTCTGAATTACATCGCCAGGTTCATTTCACATATGACTGCTACTTGTGAGCCAATCTTCAAGCTTCTGAAGAAAGATCAAGTGGTAAGGTGGAATGATGAATGCCAGACCGCTTTCAAAATAATCAAGGAATACCTTCAAGAACCACCAATTTTGATGCCTCCAGTTGAAGGAAGACCTTTGATATTATACTTGACAGTGCTAGATAATTCAATGGGGTGTGTGCTGGGGAAGCATGACGAGTCTGGCCGAAAAGAGCAGGCCATTTACTACCTTAGCAAAAAGTTTACCGACTGTGAGACCTGATACTCATTTCTCGAGAAAACCTGCTGCGCTTTGGCATGGGCTGCTCGCTGGTTGAGACAGTATATGCTGACTCACACCACCTTGTTGATATCAAAGATGGATCCGATCAAGTATATTTTCGAGAAGCCCACCTTATCCGGAAGAATAGCAAGATGGCATATGATCTTAACTGAGTACGACATCCAATACACGACCCAAAAAGCAATAAAGGGGAGTGTATTGGCTGATCATTTGGCGCATCAGGCCGTGGATGACTACCAGTCCATGAATTTCGAGTTCCCGGATGAGAATATCATGTTGGTAACTGACTGCGAAGAACCTGGACCGGATGAAGGACCCGAGGAAGGTTCCCGATGGTCTATTTATTTTGATGGAGCCTCGAACGTATTGGGTAATGGCATTGGCAGTGTAATTATATCTCATGAGGGCTATCATACTCCATTCACCGCCCGATTATGTTTTAACTGCACCAACAATATGGCGGAGTATGAAGCATGCATCATGGGTCTTCGAGCTGCTATTCACCTGAGGATTAAGTTCTTGAGTATATTCGGAGATTCGACTTTGGTGATAAGTCAGATCAAAGGCGAGTGGGATACGAAGCACCCGAATCTTATTCCTTACAAAGAGTATGTACTGACATTGCTCCCACACTTTGAGGAGATAACTTTTGAACATTTCCCGCGTGAAGAAAACCAATTGGAGGTCGCTCTAGCTACCATGTCTTCTATGTTCAAAGTTTGGTGAGACAATGAAGCTCCCCATATAACTATTGGGAGGTTGGATAAACCCGCACATTATTGTGACATTGAGGCTGAAGAGGTAGTAGATAAACCCTGGTTTCACGAGGTAAAGAGGTATCTTGAGGCTCAAGAATACCCCGAGGGGGCATCTGTTAATGATAAGAAGTTTCTGAGAAGGTTTACTGCGAAGTTCTTCATCGTTAATGGAATTCTCTATAAGTGTAACCATGATTCAACCTTACTGCGGTGTGTAGACAAGGGCGAGGCAGAAAGGATAATGGAAGAGTTACATGAAGGAACTTTCAGAACCCATTCTAGTGGACATACCATGGCGGAGAAAATCCTACAGGAAGGATATTACTGGTCCACTATGGAAGCCGATTTTTATCAGCACTCTCGAACCTGTCATAAGTGCCAAGTCTATCCTGATAAGGTGCATGTACCTCCAGTTCCCCTGAATGTTTTGACAGCTCCTTGGCCTTTTGCGATGTGGGGCATCGACATGATCGGCGAGATCAGACCTACTGCGTCTAACGGGCATCGTTTCATTCTGGTAGCCATTGATTACTTCACGAAGTGGGTTGAGGCAGCTTCCTTTGCCACAGTAACCAAGAACGTCGTAGCGCGGTTCATCCGACACAATCTGATATGTCGATATGGTGTACCAGAGAGAATTGTTACTGACAATGGTACAAATCTCAATAACACAATTGAAGCCATTGGCAGAAAACACAGAGCCGCCACCGAACTTTATTTATCCCGAAGGAAGGGGAAATATTGATAAAACCACAAGGGAATGGATAAGATGGTCTTGCGACCAAGAGAAAGGGTAAGGGAGTCGGTTATGCGAGGGGAAGGTATTAGCACCCCTCACATCCGTTGTACTCAAAGGGATCCATTTTGTTTGTTTGTCTTAAAGGGTGTATTTATCTACAATTATGCTTGCTTAAGAGGAAATGAAAGGTTTTTAATTATTGCGTTCGTGAGGGTTTCACGACCCTTTGCCTACGTATCCAATGAAGGAATCAGAACACCGTAGTTCTTCTAGAAAATGATTGATTTGTTTGTGTTTTTTAGTGGGCGACATTAACGCACGCATTCCAGCAACAGGCATGGCCGGTATCGCGATAGAACAGAGATAACATGCCCTTGGGGGAGTTTTGCTTGGTTGAGTGTTTTTGCGAGTTTTAAAATAAATTCGAGTAATAATTAAAATAGCGTTTTTGGATTTTTGATTTGTGAATGTTAAGTTTTAATTACAAAAGGAAAGTCAAAGGGGAAACTCTAACCTAAGTTTATTATGTAAGGTTTTGACCCTATGCTTAATTTCGACACGAGGCGATCAAAGTGAACTTAGCCGCTCCATGGAATCACCTAAGGGAACATTTTATTAATAATTGACTAAATAATCAAACACAAAAAAAAACAAAAAAAAAAGATACAAAGAAAAAAAATTTGTATGATTATTATCGGGCAGAGAAATGTAAATAAAAAGATTAACTAAGCTAAAACAAAATCAAGAATTAATTCAATTAATTTTAAAACTAAATTATTTAATAAATTATTTAGTTAATTAACCTAATTAATGTACTAAACAAAAACCAACAAAAGATAAAACAAAAGGGCTGAAATGTTGGCAATTAGAGGGGTATTAACATGAAAAATGGTTTGGGCTAAGAGACCCACGGGTTGGTCCAGTTGGGGAGAAATTGGAAGGGTTTGGGAACCCTAACTTCATTGAGGCGCCGCCGTTCACTTTCTTCAATTTCTCTTCTCTGATAACCGAACTCCTCTCATCGAAAACTCTTTCCTTCAAAACACCTATAATCTCGTTCTGAATTCAGATTGAACCCTAATTGCACTACCATCTTCAACAACCATCTCATCCTCATCAATCACGTCTTTGCTTAAACCCTTTCCCTCCCCCATCCATATCAACATCATCATCACAAACACACCACCAATTTCTCTCTCCCTCTCGATCTGCATGTTTTCTCCCTCTCCTTAACACCGTCCAACAATAAGCTCGTTGTAACAACTCATGCGTTTTCCAGATTTACTTGGTTCTCAAAGGGGTATGGCCGTAAAGCTCATCAATTGGTGGCCAAAACTAGTAAGCTTTGACATTAACCTTTCTTCTACTTCTTCTATGGGTTTCAGGATGATGTTGTCTGTAACGTGACCGCGTCAGTGTTTCGAAATGATATGGTTTGCAAGTGCTTTTGGGTCTGTTACTTTTTGGATTCCACGGACCGAGTGTGGGCTGAGCTACGATGGTCTTCCGCTTGGGCTTCACAGTGATGAGGATGTGGTATGGAGGACAAAGGGATTTCGTCCTAGTTTTGTTTTTCCTCTGCGTTTTTAGTTTCGAATCTGTTTTGGTTTATATTATAGCAGGTTCTATTGTTAACAGGTCCTAAGATTAACAAGTTTTAAGTTTCGACAGTTTCTATGCTTTAACAAGTTCTAAGTGTTTTGGAGTTTCTATGTTTTGTACAGGTTAAGTGTTTAGCATCAGGTTCTAAGTTTTGCAGGTTCTAAGTTGATTTTGGAGTTTTGGCAAGTTCTATGGTTTTGACAGGTTTCATGGTTTTGACAGGTTGGAGAATCATGTTGAATTTCTTTTGTTGTTTGTTACAGGTTGGTAGTGTTTGGTCAGTCAGTTAGGTTCGAGAGGATGCAGATTTGATGAGGGTTTTTAAGTGGATTTCTTGTATGTTTCTGTGAAATTTTGTGTGATTTTGTTAAGTTGAACAGAAATCAGAAGTTCTTTTTGTGTGTTGAAGCTCTGTTGTAGTAAGTGAGTTGAGTATGAAGTTTGAAAGAGCAAAGGGATCGAGTGTTAAGTAGAAAGTTATTGAAGATAAGGTTTGTTATTTTGTTTTTTTTACCATTTCAGTTTCAATGCTTACACAAACAATAATTTACATACCATTTCCATATGATTTCAGGATGATGACAAAGATTCACACAAACAGCAAGATCAAGCATTCATGGGAAATAATTATTAGCATTATAGAAACATGATTGTATCAAGCAGTAATCAAATGAAGCAACGGTGATATGAGGTTACCGACCTGAACAAGGTTCTTCCCGGTAGAATCCTTCCTCGATCCTTTCCTTCTCCTCTTGATTCTGGTTTCGTTGGTTTTGGTTGGCTTTGTGTTTGGTCTGTTTTCTTGGTTCTTTGGCTGATGCAGTTTTTGCAGTTTTGGTTTTTTACTGGTTTCTTGGGTAGACAGTTTGTGGTTTTTTAGGTTGATACCGTTTCAGCTGTGGCTTATGTTTTGTTGGCAGTTTGTTTTTTTTTTGAAAAGAAAAGTCCCCTTTTGCTGTGTTTTAAGATGTGTGTCCAGGAGCCTCAATGAAACAATGGTATGCTTCTTTATAGTGAAATAGCAGTAGGAATTGAGAGGGAAATCAGATAAATTTTGAACATATTGGTATGCTGTCATTTTTTGCTTTTTGGTGCAGGTTTTGACTTGCTAATTTGGTGCAATGTTACATCAGTAGTTCTTTTTTGTTTTGTGGGCTGCATTTTGACTGTTTTTTGCAAGTTTATAGCAGCTGGTTTTGGGACAGTAATGTGAAGGTTGTATCTTTCCTCTTTTACCTTTTTGTGATGCAAAGCTTACTGCTTTTTTCCTTAAAGTTCTGAAGGGTTTGCCTCTTGTGGAAAATGATGACATAGGGCATTTGGCTGTTTGTTAGCCTTTTATATTACTTGTTTGGTTTGATGATGCTGATTGTTTATGTTGCTTGTTGTTTGAGGCGCTGCCTGTTGCATCGTTTGCTTGTGCTAGCCTGCTATGCTTGTTGTTTTGGCTACTTGCTGGTTTCGTGTTTCGTGGGACAGTTTGCTTTGTTTGTTGTAATGTTGTGGGCCTACTGTTACATTGTTTGCTTTTGCTAGCCTGCTATGCTTGTTGTTTTGGATTGCTATGCTTGTTTTGCCTTAGCATGCTATGCTTGTTTTGCCTTGGCCTGCGCGCTATGCTGCTGCTTGCTTTGACAGTTTGTTCATTTGGCAATTTTTCTTTTCTTTTTTCCTTTTTGTGAACCAAAGAGAAAAACTCTTTTTGTGATTTGCAATTGGGAGAAAATAAACCATGATAAAAATAACTCCCTGACTGATTCCAAAAGGCAAACCCTTATGATGAGATATCAATCAATTAATTCTTGTTTGAATTTTTTTCATGTGTTTGATCACTAACTTTTTCTTTTTTCTTGTTTTATGAGCACGATTACTGGACGATCCAAAGCGAGATTGAACGATGAAAATACCAAGGCTAGGAGTGAAGATGAAGACTTAAAGATGAAGACTTGAAGAAACACAAATTATTTTTCTATTTTCTTTGTAAACAAAACAAATGTAATTTGTATTCCAATAATGGTAATTTATTTGTCATACGCTCTGTAATCTATCCAAAAAATATGTAATGAACACGAAAGCTTGAATGATATATTTTTTTGAATTAATTCTCTTGTATGGAAATCAAACAACTCTCGATCTTTGATTGAAAATGGCAATTCCCACTTGAATGATTTGAATGCACCCTTTGGACTTTGTAACTTTAACTTCAGGAAATTGTGAGCAATCATTATAACTTGTATTCCAAGCAATCACACGCCTTATCTTTCAAAATCCAATCAAACTCTCAAACAAAATAAATGCTTAAGAATTTAATTCCACTGATTAATTCGAACCCCAAAACACTGGTCGTTTGAACCTTGATCTTCAAATCATGCCTGAACCATACTCTCACTTCTCGAACAGAACTCTGACTTTGACATTCAGCCCACAATAACTTGAAACTTAAGCAACAAAAACAAGTCTTGATTATCATGAACCTTTAACGTCAATTCTTGTGCCAAAACTCCACATTTTCCAAATTAAACCTCAAACTCTCGACTCAATGGCTTAGAGGCTTTAAGAAGAAGCTTGAAAATGCAAGGAGATGAGGTTTTTGACCTAATGCACTGAGCTTTGAGCCATCCTCAAGGCAGGTGAAAGAAACATCTTCACAGAAACCAAAAACTCGAAACCCTGGCCTCTTGACCAACATCCATAGGGAAATAAACCCTAAACTAGGCTCCGATAGATTGAGCGAGAACCAACCTTGTAACGTGATGACAAAATTCGTTCCATGATCCACTAATCGAGAACCCGATGTGCTTCCTTTTTACCTGATAAGAAAACCTCAAAATAAGATTAGTCATAAAGAGGGCGCAGCCCTAAAACTTTAAACCAAAGCGCCTGATTCCATGAGATGCGGGATATGCAAATGACTGAATAATAAAATGATGCAAATGGAATGCAAAGTTCAAATCTAGATAAAAATAAAGAGATAGGGAAATTTTGGGGTACGACAGTTGCCCTTATTTAATCGTCTTAAACCTGAATGCGAGATTGGCGTCGGCCTTTCATAAGTTCAAGGTGGAAGATGATTAAATACCAAGACCCGAAAATTGCCCTGGAGAGAGGGTGTGAGTGTCATTCACTGGTGTGAATGTCTGCTTGGGGAAAGACAAACTGGTCTTCTGGTGGACTGGTTATGATGGATAAAACATGGTCAAAAAAGTGCAGCTCGTACTGGGGTAATGGTGCCGATACAAGGTTTTTGAGGGAATGAGTGGCAGGGTGATTGAAAGGATATGGTTGACAATATCGCGGTGACTGGAGGTAAGAAACTTAAAGATAACACGAAGGTAAAGTCTACGGAAGACTTAAGACCCTAAGAATATGGCGCAGCGGCAAGATCTACAGACGATCTACGACCCTAAAAACATAACGCGATGGTAAGATCTACGAACGATCTATGACCCTAAAATATGACGCGAAGGTAAGATCTACAGACGATCTACGACCTTAGAAGGATGACGTGACGGTAAGATATACGGAAGATCTACGACCTTAAGAAAGATAAAGCGAAGGTAAGATCTACGGACAATCTACGACCCTAGAAAGATAAAGCGACGGTAAGATCTACGGATGATCTACGGCCCTAAAATGCGAAGGTAAGATCTACGGGCGATCTACGACCCTAAGTAGATACCACTATGGTAAGATCTATGGACGATCTACGACCTTAAGAGATAACTTGACGGTAAGATCTACGGATGATCTACGACCTTAGAAAAAGATGATGAGAGGGTAAAGTCTACGGACGACCTACGACCCTAGGAAGGTAAAGCGAAGGTAAGATCCACGGACGATCTACGACCCTAGGAAGATAAAGCGACAGTAAGATCTACGGACGATCTACGACCTTAAAAAAAGATGATGAGTGGGTAAAGTCTACAGACGACCTACGACCTTAGGAAGATAAAATGAAGGTAAGATATATGGGCGACCTACGACCTTAGAAAGATAACTCGACGGTAAGATCTACGGATGATCTACGACCTTAGAAAAAAGATGATGAGAGGGTAAAGTCTACGAACGACCTACGACCCTAGGAAGATAAAATGAAGGTAAGATCTACGGAAAATCTACGACCCTAAGAATACGAGGAAGAGAGGGTAAAGTCTACGGACGACCTACAACCCTAAGAGAGATAAAGTGAGTATTGAGAGTTAGGGAGCATGATGTACTAACACCCTGGTTTATTTTAGTTGGTAGTGTAATAACAGATGTTAACTGGGAATTATGAGAATGATATTTTTGTGAGGATGTTATTCTTTGTGAGGATGTTTTGTTGATTTGGGATTGATCTGGCTCATGCTTCATATGCATTTGAAGTGTGACATTATGATCCATGGATATGCTATGCGTGAGGATGCAATGCAATATGTCGTGATGATTATTGTGTGCAAAATGTCAAAAACTCATTGGGATCTGTTGTCCGTCATCTTGAGGTACCAACATGGACTGGTGCCTGAAAGCTGAGAGAAAGAGTTAGCCCTGCTGAGTTCACTGGGGAATAAATCTTGCTGAGGAGAAATGACTTGATCTGACTTCCTTCATGTGTTGGACTTTTGTGAATGACCGAAAAAGAGACGTGGATCTCAACCAATGCCCCAGGTCTCTCTGTGTGGGAGAATCAGGCGCTCGGTCAATTGTAAGGAGGCGACGAGGATGAAATATTGGTCCAGGTGACCGTTACGACTTTCTACCTACACAGAAGAACGAACACTTGGAAGCCACAACATTCCCTGGGGATGCCTTCATATCCATGTAATGTAGTGTTTCACATCTTAGCTCGTGATTATTATTGACTTATTATTTTCGATGCAATGCTTAACAAAGAATTTAAATCACGATTCGCATACGAAAAATAAAGTAAAAGAACATAACAAAGATTTTTTAATGGAAGGGAAAATTTTTATTAATGAGTTCGGCCCGTGAATGGGCATGCATACATAGAAACAACTCCTAAATGAGGAAGTTGCGGAAAAGAAAATAAATACAACGAGTAAAATGGCAATAAGAAAAACTCAAACTTCCGTTAAAATTGATATTGCTATAGTTCTCATATCCCGGGTCGTCCTAGTACCGTGCTTCCAAAGGATAATAGTTAGATCGATCCATCCCGCATTAGGAGGGTGTACGTGAAGAATATTCAGACGGCGGTCTCTTGCTTTCTGTCCCTAATTTTTTCCTGGATCGTCCTTTCGGGTTTTCAATCCACCGAGACACCCATTTTTGCCTAAGTCGCCCTTTCAGGTTTTCGACTTAGCGGGTTATTCTTTTTTTTTTAGCCCTAATTTTTTCCTAAGCCGCCCTTTTTGGTTTTCGACTTAGCGGGTCCTTTCATGCGTAATATTTTTTGACTGAGTCTAAATTGACTGGAAGCGGACCGTCTTCCCCATCCATGTTTGTCAGGATTAGAGCACCTCTTGAGAAAGCTTTCTTCACGATGTACGGTCCCTCATAGTTGGGAGTCCACTTGCCTCATGGATCAGTGTGGATTGGGAGAATCTTTCTTAAGACCAGGTCACCTGTGTGGAACTCTCGAGGCCGAATCTTCTTGTCAAATTCCCTCTTGAGACGTTGTTGGTATAACTGACCGTGACAAATGGCTTCCAGGCGCTTTTCTTCGATGAGATTGAGTTGGTCGAGTCTCGTTTGAATCCATTCTGCTTCATCAAGTTTAGTATCCATCAGAACCCTTAAGGAAGGAATCTCCACTTCAACCGGGAGTACCGCATCCATACCATAGACTAGTGAAAACAGAGTTTCCCCAGTGGAAGAACGCACCAAAGTCAGATAGCCATGCAGGGCAAAAGGCAACATCTCATGCCAATCTTTGTATGTTCTCACCATTTTCTGGACAATCTTCTTTATGTTCTTGTTAGAGGCTTCGACTTCCCCATTCATCTTTGGCCGATAAGGTGACGAATTATGGTGCTCGATCTTGAACTCTTCACACATTTCCTTCATCATCTTGTTGTTGAGATTTGACCCATTATCAGTGATGATCTTGTTAGGAGTTCCATACCAGCATATGATCTCTCTTTTGATGAAACGAGTGACAACTTGCTTGGTCACATTCTTGTATGAAGCCACTTCCACCCACTTGGTGAAGTAGTCAATAGCAACGAGGATGAACCTATGTCCATTTGAAGCGCTCGGCTTGATGCATCCAATCATATCGATACCCCACATTGCAAAGGGCCATGGTGAAGTCATCACATTCAAAGGAGTGGGAGGAACATGTATCCTGTTTGTGTAAACCTGACATTTATGGCACATTTTGGCATATACACAACAATCACTTTCCATCGTCATCCAGAAATAACTTGCTCGTAGGATTTTCTTGGCCATGGAATGCCCACTGGCATGAGTCCCAAAAGAGCCCTCGTGTATTTCTTGTATAATGGATTCTGCTTCGTGTCTATCCACGCATCTGAGCAGAACTGAATCATAGTTTCTCTTGTACAGAACGTCTCCTGACAATAAAAACTTAGACGCCAACCTTCTGAGAGTCCGCTTGTCACAAATCGTAGCACCTTCGGGGTACTCTTGCTTCTCAAGATATCTTTTGAGGTCGAAATACCACAGCCTTTCGTCTGATACATCTTCAGTGGTGAGACAATGAGCAGGGAAAATATGTGTTGGCTCCTTGTAACGGCAGATCCTTATACTGGGTGCATGATTCGGGTAATTGACTTTGAACATTGCTGCTAAAGTGGCCAGAGCGTCTGCCAGTTGATTCTCTTCTCTAGGAATGTGCTCAAAGGTGACCTCATCGAAAGCGGGCAACAACTCAACTATGTAATCCTTGTATAGAACTAAATTAGGGTGTCGTGTATCCCAATCACCCCGTACTTGATGTATCACTAAGGGAGAGTCCCCATAAACTTCAAGAATCTTGATCTTCAAATTAATGGCTGCCTCAAGGCCCATCACACAAGCTTCGTATTCAGCGACATTATTCGTGCAATCAAAACATAATCTGGTAGTGAAAGGTATGTGAGTATCGCGTGGAGAGGTTAGAACTGCCCCAATACCGTGACCCATAACATTTGACGCACCGTCGAACGTGAGAGTCCATCGCTCCCCTGGTTCAGGTCCTTCATTGTCATCAAGTTTCATAATATCCTCGTCTGGAAAGTCGAACTTCATGGGCTGATATTCTTCCAATGGTTGGTGAGCGAGATGATCAGCAAGAATGCTTCCTTTGATGGCCTTTTGTGTGACGTACTGGATTTCATACTCATACAAAAGCATTTTCCACCGAGCCAATCTGCCTGTAAGTGTTGGTTTCTCGAAGATGTACTTTATCGGATCCATCTTAGATATCAGAAGCGTAGAATGTGTCAACATATACTGCCTCAAGCGTCGGGCTGCCCACGTAAGAGCACAACAAGTCTTCTCAAGTAAGGAATACCTCGATTAACAATCAGTAAACTTCTTGCTCAAATAGTAAATGGCGTGTTCTTTTCGTCCAGTATCATCATGTTGTCCGAGCACACAACCCATAGATCCTTCAAGCACAGTCAAATACATAATGAGAGGTCTCCCGAGAACTGGTGGTATGAGTATTGGTGGTTCTTGAAGATACTTCTTAATCTTCTCGAAATCTTCTTGATAACTCTCATCCCAATAGACATCCCGATTCTTACGTAACAATTTAAAGATGGGTTCACAGGTAGCAGTAAGATGGGAAATGAACCTGGCTATGTAATTCAACCTTCCAAGGAAACCTCATACTTCCTTCTTATTTTTCGGCGCCGACATATCTTGTATTGCTTTTACTTTTTCTGGATCTACTTCAATTCCTCGTTGACTCACGATAAAACCAAGTAACTTGCCCGATCGAACCCCAAAGGTGCATTTGTTGGGATTAAGCCTTAACCTGAACTTTCAAAAACGATAAAACAACTTCTTCAAATGAACCAAATGTTCTTCCTCCGTCTGTGACTTCGCAATCATATCATCCACATACACCTCGACTTCTTTATGGATCATGTCGTGGAAGAGAGTCACCATAGCTCGTTGATATGTCGCACCAGCGTTTTTAAGACCAAAAGGAATGACTTTGTAGCAAAAGGTACCCCAAGGAGTTGTGAAAGCTGTTTTATCCATGTCTTCCAGAGCCATCTTTATCTGATTGTATCCAGAGAAACCGTCCATAATGGAAAACAACGAAGACTGAGCAGTGTTATCAACCAAAACATCAATATGAGGCAATGGGAAATCATCCTCCGGGATTGCTCTATTCAAGTCTCGGTAGTCAACACACATACGTACCTTACCATCCTTCTTAGGTATGGGCACAATGTTAGAGATCCAAGGCGGGTAACTTATCACAGATAGGAAACCTGCTTCGAGCTGTTTCTGAACCTCTTCTTTGATCTTCAAGGCCATGTCGGGTCTGGTCCTTCTTGGTTTTTGCTTTACAAGAGGACATTCTGGCTTGAGTGGCAATCTATGCATTACTATATCAGTGTCTAAGCCAGGCATGTCTTCATACGACCAGGCGAAGATGTCAGCATACTCTTGAAGCAATTCAATCAACCCTTTCTTTTCTTCACTTTGCAAGGCGGCCCCTATCTTGACTTCTCTCTTTACTTCTTCAGTACCGAGATTGACGACTTCTGTTTCTTCTTGATACGGATGGATGACCTTCTCTTCCTGTCTCAAGAGCCTTGCTAGTTCTTCAGGGACTTCACAATCTTCCTCATTATCTCCGTTAGCATGATCAACTGAATTCTCAAGGATATAAGGAGCCATAGCATTATCATTTCCAACGGAGTCCGAGACAGATATGCATGATCGATGATTTCATGTTTTATTTTTAGAAAGTGAAAAAGAATATTTATAATATGAAAAGAAAAAGTATTGCCATTTTTATTTTGAAAAAGTAAAAGTAAAAGAAAAGACAGGGAACAAAATTGTATGCGAAAGTGTGATTTTTCATTCAATGTTAAACGGAGATTGAAACATAAGGGGCCCCTTCTACAAGCTGTCAGTATGCCTTGGGCAGGACATATGACTTAAAATGGAAATAGAAAATTACACATCAAGAAAAACAACTTCAGGGATGTCCACGGTAGTCCAATTACTGAGCTCCTGGTCTGGTGCAACTTGATAGATAAATCTTGAAATATCCTCATCGTCACCTTCAGCATCTGTGGAGAGCACTTGTCCTTCTTTGCTTACACCAGCACTAACGAACACTTCAGAAATTGGGGGAACCTTCTGTCCTTTGAGAGGAGCCCAACCAGCTTGCACGGAGGATGATGGCTGATACCCGAGACCAAAACGATCTTTCTTCTCTGGAACTTCAATCAATTTGCCCCAACTGTCATGAGGAGGTCTAGCTTTTATGAGGGCTTTGGCATCCTTCAAAGAGGCCAGGGGTATCTCAGACTTCTTACATTCCACGACGGGGACTTTGTCAACAGTAACAATCTCCAGAGCTTGAAAGGGAAACTCTTGTACCTCGCCTTCCACTTCCACATAACGGTAGGTAGTCATATTATTAATCACTATGTCTTCCTCCCCACAAACGATGGCAACTTGGTCATTTGCAATGAACTTCAGGCGTTGATGAAGGGTAGGTGTCACAGCTCCTGCTACATGGATCCATGGACGACCCAAAAGTCAAGTATAGGATGGACGAATGTCCATAACATAGAATGACAAATAGAAAGTGTGGGGACCAATCTTGACAGGCAAATCCACTTCTCCATCCACCGATCTTCTCGAACCATCAAACGCTCGAACATTTAGAGTGGAGGGCCTCATCATTACTCCGTCCATATTCAGCTTAAACAAGGTAACCTTAGGCATCACATTGAGTGAAGAACCTGTATCCACCAAAAATCGAGATAAAACAGTGTCCAAACACTTCATAGAAACATGCAGTGCTTTATTGTGGGCTCTGCCTTCAACCGGGAGTTCATCATCTCAGAAACCCAAACAATTTCCCACAGCAATATTGGTGACTATTCCTTGAAACTGGGCCACAGAGATGTCTTGGGTAACATGAGCAGAACATAAGGTCTTCAATAAGGCGTTGCGGTGGGCCTCTGAACACAAAAGGAGAGACATTATGGAAATCTTGGATGGTGTCTGGTTGAGCTGGTCCACTACTTTGTAATCACTCCGCTTGAGAATTCTCAAAAGTTGCTCCGCTTCTTGTCCTTCAGAAAGTTCGGGTTGATTATCCATTACTTGCTTTCCCCTGGCCTTAGCTAGAGTTTCACTATTAGTTTCCTTAGGAGGTGGTGGTGGAGGAGAAAATATCCGACCACTGCGAGTCATGTTACTTGTTCCAGTAATGTTGGTAACATTATTTTCACTAACCGGAGGGCACTCATACCTCTTTCCATGAATATAGACTATATTGTACTCCCATGGAACTGCCTTCGAGTCATTTCTTGTAGGAGGAATAAGAGCTTGAATCATTGTGGGGGTAATAGGAACCTGAATTGTTAACAGAATACTAGGGGTGGTTGAAAAGCTTCTCAGATAATAGGGGATTTCTAGAACATCAATCTCTTCTTCTCGGAAAACCTTCTCTATCTGTAAGACACCTTCACCGATCAACTGTTGGATGGCCATCTTCAACTCATCACACTCTTCTGGTTTGGAGGAACATGTTAAGCAGAAGTCATGGAGTTCTTGTAGCACTCCATGCTTCAACAAATGTTCTCTGACAGTTTCCAAATATATCTTAATTTCATCAACCTTTGATACCAAAACCCGTTCATTAACTTCTTCAATAGCATGGATTGTTCCCCCTTGATAAGGAGGCATGGGATTATTTTGAATATTCAGACCAACAGGCTTGAAGTTGATGGCTTTTTCATCAATGAGATCTTGAACTTTGCACTTGAATTCTCTACAATTTTCAATTGTATGGCCTGGGTAACCAGAATAGAATTCGCAATGAGCATTACTATCATATCCCCTAGGGAGAGGATTTGGCAGTGGACCGGGTTCGCGCAATTGAACCATTTGACTAGCAAGTAACTGTGGGAGCAACTGAGCGTAGGACATGGTAATAAGATCAAATCTTCTTTCAGGGTCTCTCTGTCTTTGAAGAGCTCTCGGGCCTTGGAGATGTTGATTCGGTTGTTGATAAGTTGTAGGAGGTGCAAACTATTGTTGTGGAACATAATATGGTTGCAGAGAGAAAGGCCGTTGTTGGGCCATCCAGGGTGCTGGAGTTGTAGCAGCGAATACTTGAGGAACAAATTGGTTGGGAACAACGACAGGTGTAGGAAAATAAGGGAATCAGACTTGAGGAAATGTGGGAGCTCTTCCTTGGTTGACGGTGATGGCACTGGTCTCGCCCTCTTTCTTCTTAACAAAACCAGAAAATGGTTTTCTACTCATGCTTGCATTGTTGTTAACATTTTTAGGAGCACCTTGAATCGTTCCAGCCTTAATACACGTCTCAACACATTCACCAATGATGACCATATCCGAGAAAGAAGTAGAAGTGCTACTGAGCATATGCTGGAGATAAGGGCCTTGTAGAGTACCCATAAACAAATCAATCAACTCGCGATCCAAGAGAGGAGGCTGGACCCTTGCAGCCAGTTCACGCCACCTCTAGGCGTATTCTTTGAAAGACTCTTCAGACTTTTACACCATCCCTTGGAGCTGAGTACGGCTAGGAGCCATGGCAGTATTGTAATGGTAATGTTTCAAAAAAGCATCAGCAAGCTCTCCCCAAGTACTGACATGAGATCTTTCCAATTGCATATACCAATCTAACGATGCCCCGGTCAAACTGTCTTGAAAGAAATGCATGAGTAAAGGCTCGTTTCCAGCATAGGCCGCCATTTTGCGACAATAGGAACAGAGATGTGTCTCTGGGCAAGAAGTGCCTTTGTATTTGTCAAACTCTGGAACTTTGAACTTGGGAAGAATAACTACCCCAGGCACGAGGCACATTGCGGCAGTATTGAATCCGGAAGCCTTGATACCTTCCATGGCTCTAAGTCTCTCTTCAAGAGCATGATACATTTTCGCAGTTTCGGCAACCCCGACAACAAGGTTTACTTGGGGTTCATCGAGATCAATAACATCATGATGATTGTCGACATCATTCCTAGGAGCACCAGTAGGAGTCTCAACATTAGCATTATCATTTCTCCCATTAGCAGAAGTGGAAGGAGCAGAAGTGGTAAGCTTGGCAACACTTTGGTGTAGTTCTTCTTGACCCTTAATCACGGCATGAAGATTTTCCATGAGTTAATCCATGCGAGTACCCATAGTTTCCATATCCCAACGTAGTGCATTCTGATTCTCTTCAAACAGATCCATTAGCCTTTGCTAGTTGCCTCTGGTACGGTAAGGATGTATATGAGTCGTCTTTGATGTTTACTGGATTCTGAGAAAGGGGACCCCAATGAGTTTTTGTTGTGAAAAAATGAATGCATGGTAGTATGGATGAATGATTTATCTTCCTTTCTGAGGAGACCCAAAGACTCGTCTATCCTTTTTTTTTAAATTTCCTTTTTGAAAAACTATATCAACGAGACTTGTCTTTGGATTTCCCTAGATATGAGATGTATATACATGATGATATGATGTCATGGTATGCTATGGCATGAAGTCTCAGCTCCACATATTCTGGATAACCATTGCGTAATCCGTTGCACAGGCTGAAAAGTAACATGATCAAAAGTTCAACGTCACAGGCATGGAGTCAAAGTAACCACCCATGAGGTATGTACTAGGGGTTTATCACCTGGAAAACAAGGTTCTAAAGAGTTATAGAAGTCTACGCCATTCCTTTGGATATTACCGACGTCCCAATTACTTGGTAATCAGTAATATTCGCAGGAAAAACTCGTCCGAGTGCAATATCGCGTGACAACTACTTCCGGATTACTCCGTTACGGTCTCCTCATTGCACCTAAAAGGCTAGGATGGGTTAATGGTTCTATGGACCTCAGCTTCTCGAGCTCCCAGGTTGAAAGCAATGACATCTTCCCGATTACTCGGTAAACATCACTACTTTCAAGGGGACCTCAATTGAGTGGGGGATTTTCATGCCTCCTTCTTCGGGATTACTCCCTCAAAGTTAACATGACTAAACCGCCCGTCCTAATCCTATGTGTAACCCAAGTCCTGGTATAGGACTTATCAAAAGTAATCACCAAACCCAACATCACAATGTATCCAGAATATGTGAGTAGCAACAATATATGCAATATATACAAAAGAATAAAATAAATAAAGAAATAAAACAGTAAAGCAAGATAAAGCAAATAAATAAACACCCAAAAAGATAAATAAACAAAACTAGGAGAGACTCGCTAAAGTTTCCCAGCAGAGTCGCCAGCTAAAGCCACCGGCAGAAAACACAGAGCCGCCACCAAACTTTATTTATCCCGAAGGGGGAAATATCGATAAAACCACAAGGGAATGGATAAGATGGTCTTGCGACCAAGAGAAAGGGTAAGGGAGTCGGTTTGGCGAGGGGAAGGTATTAGAACCCCTCACATCCATTGTACTCAACGGGATCCATTTTGTTTGTTTGTCTTAAAGGGTGTATTTATCTACAACTATGCTTGCTTAAGGGAAAATAAAAGGTTTTTAATTATTGCGTTCGTGAGGGTTTCACGACCCTTTGCCTACGTATCCAATGAAGGAATCAGAACACCGTAGTTCCTCTAGAAAATGATTAATTTGTTTGTGTTTTTTAGTGGGCGACATTAACGCACGCATTCTAGAAATAGGCACGGCCGGTATCGCGGTAGAACGGAGATAACATGCCCTTGGGGGAGTTTTGCTTGGTTGAGTGTTTTTGCGAGTTTTAAAATAAATTCGAGTAATAATTAAAAGAGCGTTTTTGGATTTTTGATTTGTGAATGTTAAGTTTTAATTACAAAAGGAAAGTTAAAGGGGAAACTCTAACCTAAGGTTATTATGTAAGGTTTTGACCCTATGCTTAATTTCGACACGAGGCGATCAAAGTGAACTTAACCGCTCCATGGAATCACCTAAGGGAACATTTTATTAATAATTGACTAAATAATCAAACACAACAAAAAACAAAAAAAAGATACAAAGAAAAAAATATGTGTGATTATTATCGGGCAGAGAAATGTAAATAAAAAGATTAACTAAGCTAAAAAAAATCAAGACTTAATTCAATTAATTTTAAAACTAAAGTATTTAATAAATTATTTAGTTAATTAACGTAATTAATGTACTAAACAAAAACCAACAAAAGATAAAACAAAAGGGCTGAAATGTTGGCAATTAGAGGGGTATTAACATGAAAAACGATTTGGGCTAAGAGACCCACGGGTTGGTCCAGTTGGGGAGCAATTGGAAGGGTTTAAGAACCCTAACTTCATTGAGGTGCCGCCGTTCACTTTCTTCAATTTCTCTTCTCTGATAACCGAACTCCTCTCATCGAAAACTCTTTCCTTCAAAACACCTAAAATCTCGTTCTGAATTCAGATTGAACCCCAATTACACTACCATCTTCAACAACCATCTCATCCTCATCAATCGCGTCTTTGCTTAAACCATTTCCCTCTCCCATCCGTATCAACATCATCATCACAAACACACCACCAATTTCTCTCTCCCTCTCGATCTGCATGTTTTCTCCCTCTCCTTAACACCGTCCAACAATAAGCTCGTTGTAACAACTCATGCATTTTCCAGATTTACTTGGTTCTCAAATGGGTATGGCCGTAAAGCTCATCAATTGGTGGCCGAAACTAGTAAGCTTTGACATTAACCTTTCTTCTACTTCTTCTATGGGTTTCAGGATGATGTTGTCTGTAATGTGACCGCGTCAGTGTTTCAAAATGATATGGTTTGCAGGTGCTTTTGTGTCTGTTACTTTTTGGATTCCACGGACCGAGTGTGGGCTGAGCTGCAATTGTCTCCCGCTTGGGCTTCACATTGATGAGGATGTGGTATGGAGGAAAAAGGGATTTCGTCCTAGTTTTGTTTTTCCTCTGCGTTTTTAGTTTCGAATCTGTTTTGGTTTATGTTATAAATGGTTTTGATAGGTTCTATTGTTATAGCAGGTTCTATTGTTAACAGGTCCTAAGATTAACAAGTTTTAAGTTTCGACAGTTTCTATACTTTCAGGTTCTAAGTGTTTTGGAGTTTCTATGTTTTGTACAGGTTAAGTGTTTAACAGCAGGTTCTAACTTTTGCAGGTTCTAAGTTGATTTTGGAGTTTTGACAAGTTCTATGGTTTTGACAGGTTTCATGGTTTTGACAGGTTTCATGGTTTTGACAGGTTTCATGGTTTTGACAGGTTGGAGAATCATGTTGAATTGCTTTTGTTGTTTGTTACAGGTTGGTAGTGTTTGGTCAGTCAGTTAGGTTCAAGAGGATGCGGATTTGATGAGGGTTTTTAAGTGGATTTCTTGTATGTTTTTGTGAAATTTTGTGTGATTTTGTTAAGTTGAACAAAAATCGGAAGTTCTTTTTGTGTGTTGAAGCTCTGTTGTAGTAAGTGAGTTGAGTATGAAGTTTGAAAGAGCAAAGCGATCGAGCGTTAAGTAGAAAGTTATTGAAGAGAAGGTTTGTTATTTTGTTGTTTTATCATTTCAGTTTCAATGCTTACACAAACAATAATTTACATACCATTTCCATATGATTTCAGGATGATGACGAAGATTCAAACAAACAGCAAGATCAAGCATTCATGGGAAATAATTATTAGCATTATAGAAACATGATTGTATCAAGCAGTAAACAAATGAAGCAACGGTGATATGAGGTTACCGACCTGAACGAGGTTCTTCTTGGTAGACTCCTTCCTCGATCCTTTCCTTCTCCTCTTGATTCTGGTTTCGTTGGTTTTGGTTGGCTTTGTGTTTGGTCTGTTTTCTTGGTTCTTTGGCTGATGCAGTTTTTGCAGTTTTGGTTTTTTACTGGTTTCTTGGGTGGACAGTTTGTGGTTTTTTAGGCTGATACCGTTTCAGCTGTGGCTTATGTTTTGTTGGCAGTTTGTTTTTTTTTTTTAAAAGAAAAGTCCCCTTTTGCTGTGTTTTAAGATGTGTGTCCAGGAGCCTCAATGAAATAGTGGTGTGCTTCTTTATAGTGAAATAGCAGTAGGAATTGGGAGGGAAATCAGAGAAATTTTGAACATATTGGTATGCTGTCTTTTTTTGCTTTTTGGTGCAGGTTTTGACTTGCTAATTTGGTGCAATGTTACAGTAGTAGTTCTTGTTGTTTTGTGGGCTGCATTTTGACTGTTTTTTGCAAGTTTATAGCAGCTTGTTTTGGGACAGTAATGTGCAGGTTGTATCTTTCCTCTTTTACCTTTTTGTGATGCAAGGCTTACTGCTTTTTTCCTTAAAGTTCTGAAGGGTTTGCCTCTTGTGGAAAATGATGACATAGGGCATTTGGCTGTTTGTTAGCCTTTTATATTACTTATTTGGTTTGATGCTGCTGATTGTTTATGTTGCTTGTTGTTTGAGGCGCTGCCTGTTGCATCATTTGCTTGTGCTAGCCTGCTATGCTTGTTGTTTTGGCTACTTGCTGGTTTCGTGTTTCGTGGGACAGTTTGCTTTGTTTGTTGTAACGTTGTGGGCCTGCTGTTACATTGTTTGTTTGTGCTAGCCTGCTATGCTTGTTGTTTTGGCTTTCTATGCTTGTTTTGCCTTGGCCTTCGCGCTATGCTGCTGCTTGCTTTGACAATTTGTTCATTTGGCAATTTTTCTTTTCTTTTTTCCTTTTTGTGAACCAAAGAGAAAAACTCTTTTTGTGATTTGCAATTGGGAGAAAATAAACCATGATAAAAATAAATCCCTGACTGATTCCAAAAGGAAAACCCTTATGATGAGATATCAATCAATTAATTCTTGTTTGAATTTTTTTCATGTGTTTGATCACTAACTTTTTCTTTTTTCTTGTTTTATGAGCATGATTACTGGACGATCCAAAGCGAGATTGAACGATGAAAATAGCAAGGCTAGGAGTGAAGATGAAGACTTGAAGAAACATAAATTATTTTTCTCTTTTCTTTGTAAACAAAACAAATGTAATTTGTATTCCAATAATGGTAATTTATTTTTCATATGCTCTGTAATCTGTAAAAAAAAATGTAATGAACACGGAAGCTTGAATGATATATTTTTTTTGAATGAATTCTCTTGTATGGAAATCAAACAACTCTCGATCTTTGATTGAAAATGGCAATTCCCACTTGAATGATTTGAATGCACCCTTTGGACTTTGTAACTTTAACTTCAGGAAATTGTGAGCAATCGTTATAACTTGTATTCCAAACAATCACGCGTCTTATCTTTCAAAATCCAATCAAACTATCAAACAAAATAAATGCTTAAGAATTTAATTCCACTGATTAATTCGAACCCCAAAACACCGGTCGTTTGAACCTTGATCTTCAAATCATTCCTAAACCACACTCGTACTTCTCGAACAGAACTCTGACTTTGACATTCAGCCCACAATAACTTGAAACTTAAGCAAAAAAAACAAGTCTTGATTTTCATGAACCTTTAACCTCATTTCTTGTGCCCAAACTCCACATTTGCCAAATTAAACCTCAAACTCTCGACTCAATGGCTTAGAGGCTTTAAGAAGAAACTTGAAAATGCGAGGAGATGAGGTTTTTGACCTAATGCACTGAGCTTTGAGCCATCCTCGAGGCAAGCAAAAGAAACATCTTCACAGAAACCAAAAACTCGAAACCCTAGCCTCTTGACCAACATCCATAGGGAAATAAACCCTAAACCAGGCTCCGATAGATTGATCGAGAACCAACCTTGTAACGTGATGACAAAATTCGTTCCACGATCCACTAGTCAAGAACCCGATGTGCTTCCTTTTTACCTGATAAGAAAACCTCAAAACAAGATTAGTCATAAAGAGGACGCAACCCTAAAACTTTAAACCAAAGCGCCTGATTCCATGAGATGCGGGATATGCAAATGAATGAATAATAAAATGATGCAAATGGAATGCAAAGTTCAAAGCTAGATAAAAATAAAGAGATAGGGAAAATTTGGGGTACGACAACAATGATCACCGAGCTCTGCAAACAGTTCAAGATTCAGCATCATAACTCTTCTCCCTACCGGCTGAAGATGAATGGGGCTGTTGAAGCGACTAATAAGAACATCAAGAAGATTGTGCAGAAGATGACGGTGACATATGAAGACTGGCACGAGATGTTACCATTCGCTCTTCATGGGTACCGTACCTCAGCACAGACGTCGACAAGGGAAACACCTTACTCTTTGGTGTATGGCATGGAGGCAGTCCTACCCATCGAAGTTCAGATACCCTCTCTCAGGATTATGAAGGATGCAGGTTTGAACGAAGACGACTAGATCCAAACTCGACTTGATCAGCTGAATATAATTAATGAAAAGATACTTACTGCTATCTGTCATGGTCAGACGTATCAAAAGCGAATGATCAAGGCTTTTAACAAGAAAGTCAGACGTCAAGAATATCAAGTCGGGGATCTAGTGATCAAACGCATCATACTACCGCAAGGTGATCCCAGGGGAAAATGGACCCCTACGTACGAAGGGCCATTTGTGGTTAAGAACATTTTCTCGGGAGGAGCTATGATTCTAACCACCATGGATAGTGACGACCTTCCTCACCCCGTCAATGCAGACATAGTGAAAAGATACTACGCATAATCAAAAACCCGTTAGGTTGATTGGCCTAGGAAAAAATAAGGGCTTCCCGGCGAACCAAAAGGGTTCGGGCAAAAGTAAGGGATTAAAATGAAAAAAAACTGTACACCCGGCAAGTCAAAAACCTGAAAAGGCGACTTGGGCAAAAAAGGTATCCTGGTGGACCGAAAATCCGAAAGGGCGGTCCAGGCAAAAATTAGGGATTAAAGCGTAACACTATGTCTCATTGGATCATCTTGCAACCAGACTTCGGTATCAACTATAAAGCTCATACGGCGCCAATCAATCTGATCCACCTTCTACCAAGCAGCAAAGTGATGAGATGCTTGAAGATATAAAGGCAATAACAGAGTTGGAACCCAATAGGATTGTTTCACATAGCTGTTTTTTTTCTTTTTTAAACACAAATTGTAATCTTTCGGCGGCGTTCTCTTACTAGAGTGTCAGCCTCCTTGTACAAAAAATGCCCATTACATGCCAACTTCAAAGATCAATACAATTCATTTTCACAAGAAATTTCAAGTTATTTTCTTTTTCTATTTTGTTTCGCAAGAGCGTACAATGATTCATTTTTGATATATGCATTTGAAAATAATGGCTTGCTCATAAATATTTACATGAAAAACAAAGACGATTACTCGTAATTCCAAGAACAGGGACAAACAAGAAGTGCCCAAACCCTACAGTTACTCAGACCACCATGTACCAGAATAGATCCATCTTGAGAACATGAGTAGTGGTACACACACTCCCCAGAGTAAGAAATATCCAAAGACGGTGATGTCAGCTTCCCCGAACCGGACATAACTCTCCCCAGCTGAGGTTCACAATCGCGAGTAAGTCAATAAATTTTTCCCCAAAACAAAGTTTATTTCTCTCACAAGCAGAAATTCAATCTCCAATGGAATACATTACTACCAGCAACGGAAATTCATCCCCAGCTGAGTTTATTTCTCCAAATTAGCAATCTATCAATAAAGTATCTCCTCTCCAACAGAGTCATTCTCCGCAGAGTTATCCGTAAACAAGGGGAAAATCCCCCGCTAGTCATCTTTGTTCACCATCCCCAACAGAAGTGGATGACCTATGTTTTTTACAGCAGTCAAGAATACTTACCGTTTCTCATACGCTCCAAACAGTAGTCAGGGATTTATTTTCTCGAACTCAGATTATTACGCCAGCATTTCATGCTCATACATCATGACATGTGCATACATTGCATATAACACAGTCTCAATTATCTCGAGAATCTAATCACAATACGTCTCATGCATCGCACATGACTAACCCTGTATTTCTTTCAGGAAAGACAGTTATTATCAACAATTTCCAGCAGGTACATGATCAACACTCGAAGCTAAACAGAGTAATCATCGGCGACAAATGCAACCTTATGCAATTTCCTTCTCAGCAGCCCTACCATCCATGCTTTCATTTCGAAGTAACCCTACTATCCAGGTTCCTTCTCACAACCCTACTATCCAGGTTCCTTCTCACAGCCCTACTATCCAGGCTTTCATTTCGAAGTAACCCTACTATCCAGGTTCCTTCTCACAGCCCTACTATCCAGGCTTTCATGTCGAAGTAACCCTACTATCCAGGTTTCTTCTCACAGCCCTACTATCCAGGCTTTCATTTCGAAGTAACCTTACTATCCAGGTTCCTTCTCACAACCCTACTATCCAGGCTTTCATATCGAAGTAACCCTACTATCCAGGTTCCTTCTCACAACCCTACTATCCAGGATTTCATATCAAAGTAACCCTACTATTCAGGTTCCTTCTCACAGCCCTACTATCCAGGCTTTCATATCGAAGTAACCCTACTATCCAGGTTCCTTCTCACAGCCCTACTATCCAGGATTTCATATCGAAGTAACCCTACTATCCAGGTTCCTTCTTACAGCCCTACTATCCAGGCTTTCATATCGAAGTAACCCTATTATCCAGGTTCCTTCTCAAGCCCTACTATCCAGGATTTCATATCGAAGTAACCCTACTATCCAGGTTCCTTCTCACAGCCCTACTATCCAGGATTTTATGTCGAAGTAACCCTACTATCCAAGTTCCTTATCCAACCCTACTATTCAGGCTTTCATCTCGAAGTAACCATACCATCCAGGTTCCTTCTCATAACCTTACCATCCAGGTTTCTTTTCTCTTATCTCCAGACAGCAGTCCACAACATTGTAAGACCTGGACCTGATCAAACACGATTGGTTTCACATCTCCTCAGTAAGTTGCGGTGCAGCGTGTACCCTGACCAGATAGAATTTCAATTTCACCTCCTCGACTAAGATTCCCCAGTAGAGTAACGAACAACTGAATCTCCTAAAACCCTATTTCCCTCAAGATAAAGACTAGCATTCCCCAACGAAGTCTACCTCAACGACAGGTATACGGGTTCTCGCAAAGGAATCTCTTATGTGATCGACACTTCTTCAGATGGAATATTTTAATCCCATCTCCGACAATTCTCTAGCATCTACCAAATGGCATCCATAAGCCCATTCCCGATATCACAAATCACTTCATGCAAGTGCAAATTTCTGGGCACTCTAGTGTTCAATCATCTTCCACCTTCAAATCACGAAAGGCAGAACAACCAATCTAAATCCTCAGGTGTAAGAAGATTAAACAGGGGAAGCTGTTGTACCCCAAAATTTTCCCTCCCATATTTCTCAATACATGTCAAGTGAGGTCCCCAAACTGGTCAAGGAAGTCCAAGAGTTGACCAGATAAACTCTCTCCTAAGACAGTCTACCTCAAATTAGGGTTTCATTTTTTCATCAAGATGCTTGAGTACAAAGGATCCAAAATGCTCACCATTGTCCTAATATGTTCTCAAGATCATCCATGTCAAGTTTCAAGCCTTACAGAGGAAGTTTGCTCAGTTAATTGCTCAAATGCCTGAAAATCGACTGTGCTAGGTCAAAAGTCAATTGTGGCCCACATACAGACAAACTTCAAGATTTTGGGTCAACATCCTCATTTTGAAGTATCATTCATCATTTTATCAAGGTTTTATCATGATTCATCAAGGATTGCTCACAATTCATCAAAACCCAAAAGTTGCTAAATTAGGGTTTTGTAGGAAAAGTCAACTCAACTTTGACCAAGCATAACTTTCTCATACTTTATCAGAAATGACCCATCCAAAGCTCATTTTGAAGAGGATGCAATTAACTACAATTAATAATCATCTCCCAAGTTCAAAATATGCACTCATAAAAAGATATGAATTTTGACATTATAGGTCATTTTGAAAAGTCAACAAAAACACCTTTTGGTTCAAAGCTTCATACATGAACATGGAAGACTCAATTGAGATGAGACCAAAAGGGTTGCTTATAGGACATCCTAAGCTTTCTAAAAAGTCCAAGAACACCTCTCTAGGGTCAAAATTGAGAGAGTTATGCATTGACCAAGTTTACCTTTTTTGCAAAATTGCCAAAAGTCAAATGTGCTCAAATTTGCATTTTTTGCTAAATGGACCCAACTTTTTATGCTTGCACCTCAATTATAATGTGGTCCACGACTCAAATGCTTATCCACCAATTGTTTTCTGCATTTTCAATTTATTTTGATTTTTCATTAATTAAAAATTGAATTAAATCAAATAAATGATGAAAATTATCAAAGATTTGATTTGATTGGTTTTTTTGACAGGTTAGCAACCAAGATTTTATGAGCTTGCATGATCAATTCGTATCAATGGTAAATGGAACAAAAAGAGCATGATTAGGCCTAATTTGGAAACAAATCATACAAGGAAGGAATGAGATCAAATCTTCAATGTTTTCAAAGATACATGTAGTTTTTATAACCCTAATTCATTTAGGGTTATATATTGAAGGTGTCCAAAGCAAGAATAAGGGTTAACATTCGTGCATAGCCAAGAACAAAAACTCAATTTTTGGTAGAAAAGTGGTGATCTGATCTCTACCCTAGAGGAAGATTCAAAGCTTTCCAACACTCATAATCGCATCCTAGAGCGTCTCTGAAGCTAACTGGATCAATTGCAAGCCTCATCGTGCCCAAAATCGACCCATAGCAGTCACACGGTTTGCCTAAAAAACTCGTTTTCGGTTTCATTGATTTACTCATCATATGCACGTTTTGATTATATATTCTTGTTCATCATGGAGTTTGCAACCTACTCATTCTATTCAATTGCATTTTTGATGACTGTATGTGAAACTGCCATGGCTAGGGTTTTGTTTTCTTGTTTAGGGCTTTGTAGTATAGGCTAAATTGGACGTTGATTCTGGAACCATGATACTCGTGAGGATGAGACGAGTTGATTGGTACCAGCCATGGTCATTTATCTTGCTTGTGGATAATTTTTGAGATGCACAGGTCTGTACCTACAACGAAACGTCCGTAGGTAAAAGCTTGTTTACCTAAAACAACGGTTTGGCGAAGAAGACGATGCGTGGCACTCCCTGGTTGGATGGTTTGAATTTTAGCGTGTTTTTCCATTAACCATTATTTTTCATATATTATATTTTGTTTTCATTATATGTACAAACAAGTCAAGCAGCTCAGTTGGCAAGCGTGCATTGGAAATATGCATAAGGACCTGGGTTCGATCCCAAGTCCAAACAACTTTCTTTATTTTCTTTTCTTTCCATAGATTAGTGCAAATCTCTTCCACACGCCTACCGTGCACCTTCAATAATCAACCAGTGGATGCAACAGTCAGCCAGGTGTACGCGTTCTAGCCTGAAGGACTACCATGCGCCTCAAGTCAACCTACACACCAGATCCAGCAAAGTCAAATGGGCTTAGATCATTTGGGCTCAGAATTTCAGCAATATACCCCCCCCCCCCCCAATTGCTAAGCACAGGCCCATCATTCCTTTCTTATTTCTCTTATTTTTACTCCTTTCAATACTTATTTATTTAATTTTAATTCACAAATTAATCTTTTTTTCATAAAGTCGTAAAATCAATAATTCACAAAAAAAGTTAGGATTAGTTTTTTTTATTATTATCAAAATTAATTTAATTTAGTTTAACTTAGGTAAATCGTAATTTATTTTCATAAATAAAATCAAAATAAAAATTAGGTTAAAACTCTTGATTTTATTTTATTTTCTCTTTTTCTCAAATAAATAAAAATACAAATATAGGTTTTAGAATAAATTAATTTATTTTTCTTAATTTAAAATTAATTAGAATTAAGATTTTTCTTTTTAATTTAATGATTTATTTATTTTCTTAAATAACAAAACATGACAAAAACATTTTCTTTCATCAATCGTCAATAGGTTTAAATCAAGGGTCAAAACCCTAGTTGTCTCGTGTTTAATTCATCGCGCGCGTGTTAATTATTTTCGCCAATATTTTTGTAACTGTTCATGGTTTGTAATAGTTTAATATAGGGCTTTTTACTTATCGTTTTTTTCCCGGGTTTTTGGCTATGTAATTAATCCCCCTCCCTGAAGCCTTGTAATAGCGTAGATTTACTTTCTCGCATCTTAATTCCCACAAATATTTGACTGTTTAGATGTATGCTAATAGGATTGTATGACAAGAATGCATGACAAATTTAATACAGTTAGAAAACCCTAATGTGCAAAGATAAATAAATGAAAACAAATCACTCACACATATCACTCTTAGGGTATACTATCACTTCGGTTGCCTTCGGTAAACAGACATTAAGTATAGGGTGTCTTAGTGGTTGCCCTCCTATTTAAAAAGATCAAATGTCCCATTCAAATGTTGCCTCGGAAATGTTGCCTCGGAAATGTTGCCTCGAATATCATCTTAAGACTCTAGGGTTACTACTAAGGTGTCCTAACATTGCTTTAGTGATCGTAAGTCCCTTTCGAATTGACCCTTACAACTCCAACAACGGTGCTACCTATTTCTCAATAGTAGGATAGCGCTGTCTAAAGGAAACAAGAATAGAAACGATCTTTTTTCGAGTAGGTAGATGCTAGTAGGTACTTGCTCAAATCAAAGCTTTTTCACACTTACACATTTCAAAACAATTTGCAAAACAACTTCGTCACACCTTTGAGGACTGATACAAGGGTTATCACGAAGTCAAACTTTTCAAAACAAAGCACATACACAAGAAATTTAAAAAAAAGAGCAAGTACCTAAGAGCCCATGGAAAACCATGGATAGAAAGGGTGCTAACACCTTCCCTTTCTATAATCTACCCCCGTACTCAGAATATCTCGAAAAAGGATTTTTTTTCTATACTTTTTTCCTTTTCGATTGGATGAAATAAAAGTCGGTGGAGACTCTTGCTTACCGCGACATTTTGCAAACACAAAACGCAAAACGCAAACCAGCATTCAAACAGTCGGTTCTGCCACCGTATCACACTTCTGATCAACCTCAACCAAGGAAGAACAGAATCACATTATCCCATCCTGAAGATCTCATTCTTGGAAGTAAAGATGGTCCAGTCAGAATAAGATCATCTCTCAAACCTTATGATGAAGTACTTTTGGGTTTAGCTTCTTTAATAAAACGTACATCTATTGAGGAAGCCTTTCTAGATAAAGATTAGATTCTGGCTATGGAAGAAGAACTGAACCAATTCTCAAAGAATGATGTTTGGGATCTGGTTCAGAAACCCAAAGGTGTCCATGTCATCGAAACCAGACGGGTGTTCAAAAACAAAATCAATGAAAAAGGTGAAGTTGTCAGAAACAAAGCACGACTGATTGCACAAGGTTATAGTCAATAACAAGAGATAGACTACACATAAACCTTTGCACCAGTCGCCAGGTTAGAAGCTATTTGTTTGTTAGTTTCTTTTTCTGTAAATCATAACATCATCCTTTATCAGATGGATGTTAAGAGTGCATTTCTGAATGGTTATATTTCAGAAGAAGTGTACGTCAAACAATCTCCTGGCTTTGAAAATTTTGAAAAATCAGACCTTCCAGACATTTCTCTACTTCACATCACAATATCAAACAACGGTTAGATAGAAAAACATCGACATTATTCTACTGTCACACTACACTAATGACTCAACAACCTGGTCGGACGAACCGACATGCTTTGATACCAGTTGTAACACCCTATCTCCCTAATGGTAATTTTAATAAAAATTAGAGTAAAATAAAACTCCAAAATAGGATGTCACATCGTTCAATCATTTCAAAATTTGCTCAATTAAGATAAAACAGATACATAACACACATTTCGGATGAACCGACAACATTTCAACATAGTCTTCAAATTTCAACTTTATTAATGTAGCGGAAATAATTTCATAATTATTCCAAAATCTTCAACTCATCATAAAATCAACAAATTAATCAATTAAAAAGAGAGTCTACAACACTCCCAAAATTCCTCAAAGAAAACATCAACTAAAATAAAACAATCGAGCATTCTCCCCCCCCCCCCCCCCGGTGTTACGTATCATAGCAATGACACCCACTCAAAATAAGAAGAGCAACCTCTTTTGGGCTCCGCAATTTCGCACTACTCCTGGTTATCTACACGTTACCCACGTGGAGGCGACATTCAAACAGAAGAGGTGAGATATCATAACAATATAATAGGTTATATAATTATAAGTAAACAACAGGTATATCATGCAAGATTTCAAGTTCGACAATTATTAGTTACACCACTCCAACAAGTCCACAATTCAACAATTCCACAAATGTGATGTAACTGACTCTAATGTGGATGCATGTGGTACCATCAGGGCATAATCACTCTCTCAATAAATTTCCATATAGTCCAGGACATAAGCCCTCAACAATTGTCAATACAGGCCAGAGCATAAGCTCTCAACAAGTTGCCAACCTAGACCAGAGCATAAGCCCTCAACAATGCATGAAATGCAATATGCTAAAACCACAATTATGCAATCCCAAGCATACCATAAACATAAAGTCAATTTTCAGGCCAACATCACCTTCTTAGTACTGCAACATCACCTATAAATTCTTCGTACATCATGAGTACGACAAAGACACCGCTTATCACGACATTTGGTGTCATAACTCATCCAACATACACATTCACCGCAATTGTTTCGATAAAATATTAGGCAAATATTATAAAAACTAATTTCATATTATAGAAAATATTTTTAGCTTTCCAACGGTTCAGAAGGTGCGTCAAACGGATACCTGAGACGAAAGTTATGATTTTTCAAAGTTTCCAAAAATTCTGTCACCTTCAGCGGTAACCGATTACCCTATAATGGTAACCGGTTACTGCACGAGACAATAACTCTGTGTTTCAAAAATTCCCAGCGGTAACAGATTACCTAGTTACGCAAACTGGTTACTGTGTATTATAGTAGCCAATATTTCTAAAAACACACAGCTGTAATCGGTTACCCAGTTATGGTAACCGATTACCCAACACAAAAAGACCCAAAAACCATAATTTTCTACTACGAAATTCCATTCTTTTCATCCAAAAACCACTTTTTAGAAAAAATCAAACACTTCAATTATTGTGAAACATCAATACATATCATAAACCACAAACCCAACACAAACAACACATCAATTTCATCAATTACAAGCAATTACAACAAACAATCTAACAATTAATCTACACCCAAAACCTAACATTCAAAACTTCATCTATCCACAATTATACCACCTATTAGAGAGTCAGAACCCGCCCTTACCTTAGATTTGATGATTCTAAACTTTCTACCGCAAAATCCTCGCCATAGCTTGTACGCTCTTCTCTTCGTTCGTCTCTTTTTTCTGGTTTTTATGATTGATTGATAATAATGATTCTTTGTTCTCTCTTTAGACCCCTAATACCAATATACCAACTTTTTCCCTCCTCTTATTACTAGTTTTATTTTTATTATTTAATTATTAATATTATAAAATACTATTTATCTCTTATAACAATAATAATAATAATAATAATAATAATAATAATAAGAATAATAAGAATAATATTGCTAATATTCTTTATTCACCTTCATGTCTTTACACTTTTAACCATACGCCCCTAATTTCAATTATCACTATTTCTAACCTTCCAACAATTTCACTAAAACGCGTCATAAGATCATCAACACATATAAACACATCATATCATCTATTTTATTTTTAATAAAATAATCCTAATTAAATCGGGATGTTACAGCAAACATGAAGAAGAAAGGCAGAACACGTCCGTCATCCAAGAGATACTACCGCATCCGAGCAAAAATAAAAATGGGGCATACTATCTCAAAAACCTGCACGGGGAACAACTTGATTGACCTTAGAACGCCGAAAAACTAAGGCAATATTACACTTAAGACACTGATACAGTCGGCGTGTCTCGTCAAAACAACAAACACAATTTTCCTGACCACATGTGCATGCCCAGGTACAAGTATGACACTCCAAATTAAACAAAGAAGCAAATCTTCACTCTTTTAACGAGCAGGTTCTTAGCCCGACGTGGAAATCTCAAACGAGCTCCACTGTCGTCGTACCACGATGGCAAAACACTCAGTTTGCAATGGAAAGTTCACGCCGCCGAGTTCGGGCCCTCAAAACGAGACCCGAGTTTCGTCCCATGCCAGGTGATCACCTTGTCCGTTCGACCAATCACCCATATTGGCGAACTCAAATACTAACGAGCAAACCCCTAAAACTCTTGATCAAAATAAAACGTCTTAGACGGACAAGCATACAAACATGTATAAACCTAATAAATAGCAATATATCACATACGAGCATGTCCTCGTAAAGATTACGAAACATCCTCGTCGCAAACAACAAGCGCCAACTACGCGTTTTCCTCCTCGGCGCATGGAATGGAATGGCTCTAAGTCATCAGTTATTTTAAATTGATTGATCTGATTAAATTCAGTATTGTTTTTTTAACTGATTCTAATTCTTTTATTCTTGTTTTTTCAATAATATTTTACAAAAAATTATAATAATATAAAATATCATCACAGCCAAATATTAATCAAATAAGTCATACACAAGCATTAGTACAAACAGAACCATGGAACAAAGTTTAAATAAATTCCATCAGTTTTAGAATATTCAGGAAACTATGTCACGAAGAGTACCATAGAACTAAATATCTCTTGTAAGAACCAAACTATGGCACTATCAAAACACTAGTTAGTATAAGCAAAGTTAAACAAACTATGAGGCCTACAACAGAAGCACAAAAACAAATGGCACCGACTACTATTGCCATTTTTTACCTAATCAAATCACTTCAAATGGATTCTAGAATAAAATTTGCACAACGTTCTTGAACATTTATAACGACATCTTCATGAAATGGCGTTGAGTCTCCGAATATCTGAATAAATGTTTAAAAAAAGATATTAGAATATCGTATTAACATTAAAGAAGACAATTAATACATAATTGAAATTTTTTGTTACGTACCTGATTCCATGAATGAACAATCTCAGCAGATACACTGTTTAACATATATCCAGCAAAACCAATATCACGAAAAGAGACGAGCTAACAAAACGATTAGATGGAAGTGTTTTACGCAGAGACAGAGAGAAGGTTCATCCATTTTTTTTTTGGGTGTTTAGGGCTTTTGTGAAATTAAAAAGAAAAAAAAAGGGAATACCAAATGTTTTCCGGAGATGAGAGGGAACAATTTTTTTTTTAATTAAAACAAAATCTTTTTAAATCAGGTTAATTGATTTAAATGTTATTCACTAAAAATGAATTTTGCGTGTATTAGCTTTTCAAGTTTTTTAAATAAGTGGATAGCATCTGATTTTAAATGTTTGATTTAAAAAGTGATTTTTACATTAGTGTTTGTTGTATTCATGCATCTTGTATATCAGATATAGGTAGACTTCACTCTAGTAACGAGTTAGGATTTCGGTCCAGTGACGGGTTAGAACTTTGTCTAATGACGAGTTAGATGTTTCAGTAACACACCTCTAAATATCTAAAATTATTGGTATTATTAGACGATAGGGTACAATTTAGATGGGGTGAATAGATCGCAAATGAAATTTTCTTATTAAAATTCTGTTTTAAAAATGTTTAATTATGGCGCACGGAAACAATCTCGAATGAACAATCATCTATCCCGAACCATTATTGAAAAGATCGAATATTCGTTAAATTGATAGAATGAATACGTAAGACTATGTATAATGGGGGTGTTGAAAAATTATTCAATAGTTAAATAGGTGCAATCGAGTGTTGAATAAATGGTTGAAAGTGAGGTGGATTAATATGTGTTGAAAATATTCAACATGTTGAATGAGTAGGGAGTGGGGCCACATATAATACTTAATTGTTTAAATTTTTAATTCACCTTAATTATTTAGAATCAATTATTTTATAATAAATTAGTATTTTATTTATTTTTATTTTCACCAAAATTCATAATTTTTTTTGTTTATAAATAGATATTTGGTTCCTTTGATTAGGACACACAACAAAAATCCACTTTTTCTCTCTATTTTTTTTCTATTTAACCTCCAATAAAATCTCGTTTTATCCACTTTTATTTGTTTTGATAATGACTAACCCTATTAAATTAGAAAAAAATTTCAAATAAATTAAAAATATAAAATTAGAAAAAAATTAAATTAATTTTTAAATTAGAAAAAATTAAAATAAATTATTTAACTCTTAATTATTTTAATTTTATTTCAATCGATAATTGATATTTATATAAAATCATAAAAGTAAAAATATAAAAGAAAATAAAAATATGAAATAAAAGTGGTGGGATAGTGTTTACCGTGATTTTTGGTAAACAACCACTGATCCTCCAAAAAGGAAAGTCTTTTTGGTTACTCGCGAGATCGATCAGATTGATCCCAGAACATATGCTAACTTTTATACTGGTTTGATGTAAAAAATAGAAATCCAGGAAGAACGCACGTTCGACCAAAGACAAGATACTTGTAGTTTTGGAAAGTAAGAAAGTTAATAGAAATGCAGGTAAAGATGCAGGAAAAGTAACTTTGCAAAATAAGATCAAAGCAATGTAAAAAGACTTTATTAATGAACAGTGGTGTTTCCAACATACATTTCTCAGTTTATCCTTTCTCACACAGCGGGTACTTGGACAATATTTGAGTAACTAGCACAATAGATTGAACACACGGAAAAACTACATAAACTTCCTATTTTATACTAAAACTATGTAACCGTCGAGGGGTGGTTCTGCTCTAAGATGAAGACAAGTGTCCTCTGCATGTTCCTTGACCTCTAGCTTCCAGCCACGTTGCTTTCCTTTAACTGCTGGCGAAACCGTCTTTCCCTCTAATAATTCAAATTCAAATGTCCCTCGCCTTTGGTGTCGACGCGAAGGTATGTTCTTCTAGTCGAAGGTCATAAGACCTTCTCAGTCGAAATCTTGATAGTGATTCCTGGTCGAAGACCAATATGTAACTTAGATATTTTCTCTAAGTTATTTCACCCGTCAAAACAATCTCCAGCTTGGTTTTATTTATTCCATTTTTGGTCTAAAAGACCAATATATAGTAGGTGTCGAATTCAGGAGCCAACAAATTGCCTCCCAAGAATGTCTATTTCTACGCCAAAAGAAATAGGCATTCTTTGATCTTTCTGTTCGACACTTGTCTCTCTTGTTGTCCACAAAGGCCTGACGTGCGCTTTTCGTCTTCCAACAGATGCCGCTTTCGAAACCCATCATTACTCTTTTTCCCAAGACGTCTTTTCAAACTGCCGTTACCACGCTGCCATGATGACCATTATTCCTAGAACCTAGGCAAGCATGTCAAAACATTTTCCATCATCTGCACGGTAACCGCTTCATGGTATGCCACGTGCCCCACTACATCCATAGTATTAAATGGCTTTACCAAGACACATTCCTCTCTGAAGACTATAAATACTCTTGAGCCTCTTCATTTGGAACTTTCACAACACTAAGTATTTCCAACTCTTCTGCATAAAACACCTTATGTTGTCATCTTCGCTTCTTACTAATCTGCAAAAATGGCATTCCTTTCTAACGCACCCAACAACCTCAAACCTAAGAATGCTGCTGATATCCAACGCCAACCAGAGATCTTTCCTACCAGCCCTTCTCCTGCTTCGACTGATGGGCCACGGTTCGTTTCTGAACCCACAACTAGCAAAATGTGTGAGGTGTATGATTCCCAGCTTCTCATTCCTATCAGGTACTCTGAAGACATATACGTTATGTCTGGTCCTCTGTCCACATGCATCGAGAATCCTATGAAGAATCATGCCTTCTTCCCCACTCACCCAAGACTCAGACCTATAGGTTGTGCGAAGAAGCCCAAGGACAATCCTGAGGATGCAACTCCAGCTAACCAGCAACACGCTCAGACCACGGAGGACATTAACCTTCAATTCATGAATAAAGGGACCAGGATCTTTCGATCATGCCCTAATCTCTCTTCAGAGTATTCAGATTGGTTAAATAAGATGGAGAAGGCACAAATCTGCGTCTGGAAAGAAATGAGGATTTACGATTTGGTGATATTGTCGAAGACAAGATTGTCTTATTGTCCTCTTATGTTGGTGTCTTCGCTATATTTCTGGGATATCTCCCACTTCACATTTCATCTTCCCTGTGGGATGGTGACCCCAACCCTCTTCGACATAGCAACGATCACCGGTCTTCGACTGAATGGCGATTATTTCGACCCAGAGGACCTATCTGAAGATGTCATTGGGTTTTCAGCTACAAAGCATACCTACACCACCTTCATCAACCACTTCCATTATAAATCCTCCAGTACCATGTCGGAGGTGGAACATATAGCTTTTCTGGCTATGTGGTTATCCCGTTTCGTCTTCTGCACCAAGTCGCTTCAGGTGACTAAGAAGATACTCACGCTCGCAACGCAGCTTCATCATGGCTACCCCCTCTGTCTGGCCGAATTGATTTTGGCCAATCTATATGAGTCCATCAGTAATGGTGTGACTCAACTCAAGGTTATAGGAGATAGAGCAAGCTTGCTTCTTTCTGGCCCTTTCTGGCTTCTTCAACTTTGGCTCAATGCCACCTTCGAATCTTTTCTTCCTAAGAAGAATAAGATCAATGAAGCGGCCCCAGAAATCCTGTACAGGAGGGTCGAAGGTACCAGACTTGCTTTGCTGACTCCCACTGACGAGGGTCAACAATTTCAAAAGTCCTTCACAAGCTTCGTGATGATGTTTGCAGAGTGCAAACGTTTTGTTTTGACCATGGCTCCTTTTTCCAGTCGAAAAGTCGGCCTAGAATGGTTTACTAGACCATTTCCTTTGAATGAGGAGGAAGACTTGGATGACGAATACGTGGGCATGTGGGATTCGTTTCTTCGACCCAGAATCATGCCACTGAGATTCAAGAGCTCAAAAAATCAATTAAGTTTGATTGCTTACCAACCAAATCTTGTTTCTCGACAATTCGGCATTGTCCAGTCACTCCCATCACCTATTATTCTCGAGAGAAACTGCTATTATTTTACAACGCATACTACTCAAAGGATGCTGCTACCAAGCATATTGGTAGGTATGTTGGTCGAACCGTACTAACCATGTTCGACTTCAATCTCAATTTTTTGTGTTCTAGGAATTTTGAAGGGTGGTGGAGGCAGTATTATGATGAGGAGTTCTTCGATGAGAAGGACTTCGTCCACCACCTTCGTGAGGCGTTTAAACTGGTCCTTGACAGGATCAAGAAAGGTATTAATTATTTTTGTTTTTCTCTTTGTCTCAGATTTAATCATTCGACGCTCGACTTATCTTCGTTTCTTGTATAGCTGTCAAGAGGACCAGTAAAAAGAAGGCTGCTGAAAGCACTAAAGGGGGAGACCCTTCTGTTAACCATTCGCCCAAGGTATTTACTTTCTGATATACCTTTATTCTTTACTATCATCTGATATGGATACTGATTTCTTCGACTTATATTTCTGGGTATTCAGAAAATTACCCCCAAGAAACGGAAGGTCTAGGAGATCGAGATCACTAGTGACAAAGAAGAGGAGTCTCCTCCTATTCCTCTGAAGAGACAAAGGTTAAAGAAACCAGCCCCTGTGCTTGAGCCTTGTCCCAAAACAAAAATTAAGATTACAGCTACGAGGCCTCCTCCTGTAGTTATAACAGAGCCTACTGAGAAAGAAGTAGATGCCAGGCTAAATAATCCCAGCGAGAGCGACAATTCCAGCCCCGGTGCCGAAGTTATAATTCAGGTATTTGCTTCGACATACAATCACTTACTTCTTGAACTAATCCTTTTCTCTATAAGAATTATGAGAAAAAACTTCTTTTAATCTTCAGGATACTACTGGCACCTCCAACCAAGTCCCTACTCCTGTCAAAGGATCTGCCACTCTATTAAATAGTAAGGGAGAACCTACTTATAGGCCTTCTTCAGCAAAAGGCTCTTTCATGAGCTCAGCTGATGAAGTGAATCAAACTTCTGAACCTCAGTATGAGACCATAGAGGAAGTCAATGAAGGAGGCCCTATAGTAGACCATGAAGAAATTAGGGCTCCATTGGTTGACGTACAGGAATTCGAAGAGGAGGAGGCCATCGATGCTGAAGATGTGATAGAGATGGAAAGTGTACTGGAGGTGGAGAATCAAGATGAAAGGATTCCAGAAGCTGATGGCAGAGAAGGCTCTATTGAAGGGACCCAAAATCCTACAAACACTGAAGCTGCCCATATTCCAGCACATGCAGCCAATGTGGTTGCTGCTGTTAATGAAGGTGTCCCTTTGACAGGGTCTCGAACCAAAGAGTACTTGGCCTTGCTAAAACAGCAAAATTCTCTAGGCTATTTGACTGCCATCCTAGAAGGGCGAGAGAGTTCTTCTGACCATAGTTTCTCGACTGCGTCCGGAAAGTCTACTTCGACCTCTCCTCTTGATGAGGCACTTCAGAAGGTCAAGGCACAAATCTTCAAAAGATATTTAATGCTAACCCTGGAGGGAGAACCTATTGCTCCTTCTTTTTTGAAGACTACTCTGAGGGCTGTCGATCTCCTCATTGCTTCTCTAGATGTGGCCAACGTTATCTTGGATTTAATCTCCATTATTGACCAAGTGTTAGCGGACAATAATCGTCGAAGGAATCTTAATCGTGAAATTGAAGAGACCAACGGTCATGTAGCTGCTTCCTGGCACGCTGCCACCGAATCAGCCTCTAAAGTAAAAGAGATGTCGAAGGCCCAAGAGGCTAGGTAGAAAGAGGCTGAGGAGATTGATCAAGACACTGCTAAAATGAGGGTGCAGATCAAAGAGTTGGAAGCTAAAATTACTGCCAATGATAAAAAGAAAGAAGAGCTCCTCGCCATTAACACTGAGTCGGAAAGCCAAGAGGAACTGGCTGAAGGGTTAGAACATGCTGATCGGGCCTAATCACTCGATGCTAAGCTTGAAACCCTCCATCAGTCGAAGGCTTTGTGTGATCGGCGCCTGGAATTACAAAGAATTAAATACCTTCAGATCAAGGCTAATCTCCCTTTTAAAGTCCTGTTTCTTTTATCTATATAATCACTCATTGTAATGACTTCAAAGCCATTTTGGCTATTTTTAATGAAATTTAAATTTCCATTTTGGCATTTTCTTTATTTGACTGTGACTATACATTAGTTATTTTAACCTCTTGAAGCATAGGTCTATACTTTTCAAGTATTTACCATTTACTCTCAGAAGTACTTGATCTTCATTTAACTCCTCAATCTCATAGGCTCCACCAGAGAAAGTTTGGATAATCCTGAAAGGTCCTTCCCACTTAGGGGACCATTTTCCCAAATTTCTATCTTTTCGATCCATTGGAAGAATTACCTTCCATACTAGATGCTCAGGAAAAAATGTCTTAGGTCTTACTTTTCGATTATAGGATTTCTCAACTCGTTTCTTCTGTAATCTCAAAAGATCCAAAGCTTTCAACCTTTCTTCGTCCAGGTCAACTAGTTCGTCTAACATCATATCCCAATAGACTTCAGAAGGGATATCCTGATGTTTCCGAATCCTTGTTGACTGTAGGCATATTTCCACTGGCAACACTGCATCATGACCATAATTTAGGCGAAATGGTGTTGTTCCCGTAGCCTCTTTAGGAGAGCTTCGACAAGCCCATAAAATCTTATCTAGCGTTTTGTGCCAATTTCTAGGTTTCTTTCCCACGTGTTTCTTTATTAAACTGATTACTACTTTGTTTGCTGCTCCGACTTGGCCATTAGCTTGCACATAGTAAGGTGTAGTTGTTAACAGTTTGAATCCCATTTCTGTAGCAAAGTCTTGCATTTTTCGACCAGTGAAGACTGATCCTTGATCTGTTGTTATTATTTCAGGGATTCCAAATCTATATATAATGTACTTTTGAATAAATTCAATGACACTCTCTTGGTCTACATTGACTAAAGGTATTGCTTCAATCCATTTAGTGAAGTAATCAATGCCCACCAGTATGTATTTTTGGCTCTTAGAGGACGCTGGTCGAATCTCTCCAATAAGATCTAAAGCCCATCCTCTAAAAGGCCAAGGTTTCACGATAGAGTGAAGTTCGTTTGCCGGCACATGCTGAATACCTATATGTACTTGACATTCTTGGCATCCTTTTGTAAACTCAACACAATCTTTTAACATAGTGGGTGTTGTACCCCAAAATTTAGCCTCTCATTTATCAAGATTTTTCTCACAAGACTTCTTTGACTCAAGATAAGATTAGGGTTTGGTCAGCTCAAGACATCTCATCTTGCACTGATCACCCAAAATTAGGGTTTGAGTTTGCACAAGTATTTCTGGACCACCAATGCTTCATGTAACTTTCATACACCATTTTGGACCCCTAAGATTGCTCATGTTAAGTTTCAAGCCTTGAACCACATTTTTGATCAATCAATTAGACAGTTGACCTAAAAATCAACGGTATTGGTGAAAAAGTCAACCATGGCCAATTTACAGTCAAACTTCATAATTTTTGATCCACATCAACATTTTAGACTCATATGTACCATTTGATCAAGTTTGGATCACAACTCCTCAAGAAATTTGATCAAATCATCAAAAGGGCAAAATGGTCAAAATTAGGGTTTTGACTGAGAAAGGGCAATTTATGATTTTTAACCTATCCAATGACCAATTGAGTTCAAACATGATTTCAAGGGTTCAATTGCATCATCTTGACCTAATTACAGGGTTCAAAAGATCTCAAGTTCATTGGATTCACATATGAATTTTGCAGTCAACTGATCAAAAGTCAACTGTGCACTGAAAAGTCAAACTTTGACTTTTTGGTCAAGATCAAGTGCCAAGGGTCATAATTCATCAAGATATGTCAAAATATGAAACTTGTTCACCAAGAAACTCAAAATTGAAAATTAGGGTTTTAATTTGAAAAATTTCATAACTTAGAATTTTTCTAAGTATAAAAATTTTCTTATTTTTTCCCAACTTTTCACCACTTTTTCACCATGATGCATTTTGATTCAAAGAAAACTTCCAACATGAAAGTTGTAGTCCTCCATGAAATCTACAACTTTTCTTCACAAAATTTTCCCAAAAGATGCTTGGATCTCAAGTTATTAATTTATGAATATAGGTCCATGAACTAAATAACTTAGTGAAATTTTGCCCTAATTTAGGCAGGTTTTGGACCCAACTTCATGGACATTTTTCACCTAGTTCCAAGAGGTATCTCAAATTTCATTTCAAATATGGATTATAGAGCACATTTCAAGCTTTCCAAAATGTCCAAGAACTCTCCAAGATCATTTTTGAGTAGGGAGAATTGAAGAAGGGAAGTTAGCATTTTCTCACTTTTGTTCAAGCCATTTTTCACATAGCATCAAGTTGCAAATCCAATCTATGCTGGTTGTATCTTGCTTTACGGGTCCTAAGCTTGCTATACACTCCATAATTAAATGCAAACTCAGTTGACAAAGGCTTTATCTTTTCTTTTGAAGCTTTGTACAAAAGATATTTCCATTTTGGTCAAAAAGTTCACAATGCCATTTTCATAAAGAGAAGCTTTTGCAACTTTGTCAATCTTGAGCATTGAACCCGTCTCTTTGATACAAGCAACTTAAAAAGCTCTCAAGAAATTGGTACAAGTTCGTTTCAGGCCTCAAGCAAGCAAGGAAAAGCATGTGAGATTAGTCACTTCACTTTACTTCAAATGCAAGAAAAATTGCAAAAAGGTCTAAAGCTTGTACAACTAGTAAGGGCTGACTTTGTATCATTTCTATACAAATATACAAACTTGTTACAAGGTTTAGCATGCTTGGATTGAACTTGAAACTCTTTGAAACTCAAAAACACCAAAATTCTGCCAAAATACACAGTTTCTGCAAAACCATAGCCAACCCTCATTTGGCTCGTGCGTTTTGTGTTTAAACACTTCAAGCATCTCATAAACATCATACCAAAGCAATCCAAGCCATCACCCTGGTTTTGTAACCCCTGTTTCAACATCCACCATTTTTACTTTGGAAGCTTGCAGTTGGACTTGGTCAGAGAGTTTCAGCCATCCTCAGAGCAAGCTAAGCATTGGAATAGGTTCAGGGAAGTTCAAGGAAGCTTAAACAATCAGCAGGCCTCCATTGAAGTCCCTACACTGTCCTACACAAATCCAGCTGAAGGAGGTAATTTCTTAAACTCTATCTCTCTGAATAGGCAACTTCAAGCCACGATTTGTGAAGAAAAAATGTAGCCCTTATCATGACAAAGTTGTACATATCATTACTTTTCATTTATATTACTTGTGCTAAGAGAATTTGAAGATTGAAAATGCTGAAAAAGTTAGGTCACGAATTAGGGATTCAAAAATTCTCTCTGATCTTTAAGAGTTAGGTAACATAACTTATATGGTTGGAATCGTGAGCTCAAATGCCACATGTTTCATGTTATGAGTTTTTGTTTTTGTGCAAGCATAAGTGAGATACATGTTTGAACTGAAGCGCACGCAGAAGCTTGGACGAAGGACAGGGACGAAGTGTCTTGGGCTTTTTTGTTGCCTTGGCCTATTTGGTTTTTCTATTCACACCCCCCTGATTTGCTACTGCACCCCCTGACTAGCTTTTTATATTTTTTGTATTTTTTTTCCATACTTTCATATTTAATGCTTTTGTTTTTTTTAATGATAAAAAATGTCAAAAATTGATTTATTTATTTTCACACTTTTATTTATTTATTATTTTCTCACATGAAAAATAGTTTATTTTGATAAATAGAACTTATTTTCTTAAATAACTTGTAAATATATTTAAAAATACTTAATATTTTTATTATACATTTTATACTCATAAAAACATATTTTTATACATATTTAATTTTTAATATTTACATATAATATTATTTATTATTTTTCTTATACAAAAAAATTGTACAAAATAATAATATGAAGCATTATTTTCTTTGAACAAAAATTAGGGTTTCATCCCTTCCCAAAATATACTATTTTTTTTCCTTTTTCTAGGGTTTAAATTAAATTATTTTTCATACAAAAACAAAACACAAAAACATTTTTTAAAAACATAAACATTGAATTGCACTTTAATTATTTGTCTATTTATTTAATTTGCGCAATATTCGATTTGGTTGTAATAATATATTTAGGTTTATATTTGTGAAAAATCCCCATTCAAAACTTGTATCCCCCTCCCATAAAAATTGTTGTAATAGCTTAGTTTATTTTACGCAATTTATTGCTTTATATGTTATGCTTAGTAACTAGGCTTTGCATGACAAGAACATAAACAAAGCAAAATAGAAAACCCTAAATGCAAGACAAAATCATGAAAATGATACACTTTGCACACAAGCAACCTTAGGGTTTCTCCCACTTGGTTGTCTAAAATAAAATGGCCATGTTACGCATGCGAAGTATCTTGGAAAAACAAAAATAAGATCATAGTCCCTCGATGACGCTATTCAAAGGTTGCCTAAAACAAAATGATCTTGGTCCCTCAAAAATGCTAAGATACTTGGCAACATTGCTATCATGGTTATACGATGACCCACGCCTGTCCCGTTTATATCCAAAGATAAGGTTGCTTACCAAATCAATGGTAAGTCAACAATGTCAAAGGAATAAAAATGCACAAGAAAGACATTTGAGTAGGTAGATAGCTTCTAGTTACTTATTCCATTTCAAAATAATCCTTGCAATTTTCAAAAACAAACACACAAACATTTCAAAACATCTTACAAAACATTTTCAAAAGACAAACATCTTTGTATACATTCTTACGAACGAGAATCATTACAAAGATTGCCTAAACGAATTGCCTCTTTTAAAAATACTTTCAAGACCACACCAAACACCATTTCAAACAAAGCAAAGCAAGTGATCTAAACAAGTAACTAAGAGCCCATGGAAAACCATGGATGAAAAGGGTGCTAGCACCTTCCCTTTTCATAATATACCCCCCCAAACTCAAGAAAACATCTCAAAGGTGTTTCCTGTGCTTTTTTACCTTTCCTTTTGGATAAAAGAAAAGTTAGTGGCGACTCTTGCTAACCGCAACATTTGCAAACACAAATGCAAAACCTCAAGTCAGTTCTCCCACCGCATCACAGAACTGGTGACTCTGTTGGGGAAAATTATAAAAGTGGGGTTACCTTAGGGTTTTAGATCACATTTATTTGCTTGCAATTGTTTGACTTGTTTTCTTTACATTATGGTTCTTTGTTTGGGTTTGAATCCTCCACCCGGATTTGGGAAACATTATAGGTAAATAGCAATATGTTATAGAAACTGTGTGGGGTATACCGACATGGTATATGGAATAGCTATATTAGTGTGACATATTTATGGGTACCGGTAGCCTTTGAGTCAATCAAAGAGAATATGGGGCCACTGAGTGATGTCATGAAGCACTAATGAACTTCTAGAACCTTTACTTGACCAACTTGGCCTTTTAGGATGTAGTGAGATGACCGGCTTTGGTGCAGTCTGAAGTTGGTAGATACTCGATACTACACTCATTAAGGGTTGTTTTCTTGGGATATTTCGGTCGCCAGTAAAGAGGCTTGAACTGAAACAATGAACAAAGGAAACAATCCAGTGATATTGAGCTCCCTAGAACCCGGTTACTATTGTTAGGACAGGTTGAGCCAACTAAACTTTAAGAGGGTACTTACCTATGAAACCTCATGCAAGCCTAAACTAAGAACTTGCTTGACTTGCTTGTACATATATACTTGTGCATAACATCATGGACATCATGAGCATCATGTGCATCCTCTAACCATTTCAAGGATTTTGGAGATTGATCTTTGTTCTTGTTTTATAGGTTATGGATTCACTTCGCAGGAAAACTATCCAGATCAACCTTGTAATAATTCCTCCACAACTCAAGGAGTTAGCTTCAAGGATCCCTGAGAATTCTCCATTCACCGAAAGACATGCTCGTCTACTCAACTTGGTCACTTCCAACACAGAGGAGGATATGATGAAGGTTCTCTTCCATTTCTTTGAACCTTTGCATCATTGCTTTACATTTCCTGACTATCAACTTGTGCCCACTTTGGAGGAATTCTCTCAACTTCTGAGGATTCCTATTCTCAATCAACTACCCTTCAACGGTACGGAAAGAGATCCAAAGCCAGAAGAGATTGCTCAAGCCCTGCACTTGCACTCATCTGATGTCAGAACTCATTGGGAAACTAGAAGTGGTGTCAAAGCCTTCTTGGCAAAGTTTCTATTTGAGAAGGCCCAAAGCTGTTGGAATTCCATAGACTTGCAAGCTTTTGAGGAGATTGTAGCTCTTCTCATCTATGGGATAGTCTTGTTCCCTAATCCCGACCAACTCATAGATGTGAGTGCTGTCAAAATCTTCATGTCTCGCAACCCGGTTCCTACATTGCTTAGGGATATCCTACACTCTTTTCACACTCGTACAATGAGGAAAAGAGGTGTTCTTATGTGTTGTACTCCTCTCCTAGTAAGATGGTTTATTTCTCATCTTCCCCAATCAGTCTTGAAGAATGAGCAAGGGTTGAGGTGGTCACAAAGGTTAATGACACTTAAACATTCAGATATTCATTGGTGCTCTCGATCCAGAGAGAATGTTACTAATGTCCCTCTACTTGGCATTATGGGAGGCATCACCTACAACCCGTGCTTGACTCTAAGACAGTTTGGTTATGCCCGAAGGGATGGCCCATATGATATGCTGATTCAAGGATTGGTTTTCGACTACGACAATGATGATCAAAGACTTCGCCAGAGATTCATCCGAGCTTGGAGGATCCTAAACAAGGTGGATAGCAAGACTTTAGGACACAAGAATTCCATCCCTCTTGAGCCTTACCTCAAGTGGGTACGAACCCGCACTCAAAGTCTTATGATGCCTTATCCCTCCATTCTCCCAGTGATTATAGAGCCTGTTAAGGAAGGAGAAGTTCCATACACTATCCTACATCCTGACATGCCGACATCACTCGAAGACCTACAAAGGGATTGGATACATCTCAAAGGAGAGCGCGATACTTTCGAAGCCCAATTATACGCAAGCGAGAAGAAGGTTTTGGAACTGACTTTGGTACTTCATGAATAGCAGACTCTCAATACGTACATTGCACCAAAGAGAATGCGCAATGTCTTTTTACCTTAGAATTTTGTATTATTTTGCCCAAGCGGCATTGATGTACTCAAATTCTATTTTAATTAATATGACGTGTGTTTCTTTTTTGTTTAAAACAAATTTGAATTTCTAAATCCTTAAAAACATTGCATGAATACATATCATTCATCATAAACATAAACAAGTCTTTGCAACAAGTTTCCTCATCTCCCTACTGTTTATTTTAGTACGATGGATCTCGAACAAACGGTCAAAGATCAGCAAGCTCAGAACTTACAATTTCAACAGTTACGCATGACCTTAGCCAAGGGGCAAGAAGAGCTGAAGACTCTGCTAGAAAAAGAAAAGGAGAAAAAGAAGAAGAAGCCAGCTGGTGTGGTAATCATGGGAAGAAGGTTTCAGGGACAAGCCAGAAGGACCTTAGAATTTCCAACAACATCTGAAGAAGGGGAAAGAAAAGGAAAAGAAACGACAGTACCATCAGATTATGAAGAAGAAGAGGAAGAGGAAGATTACTCTGAACAACAATACCCTCTGGCTGATGACAAGTATAAACACCTTGAAGAGCGACTAAGCGCTATGGAAATCGAGAGAGTACCAGGGCTAGATTTTGAAGAGTTGGGGCTGGTGTCAGGAATTGTGATTCCGCCAAAGTTTAAAGTGCCACTATTTGCCAAGTATGATGGGGTTTCTTGCCCTAAAATGCACCCCAGATCATATGTCAGGAAGATTCAACCATATTCTACCGACAAAGACCTGTGGGTCCACTTTTTCCAAGACAGTTTATCAGGAACGTAACTTGATTGGTTCTACCAATTAGAAAGGGAAGACATCCATAATTGGGAAGACTTGGCAGCTGTTTTCTATAAACAATATCAGTACAACGCCGACTTGGCGCCTACCCGTACTCAGCTGCAGAGTATGGTTATGGCTTCTAATGAGGGCTTTAAAGATTACACGCAAAAGTGGAGAGACCTAGCCGAAAGGGTGCAACCCCCTCTGTTTGAATTTTAGGAACTTCGATCGTTCGTATTCTAATGAGGAATCATCTCAATTGAATTTTAGGAACTTCGGTCGTCCGTATTCTATTGAGGAATCATCTCTATTGAATTTTAGGAACTTCGGTCGTCCGTATTCTACTGAGGAATCATCTCTGTTAAATTTTAGGAACTTCGGTCATCCGTATTCTACTGAGGAAACGTCTATGTTGAATTTTAGAAACTTCGGTCGTCCGTATTCTACAGAGGAAACATATCTGTTGAATTTTAGGAACTTCGGTCGTCCGTATTCTACTGAGGAAACATATCTGTTGAATTTTAGGAACTTCGGTCGTCCGTATTCTACTGAGGAAACATCTCTGTTGAATTTTAGGAACTTCGGTCGTCCGTATTCTACTGAGGAAACATCTCTGTTGAATTTTAGGAACTTCGGTCGTCCGTATTCTACTGAGGAAACATCTCTGTTGAATTTTAGGAATTTCGGTCGTCCGTATTCTACTGAGGAAACATCTCTGTTGAATTTTAGGAACTTCGGTCGTCTGTATTCTACTGAGGAAACATCTCTGTTGAATTTTAGGAACTTCGGTCGTCCGTATTCTACTGAGGAAACATCTCTGTTGAATTTTAGGAACTTCGGTCGTCCTTATTCTACTGAGGAAACATCTATGTTGAATTTTTGGAATTTCGGTCGTCCGTATTCTACTGAGGAAACATCTTTGTTGAATTTTAGGAACTTCGGTCGTCCTTATTCTATTGAGGAATCATCTCTGTTGAATTTTACGAACTTCGGTCATTCGTATTCTACTGAGGAATCATCTCTGTTGAATTTTAGGAACTTCGGTCGTCCGTATTCTACTGAGGAAACATCTCTGTTAAATTTTAGGAACTTCGATCGTCCGTATTCTACTGAGGTAAAGGCTTCATAGCTTGAATTTTGTGAGAATCTTTCCTGAAAGGTAAAGGTTAGTTGTATGTAATGCATGATATGTATCAAGAAACGATGTTATCAAAATAAATGAGATTGTGTTTGTATGATGCGTATATGCATGTGTCATGATGTATGGAAATGTGATGTTTTTAGTTGGGGAAAATAAACCCCGGATAGCTGCTGGAGAAAAGAGTTGAATTCCTCGTTTCCGCTGGGGATAGTGAATGAAGATGATTGTGAGAATAAACCTGCAGGCGAGGATGGATCCGCTGGGGAATAAACTGACGAGGAAATGACTTTGTGGGGAGGTCATGCTCTGCCGAGGATTCCGCTGATAAATTCAGCTGGGGATGAATTACCGTTGCTGGTGGTAATGAACCCTGTTGGGAATTGAATTTCTGTTTGTGAAAAGAATGAACTCCGTTGGGGATGATTTTCCAGTTGCGACTTCATTGGGAATAACCTTCCAGACTCTACTGGGGATAATCTTCCAGAGTCCACTGGGGATAATTTTCCAAGCTCCGCTGGGGGTAATTTTTCATACTCCGCTGGGAATAATTTTTCTAGTGCTGATGGTAGATAAACTCTGCTTAGGGGAGAATATCGCCGAATCAATCGCAATTGTGAACCTCAGCTGGGGAGAATGGTGTCCTGTTCGAGACTGCTAATATCACTGTCTTTTTCTTACTTTGTGGGGACTGAATGTTACTGGGATGCCTGCTGAGGATATGACGATCACTTTGAATTGAGACTTTTCTGCCCCTGTTTCTGCTGGAGAAGGTGCATGCGGAGGCATTGTGGATCGAGTGTTATCCCAACTTATGAGGTTCCTGGAAACTTTCAATCGAAATGATCAACCTTCTTCTGGTAGGCAAATGACAAGATGACAGGACATAGTCGTACGCTTTGATCCTTAATTTTTACCTGGACCGTCTTTTCAGATTTTCGGTCCACCGGGATACCCTTTTTTTCCCAAGCCGCCTTCTCAGGTTTTCGACTTGCCGGGTGTACATATCTTTTTTGTTTTTATCCCTAATTTTTGCTCGAACCTTTTTGGTTCGCCGGGATGCCCTTATTTTGCCTATGCCAGTCAACCTAGCGGGTCTTTGTTCATGCGTAGTATTTTCTATCTATGTCCACACTCTCAGGGAGTAGGGAGTTGTCACTGTCGGTAGTGTTATGTCTCCATACTACTAGAAGATGTCCAATGCCCCAAGTGATTCAGATGGATATTTGCCCCTGGCTATTTGACATCTTTGAGAGATTCCTTGAATCTTGACTTGACTGCCCCAGATGATGGACAATGTTCATGTCGTGCCCCTTGATTGGATGTGTTTTTCCAGTTGAGGTGATCCTTTTTATTGAGAAGGTTTTTGTTCACTAGATATTTGTTGTACCCCAAAATTTGCCCTCCTCTTTTTCACAAGAAACCACAGCTTCGGGTTTTCCCTGATTTTTCAGATTGGCTCAAGAATCAGTCAAACAGGCTTTTCTTATCAGTCTATCCAAAATTAGGTTTTCCATTGATTTTGAATCAGTCAAACAGATTATTAAGGTTTCTTGTGATTTGGTTGAGTTTGGCTCAGGGTTTGATCAAGCAGAAGTTTCTTTGACAGTAAATCCAAAATTAGGGTTTACACACGCATTCTCATAAGAATTTGAATCCACAGTATTTCATTTGACTGTCACACTGCTTTGACGCTTGTTCAAGATTTCTGTTTGTTTCTCAAAGCCTAAACATATGGGATAGAAGCTGAGGCTTCTGATTGAAAGTTTGAAGCTTTAGTTTGATCAGTGAGGTAAAAGGCGTATGGACGTTTGTTTGTTTAACTGTGCAATGCATTTGGTTATTTGGAATGCCGGGCGTATTGTTGGTTAATGCAAGGTTGCAAGACTGCAAAGTTTGTTGATTTTTATTTTATCTGAGTTAAAATTATTGGGGTGTACTTCCAGTTATTTTAATTCAAGAAACTTAAATAAGTTAAATCGACAGTGCAGAAGAAATAAAGAGATATCTGACAAAATATTTTTATTTATTTTTAATTATTGTTACAAATGTTATTGGGATATTGTAAATTTATTTACAATATTTACAATGATGTTTATTACAAATAATTGAATAGAAAATAAATCTATATTCTAAGTCTCTAGAAGTCTTCATCTTCTACTGCTGCTTCCATTGCCCCGATTGGTATTTACCTGCAAAGACAGAAAAGGAGAAGTCAATACAGTTAAATTGGAAAAGCATTTTCAGACAGATAATTAAAAACTCATCATTAAAGGTTGTTGGCCGGAATCAGATTGTTTTGATTTTCATCATATTTTGCTCATTCCCTTTGCAAATCACAAGAAGATTTCTCTTCTTGGTTCACAAAGAGAAAAGTAAAATTAATTGTTGCAAGCATATAAATCAATTAAATAGAAGGCACAAGGCAGCATATAATACAAGGGACAAGCTGCACAAATTCAAACTGAACAAACCAAGTTGCAATGTCAAACAAAGCAAACTAAGATACAAAAATTGTCAAAGAAGCTGTCAACAAACTGTCAAAGAAGCTGTCAAAGAAGCTGTCAAAAAAAGCTGTCAACAAGCTATCAAAACTGTCAATGCAGGAAATATGGAAGTATAGAATGCAAAGCAAAACCAAGATGCAAGCAAGCACCTTTTCATCATTTTCCCTAGCCAAAAACCTTTTCAGAATTAAAAAGATATTAAGCAATAAAATATGCTTTCTTTATGGAGAGAGAGAGAAAGAGAGTAAAGTAAAAAGGTTTGCAGTTTGACAGGCTTAGAAAATAAATAAATATAACATTCCTAACAGTTCAAAAGAGAGGAAGAGAACACAGAGAGAGCCACAAAACTGAATTGCAAGCAAGCCTGCATAAGATAGCCTGCTTAAAACCTCCAAGCAAACATCAAGCCTACAAAACTGTAAACACAAACCACAAGCAAGCCTGCATAACACAGCCTGCCTATACCAGAAACCTTTTTTCAAAAAACTTGCAAACTGCTTGTAAACACAAGCATAACAAACCCGCAAGTTTATCACAAGCTTTCAAGCATAACAGCAAGATACCAACAGGCCTGATTTCCTTACCAAAAAACCAGAAGCATACCCAAACCTGCCTTCCTTACCAAAACCTCCAAGAAAACCTTCTAACCTGCATTAAAACCTTCAACAAACCTGCTAAAAGCCTTCAACCAGCCTGCACAACTTCAAACTTATTAAAACCCTCAAACAAATCCAAACCAAATCAGAACAACAAAGACCAAGGTCTCAGGATTCATCACAATCAACAAGAGCAAAGCCAACATTCAGAAAATCAGAAGAAGGTACAAAAAACTCAGAAACAAGCATCTCAGAACTAAACTCATCATTAAAAACTAAAAACCCACAAAGAGGAAGAAGTCAGAAGTGAAAACAACAACAATAGCAAGCATCTCAGAACAAAGTTCCTCATCAACAAGCCACAAAATCCAAAGAAGAGAAAAAATTCAGAAGCAAAATGACATAAGGATTCAGAAATAACAAAGTTCATCAGCATCCAAATCAACAGCAACAATAAGCAAAATTCAGAAAAAGCTCATCATCATTAAGCCATTTAAGAAATACAAAATCATCATCAAAAGCTAACATTCAAATAAGAAGAAGAAAGAACTTAGCATACAGTGTTTTCAGAAATCTCATCACTAAACATTCAAAGAGAAAGGTACAAATACCAGAAAAGCCAGCATTAGCGTCTCGCTCCCTTCTCCAGCCACCTGAGAGCACCGCCAACCCCACATTTCTCTCCCTCCATCGTCTTACAGAACGAAGTCACCAAGGTATAATTTTCCCTCTTTCTTTTTTCTGCATTTCATATCATAAACACCAAAACACCAGAGATCAAAGCTTTGAAAATAATAAAACATACAAGATTAACCATGCAAACTGTAAAGAACGCATCCAGAATGAGATAAAGAAAAGGGTACCTTTCGAACCATCATTCCGTGCTGTCGTGGAAGAGAAGATGGGTGGTGGCGCTCTGGAAACTGGAGAGTTGGAAAGGATATGCAGAAACTCCGGTTAAGAACGATGAAGAGGCGAAGAAGATGAGAAGAGAGCGGCGCCGTTTCAAACTGAAAACCTAAGTTCTGAGCCAAACATTGCAAACCCTAACAACAAAAATTTGTCAAAGCATTTGGGCTTTCGCCCCTCAAACCAAACCCCTAAGCCCAAATTGCGAACTCTCAGCGCCATACACCCCTATTGTCCTCTTTCAATTTTCATTTTTGGGCCAAGTATTTCCTTCAAAAGCCCATTTAACCTCTTAACCTTTTTTATACAAACCAATACCCTTTTTTTTTATTATTATCACCTTATTTTCTTTTTTTTTATCACCTAATTCCTAATTCCTTTTGGTAAATAAAAATAATATATTTTTGTTTTAAAACTTTTGTTTAATTAAACCTTTTATATAAGTTTTTAAAACATTAACAAAAAAAATACATAAATAATAGTTTGTTTTGAGTTAAATATTTCTTTCTTTAAAGAAACCTTTTGTTTATATATAATTAACAAAAACACAAAAAATAATAATAACACTTAACAATACATTAGGTTAATATTTTGATCATTTGTAAATAACCATACACATCATACAATACTTCTGATTCTTTTACCTTGATTATATTTTTACATTGAGAATGCGACGATTCGATTTGGTTGTAAATAATATTTGGATACTATTCTGATAAGACTCATCCCCATTTGTAAACATTTGTACCCCCATCCCCGGATACTTATTTGTAATAGCTTAGACTTTAAATTCCTACAATTTATCGCCTTTCATATACTGTATAGTAATTAGGGTTTGTATGCGAAGATTCAAAATCAACCGCTAGATAACCTAATACAAGACAAATGCATGAAAATCAATACACAATTCACACTTGCACCTCTAGGGTAACCTCGCTTGTTGCCTCGGAAAATGCAATCATGTCCCTCGAGTACGAGACACTCTAGCAAATGTCCCTTCGATAAACAAAGATCGTAGTCCCTCGATGACCCTCGATGTTGCCTTCCATAAAACTATCTCGTCCCTTACAAAATTTCTAGAGCGTCTCACAAGTTGCCTTCAATGTTTGTATACGATGACCCGCGTCTGTCCCGTTTAACATCCTAACGCAAGGTTTTTCATCAAACACAATGGTGAAACAACACTGTTAAAAGGGTTAAAACATAAGAAAAATCTTTGAGTAAAATAGGGTAGACAAACTCTTAGTTACTTGATCAAAAATCTTGCAAAACATCCTTGCCATTTTTCAAACACACATCACAACACAACTTCAAAAACAATTTCAAAACAACTTTCAAAACATTGAATTATCTTTTCAAAAAGACACACACCTTTGTATATATTCAAACAAGAATCATTACAAAGGTTGCCTAGACAAGGCATCTTTTTCAAAACATTTTCAAAACCACACACACAAAGCACCATTTCAAACAATTGAAAAGCAAAGGCAAGTGATCTAAAACAAGTAACTAAGATCCCATGGATAACCATGGATGAAAAGGGTGCTAGCACCTTCCCTTTTCATAATCTACCCCCCGAACCCAAGAAAACATCTCAAAGGTCTTTCCTGTGCTTTTTGACCTTTCCTTAGAATAAAATAAAAAGTCGGTGGCGACTCTTGCTAAACCGAACAAGTGCGAAAACAAACGCAAAACCCAATTCAGTTCTCCCGCTGTATCACAGAACTGGCGACTCTGCTGGGGAGATTTCTAAAAGTGGGGTTACCTTAGGGTTTTAGATCACCTATACATGCTTTATTTGATTGCTTTGATTACTTTACTTTTTGGGTTCCTTGTTTGGGTTTGTTTAAATCCTACACCCGGATTTGGAGGCACCTTTTTAGGTAAATAGCAATAAACTGTGAGGGAATTGTGCGGGGTATACCGACATGCTTGAAGCAGTAGCTATGTTAGTGTGACATATTTGTGGGTACCGGTAGCCCTTGAGTAGTCAAGGAGAATACGGGGCCGATGAACGATGTCATGAAGCACTAACGAACTCTTACAACCTTACTTGACCATCTTGGCCTTTTTAGGGGTAGTGAGATGACCGACTTTGGTGCAGTCCGAAGTTGGTAGATACTCGATACTACACTCATTGAGGGTTGTTTTCTTGGAATATTTTGGTCGCCAATTAAGTGGCTAAACCAAAACAATGAACATAGAAAATAATCCAGTGATATTGAGCTCCTTAGAACCCGGTTTCTATTTTAGGACAGGTTGAGCCAACTAACTTCAAGAGGGTACTTACCTATGAAACCCCATGCAAGCCTAAACCTAAGGACTTGTCTGCTTTGTGTGAATATGATTACTTGTATATACACTTGCTTACTTTTGCATACATGTACATAACATCATAACATCATACCATAGCATTTTCAATAACCATTTCAAGAATCTCGATGGTCTTTTTGATGCAGGGTCGCGTTGAACCAGACGTCTACCAAAGGGTAAGAGGTTTCATTTTACTCTAAGCAAACACCGTCAAAGGTTAAGTGCAACAACCTGAATCGGAGGCTATGACCCACTCGACATGGTGAGCTTGATTCTCGTGGAAAGACTTCCACCGATACAAAGTTCTCCAATCAAAGATGTTGATCAAAATTCAACCTCTAACGTTTTCTTGTGTTTACCCCATGAGATCCTTGAAAACATGCATCCACATATCATGCATTGCATCGTAACAGGTTTTCCTTTTCAGGTTTCCTTATTTCTCCTACTGTTTATTTCAGTAGAGATGGCTCTAGAGCAGACTATCAAGGATGTTCAGGCTCAAAATGCTCAACTCCGAGAAATGTTCTTGAACCTGTCCCAGGGGCAAGAAGAAGTGAAAGCTCTCCTCACAAGGGGCTTGGTCCTATGGAATCCAGGAGGCATCAGGAATGATCAGTTGGAAGGGCTACAAATTGAGTTGGCAACAATGAGGATCCAGATGATGGGACAGCTGGTGGGCCAGATGGCTCTCATTCAAGACTTAGCTCAAAGACAAGAAGAGCTCAGGGTCCTCGTCAACAAGCTGCTTCGGGACAACCAAGTGAGGAAAACAGCTAAGGTTGAAGATCAAGTCATCATTCAACCCCTTTTGAGACAAGAAGACAAGGGAAAAGCTCCTCAACTTGCTTCAGGGTCACAAGCCCAGCAGCAGCCTCGTCAGCCTCAACAGGGTAATCGGCGTAAGAAAAATACGTCTGGAGGACATTTCTCTGAGACTGACATACCATAATCTCTGATACTGAAACGCTTGTTGGAGGTCAACCCGCTTGCTTTAAGGGATCCTATTCGGAAACCCAATACCTCTACTCCTAGCTATCACCCCGACGCGTTTTATGTATACCACTCCCATAGTCCTGGACATGACACCGATGACAGTTGGGCTTTGAAAAACAAGATCCAAGACTTGATCGACGAAGGAGTACTGGAATTCATGCCGGATGGCGAGATGAAAATCTTCCGCTAAGGGTTCTCCACCTGAAATAACAAAGCTCGAACTGAGAGACTTTTGTTCCATTTGAATTTTCAAGTTGTAATTTATTTTGTTATTTAAACAATTATCTGTTGCTGTCAAACTTTGTTTCATTAATGCATTGCATATGTTTGTCTTGAATTCATCCATTTGTTTTCACTATTCTTGTGCTTTCTTTATGATACTTAACTCTTGATAAAAAGCTACAAGCCTTTAGAGGGAGGATGACGAAATAATACCATAATCTCATACAGTATGCTTTTGAACAGACCTTGCTGACGATGTACAGGCGTTTCTTTCAAATCCTAAACACTGGAGTTATAAGGAAGATAATCCCTAGTCAACCCCTTCAAGCCAAAGAAGTAGAAGTTTTCTGTTTTAAAACAAAATGAAACCTTTGATTTAAACCTAGGGCAGGGTAGTCACTCAGTTAATTCAAAAAAGATGCGCATTGAAGTCGCAAACTCTCAGTTCGTAATACAACGAACGACATCAAAAAAAAATTCCTTTAGGAACAAAAAGACAGTGATGGTTCCTTATCTCATAGACAGTCATTATCTCTCAAAAGAGAAAAGCCCACTGAGCTAAAACCTACAAAGGAGGCTTAAGAAAGTTAGGGCATCCCGCTGACTGTAATCTCGAAAATAGGAACAGTCAGGCAAAAGTTAGGGATAACAAATCAAAAGAAAGAGGTCATTAAATCCTCAATAACATGAAAAATGTTGCAAAAATGATGAATGCCTTCCATAAAATTCAACTGGTGTGAGCCATCACCAAAAAATCGTTCCAAACTCGAATAGAGTTTGACGCACAATTAACTGAGTTTAGGACTGAAGGACATCACGAAGAGCGGGTGGGAACAAATATACTTTGAGCCTTTATCCTTTTTTTCTTAAACCGTGAACCAAGCCACGTTACAACCCTTCAAAAGTCCTAATTAAAGCATGGGTTAGTTCGAAAGCATATTGTTACAAAAGGTATCCTGACTCTTGTAAGGCTTTGCCCTAAATCTTGTGTTGAATGTGTCTTATAAAAAGTTTTCTGCTAAAAAACGCATTTTTTTCAAAACTTCGAGACAAGCATAAACTTTGCATTATTTGAATATCGTTGTTTGCACATGGTTATTTGTTTGACAGCGAAGAAATTCACACAGTGAATGTTCGGAGGAACGAAAACTCTCTCAGTGAATGAAATCACTTCAAGTGGGATGACACTTCCGTTACAAAAAAATCTCCTATCAACAAAAGGGGATTTTATATGGTATTGTCCAGTAAACATGGGGCAGTCCAGTCAAGATTTCAACAAATCTTTCAAAGTTCAGTAAACCTGGGGCAGTCCAGTCAAGATTTCAAGAAATCTCTCAATTGCAGGATAACCTGGGGCAAGTCTCCCTCACTTGGGGAATTTAAACGTCAATCTAAGGGTTACGTGCAGTCCAAGTGTCCTGGCAATATCACAAGCATCTGATACTAGGGGCAGTGATGAAACCTCTCCGAAATCTTTCTGAAAAGAAATTCAAGCGTCCTCGAGAAGTTCATCACCTCTCTAGCAGACCAGCGGTCATGGGTTTATTTCCCCAACATTTGTCAAAAATTTATTCTCCAAAACAAATTACATTTCAAGTTGAAAGGTCGTTCAAAATTTCCTTCATCACCTGCTGGAAGTTACGATCATCATCAAAAATTCCTTCATCACCTGCTGGAATTCAAGGTCGTTCAAAATTTCCTTCATCACCTGCTGGAAGTTACGATCATCATCAAAAATTCCTTCATCACCTGCTGGAATTCAAGGTCGTTCAAAATTTCCTTCATCACCTGCTGGAAGTTACGATCATCATTAAAAATTCCTTCATCACCTGTTGGAAGCCACGGTCGTTAAAATTTTCTTTCATCGCCTGTTGGAAGTTACAACCACCAACAGAATAACGGACAACTGAGGCTCCTAAAAATCTTGTTTTTCTCAAGAATGAAGACTCTCATCCTTGAAACCTCAGAAGATTGGTATACTCCCAATTTCTGATTCTTAATAGAATGAAGACTCTCATCCTTGAAACCTCAGAAGATTGGTATACTCCCAATTTCTGACCCTTAACAGAATGAAGACTCTCATCCTTGAAACCTCAGAAGATTGGTATACTCCCAATTTCTGACCCTTAATAGAATGAAGATTCTCATCCTTGAAACCTCAGAAGATTGGTATACTCCCAATTTCTGACCCTTAACAGAGTGAAGATTCTCATCCTTGAAACCTCAGAAGATTGGTATACTCCCAATTTCTAACCCTTAGCAGAATGAAGACTCTCATCCTTGAAACCTCAGAAGATTGGTATACTCCTAATTCCTGACCCTTAACAGAATGAAGACTCTCATCCTTGAAACCTCAGAAGATTGGTATACTCCCAATTTCTGACCCTTAACAGAATGAAGACTCTCATCCTTGAAATCTCAGAAGATTGGTATACTCCCAATTTCTGACCCTTAACAGAAAGAAGATTCTCATCCTTGAAACCTCAGAAGATTGGTATACTCCCAACCTCCTGACCCTTAACAGAATGAAGATTCTCATCCTTAAAACCCCAAGAGATTGGCATACACCCAATCTTATGACCCAAGACCTGAAGGAAGATTCTCATTTTGGCTTCCCCAGTAGATTGGCATACACCCAACCTCGTGATATTCTCGACAGAATGAAGATTGTCATTTCTCAAAGTTACAGGAATAAGCTTTTTCCAGAATCCTGAGTTTTACTCTCCAACAGGATAGCTACTTTTCAACAGTATGGCTATTCCCAATAGAATTCTTATTCCCCAGCAGCAGTCAAGGATTTACTTTCCCCGGCAGCAGTCAAAGATTCTGTTATCTCCCGCTGGCAGGATTTATCTTCCTCAGCAAGACAACTCATCAGCCTACATGCGCATACATCACGTTCATAAATCATGAGCATTGACAAAACACATATATTGCATCATACATTTCATGCAACATAACTTTGTGTTTCAACTAACATTTTACCTTTTTTAGCAAAAAGGTCGACAACAACTTTTTTAAGTTCCAGATTAACACCTGTAACAAACCAGGACCACTATCTACTTGACCATGATGAAGCAACCATACACCTGTTCCTTCTCAAATTCAGATGTAGTTTTACACGGACTCATCATCAGGAAACCCTACACCGGTTCCTTCTCTTTCCAAGATGCAGTTTTACACGGACTCATCATAAAGCAACTCTACACAGGTTCCTTTTCAGGAAATTTCGAATGAAGTTCTGCACGGACTGATCACTATTAAAACTCAAGCCTTCTGAAAACAGTTTACGGATTCTCCAAACACGGATGTTAATCTATCACTTGTTTAGATTCAACTTTTGAAAACAGTTTACGGATGCTTCTCAACATGGATGTTGATCTATTGCTTATTCAACTTCAAAACTTCTGAAAACAGTTTACGGATTCTCCAAACATGGATGTCAATCTATTGCTTATTCAGACCCCCAGTTCAGAGATATTCCAAACATGGATACCTTTCTGATATTCACCCACTCACCAACGACATACAGTTCAACAAACATTCTTGGATGGCATCTTTTAAGCCCATCTCCAGTAAGACTTCTTTCACACCTCCAGATGGCATCTTTAAGCCCCTCTCCGACAAGATTCTGTCACATCTCCAAATGGCATCTTTAAGCCCATTCCTTCAACTACGCTTTGACGAGTGCAAATTTTTTGGGCACTCTAGTGTCCAATCATCTTTTACCTTCGAGTCGCGAACGACAAAATTGCCAATCTAACTCTTCAGGTTCAAGAAGATTGAATAGGGGCAACTGTTGTACCCCAAAATTTGCCCTCCTCTTTTTCACAAGAAATCAAAGCTTCGGGTTTTCCCTGATTTTTCAGATTGGCTCAAGAATCGGTCAAACTGGCATTTCTTATCAGTCTATCCAAAATTAGGTTTTCCATTGATTTTGAATCAGTCAAACAGATTATTAAGGTTTCTTGTGATTTGGTTGAGTTTGGATCAGGGTTTGATCAAGCAGACGTTTCTTTGACAGTAAATCCAAAATTAGGGTTTACACACGCATTCTCAGAAGAATTTGAATCCACAGTATTTCATTTGACTGTCACACTACTTTGACGCTTGTTCAAGATTTCTGTTTGTTTCTCAAAGCCTAAACATATGGGATAGAAGCTGAGGATTCTGATTGAAAGTTTGAAGCTTTAGTTTGATCAGTGAGGTAAAAGGCGTATGGACGTTTGTTTGTTTAACTGTGCAATGCATTTGGTTATTTGGAATGCCGGACGTATTGTTGATTAATGCAAGGTTGCAAGACTGCAAAGTTTGTTGATATTTATTTTATTTGAGTTAAAATTATTGGGGTGTACTTCCAGTTATTTTAATTCAAGAAACTTAAATAAGTTAAATCGACAGTGCAGAAGAAATAAAGAGATATCTGACAAAAGATTTTTATTTATTTTTAATTATTGTTACAAATGTTATTGGGATATTGTAAATTTATTTACAATATTTACAATGATATTTATTACAAATAATTGAACAGAAAATAAATATATATTCTAAGTCTCTTGAAGTCTTCATCTTCTACTGCTGCTTCCGTTGCCCCGATTGGTATTTACCTGCAAAGACAGAAAAGGAGAAGTCAATACAGTTAAATTGGAAAAGCATTTTTAGGCAGATAATTAAAAACTCATCATTAAAGGTTGTTGGCTGGAATCAGTTTGTTTTGATTTTCATCATATTTTGCTCATTCCCTTTGCAAATCACAAGAAGATTTCTCTTCTTGGTTCACAAAGAGAAAAGTAAAATTAATTGTTGCAAGCATATAAATCAATTAAATAGAAGGCACAAGGCAACATATAATACAAGGGACAAGCTGCACAAATTCAAACTGAACAAACCAAGTTGCAATGTCAAACAAAGCAAACTAAGTTACACAAACTGTCAAAGATGCTGTCAACAAACTGTCAAAGAAGCTGTCAAAGAAGCTGTCAAAAAAAGCTGTCAACAAGCTATCAAAACTGTCAATGCAGGAAATATGGAAGTATAGAATGCAGAGCAAAACCAAGATGCAAGCAAGCACCTTTTCATCATTTTCCCTAGCCAACAACCTTTTCAGAATTAAAAAGATATTAAGAAATAAAATATGCTTTCTTTATGGAGAGAGAGAAAGAGAGTAAAGTAAAAAGGTTTGCAGTTTGGAAGGCTTAGAAAATAAATAAATATAACATTCCTAACAGTTCAAAAGAGAGGAAGAGAACACATAGAGAGCCACAAAACTGAATTGCAAGCAAGCCTGCATAAGACAGTCTGCTTAAAACCTCCAAGCAAACTTCAAACCTACAAAACTGTAAACACAAACCACAAGCAAGCCTGCATAACACAGCCTGCCTGTACCAGAAACCTTTTTTCAAAAAACCTGCAAACTGCTTGTAAACACAAGCATAGCAAACCTGCAAGTTTATCACAAGCTTTCAAGCATAACAGCAAGATACCAACAGGCCTGATTTCCTTACCAAAAAACCAGAAGGATACCCAAACCTGCCTTCCTTACCAAAACCTCCAAGAAAACCTTATAACCTGCATTAAAACCTTTAACAAACATGTTTCCAACAAACCTACTAAAAGCCTTCAACCAGCCTGCACAACTTCAAACTTGTTAAAACCCTCAAACAAATCCAAACCAAATCCGAACAAAAAAGACCAAGGTCTCAGGATTCATCACAATTAACAAGAGCAAAGCCAACATTCAGAAAATCAGAAGAAGGTACAAAAAACTCAGAAACAAGCATCTCAGAACTAAACTCATCATTAAAAACTAAAAACCCACAAAGAGGAAGAAGTCAGAAGTGAAAACAACAACAATAGCAAGCATCTCAGAACAAAGTTCCTCATCAACAACCCACAAAATCCAAAAAAGAGAAAAAACTCAGAAGCAAAATGACATAAGGATTCAGAAATAACAAAGTTCATCAGCATCCAAATCAACAGCAACAATAAGCAAAATTCAGAAGAAGCTCATCATCATTAAGCCATTTAAGAAATACAAAATCATCATCAAAAGCTAACGTTCAAATAAGAAGAAGAAAGAACTCAGCATACAGTGTTTTCAGAAATCTCATCACTAAACATTCAAAGAGAAAGGTACAAATACCAGAAAAGCCAGCATTAGCGTCTCGCTGCCTTCTCCAGCCACCTGAGAGCACCGCCAACCCCACATTTCTCTCCCTCCATCGTCTTACAGAACGAAGTCACCAAGGTATAATTTTCCCTCTTTCTTTTTTCTGCATTTCATATCATAAACACCAAAACACCAGAGATCAAAGCTTTGAAAATAATAAAACATACAAGATTAACCATGCAAACTATAAAGAACGCATCCAGAATGAGATAAAGAAAAGGGTACCTTTCGAACCATCATTCCGTGCTGTGGTGGAAGAGAAGATGGGTGGTGGCGCTCTGGCAACTGAAGAGTTGGAAAGGATATGCAGAAACTCCGGTTAAGAATGATGAAGAGGCGAAGAAGATGAGAAGAGAGCGGCGCCGTTTCAAACTGAAAACCTAAGTTCTGAGCCAAACATTGCAAACCCTAACAACAAAAATTTGTCAAAGCATTTGGGCTTTCGCCCCTCAAACCAAACCCCTAAGCCCAAATTGCGAACTCTCAGCGCCATACACCCCTATTGTCCTCTTTCAATTTTCATTTTTGGGCCAAGTATTTCCTTCAAAAGCCCATTTAACCTCTTAACCTTTTTTATACAAACCAATACCCTTTTTTTATTATTATCACCTTATTTTCTTTTTTTTTATAACCTAATTCCTAATTCCTTTTGGTAAATAAAAATAATATATTTTTGTTTTAAAACTTTTGTTTAATTAAACCTTTTATATAAGTTTTTAAAACATTAACAAAAAAAATACATAAATAATAGTTTGTTTTGAGTTAAATATTTCTTTCTTTAAAGAAACCTTTTGTTTATATATAATTAACAAAAACACAAAAAATAATAATAACACTTAACAATACATTAGGTTAATATTTTGATCATTTGTAAATAACCATACACATCATACAATACTTCTGATTCTTTTACCTTGATTATATTTTTACATTGAGAATGCGACGATTCGATTTGGTTGTAAATAATATTTGGATACTATTCTGATAAGACTCATCCCCATTTGTAAACATTTGTAGCCCCATCCCCGGATACTTATTTGTAATAGCTTAGACTTTAAATTCCCGCAATTTATCGCCTTTCATATACTGTATAGTAATTAGGGTTTGTATGCGAAGATTCAAAACAACCGCTAGATAACCTAATACAAGACAAATGCATGAAAATCAATACACAATTCACACTTGCACCTCTAGGGTAACCTCGCTTGTTGCCTCGAAAAATTCAATCATGTCCCTCGAGTACGAGACACTCTAGCAAATGTTCCTTCGATAAACAAAGATCGTAGTCCCTCGATGACCCTCGATGTTGCCTTCGATAAAACGATGTCGTCCCTTACAAAATTGCTAGAGCGTCTCCTAAGTTGCCTTCAATGTTTGTATACGATGACCCGTGCCTGTCCCGTTTAACATCGTAACGCAAGGTTGTTCATCAAACACAATGGTGAAACAACACTATTAAAAGGGTTAAAACATAAGAAAAATATTTGAGTAAAATAGGGTAGAGAAACTCTTAGTTACTTGATCAAAAATCTTGCAAAACATCCTTGCCATTTTTCAAACACACATCACAACACAACTTCAAAAACAATTTCAAAACAACTTTCAAAACATTGAATTATCTTTTCAAAAAGACACACACCTTTGTATATATTCAAACAAGAATCATTACAAAGGTTTCCTAGACAAGGCATATTTTTCAAAACATTTTCAAAACCACACACACAAAGCACCATTTCAAACAATTGAAAAGCAAAGGCAAGTGATCTAAAACAAGTAACGAAGAGCCCATGGATAACCATGGATGAAAAGGGTGCTAGCACCTTCCCTTTTCATAATCTACCCCCCGAACCCACGAAAACATCTCAAAGGTCTTTCCTGTGCTTTTTGACCTTTCCTTAGGATAAAATAAAAAGTCGGTGGTGACTCTTGCTAAACCGAACAAGTGCGAAAACAAACACAAAACCCAAGTCAGTTCTCCCACCGTATCACAATATTCGTCGTGTGAATTTCTCTGCTGTTTGAACAAATAGTCATATGCAAACAATGTTATTTTAAGAATGTAAAGCTTATGTCTGTCTTGAAGTTTTTTGAAAATGCATTTTTCAGTAAAAGGCAAATTTTGTGAAATGTTATGTCAACTCAGGATTTACAGCAAGTCCTATAGGAGTCAGGATACCTTTTGTAACAGTATGCTTTCGAACTAACCCATGCTTCAGCTAGGACTTTTAAGGGTTATAATGTGGCCTGGTTCACGGTTCAAGAAACAAAGGATAAAGGCTCAAAATGTGTTTGTACCCACCCGTTCTTCATGATGTTCTTCGATCCTAAACTCAGCTAATCATGCATTAGATCTCGTTCGAGTCTTTGCTCTGATATTCCAGTGATGGTTCGAATATTGACAATTTATTTTGAACAGGCAATCATTTTTGTTGAGAGTTTGTAGGATCTCTTTCTTTTTGATTTTATTATCCCTGTCTTTTGCCTGAACTTTTTCTTTTATGATTACAGTCATCGGGATGCCCATGTTTTTTTTGTAAGTCTCCTTCATAGGTTTTGACTTAATGGGCTTTTATTGTTGAGAGATAATGACTGCCTGTCTTGATGATTATAAGGAACCATCACCGTCTTTTGTTTTGGAAGGACGTCTTTGATGCCATTCATTGTGCACCTGGATTAACTGAGAAAACTACCCTGCCCTAGGTTGTGACTAAGGGTTTTAATTTGTGTAAAAAGAAAAACTCCAACTTCTTTGGCTCAAAGGGGTTGAATAGGGATTATCTTCCTTATAACTCCACTGTTTAGGATTTGAAACAGCGCGGGTACATCGTCAGCGGGGTCTGTTCAAAATCATACTGCAGAGATTTTGATATCATTTTCGTCATCCTCCCTCTAGAGGCTTAGAGTTTTTTAATCGAGAGTTGAACATCACAAAAGGGAAAGTAATTTAAATATAGTGAATACGAATGGATTGATTCAAAACAGACATATACAATGCATTGATAAAGTAATAAAGTTTGACACGAACAAATACTCGAACAATCAAAAGAAAATTACAAATTGAAAATTCTAATGAACAAAAGCCTCTCTTGTCAGAACTTGTCACTTCAAGTCGTGAGCCTTGGAGGATTGACATAAACATTCCAATTTACCATCTTGTGTGAATTCCAAAGGTCCTTCGTCAATCAGGTCTTGAATTTTGTACTTCAACTTCCAACAATCGTCAGTATCATGCCCCGGACTGTTGGAGTGATATGCACACCTTGCATCAGGATTGTAGTTAGGAGAAGAAGTCTTGGGATTCATATGAGGTCCTATTAATGTCACCAGATTCATCCTCAATAGGTGTTGTAAAGCTTGAGACAACGGCATGTTGATCTTGGTAAACTGCCTCTTGGGCGTATCTGGCTTACTCTGATTAACCCGTTGTTTTGGGCGAGGCTGTTGTTGGACCCGTGAGGTAGTAGCAACTTGGAGAGGTCCATTCTTCATGAAACCCTTGTCTTCTCGGAGGTTGATCAATAACTTGGTCCCTGGCCTCGACTGTTTGCTTCATACTGTTGTATCTGTCTTGATGAAGCTGGTTGATAATGGTTCTCAACTCTTCTTGTTCCCGGGCTAAGCCTTGGATAAGGGCCATCTACCCCAGAATATGGGTTCTCATTGCAGCTACCTCAATTTGCAGTTGTTCCAGCCGTTTGTCCTTATTGTTTTCAGGACTTTCCTTGACCAAGTTCCCAATGAGGAGTGTTTTCAACTCTTCCTGCCCCTTGGATAGGTTTAGGAATATGTCCTTGAGCTAAGCTTCTAGAGTATGAAGATCTCCGTTGTCTTGTTTGAGAGCCATTGCTAAAATAAACAGTGAGAACATGAGAGACCTGTACTGGAAGACTTGTTATGCAATGATATGTATGCAATGTTTTCAAGGATCTCATGGGGTAAACAAGAAACTGTTAGAATTTGATTGCAGCTTGATTGAAGAAACTTCGTGTTCTCAAGAGTCCTTCTTCCAGAGTTAAGCTCACCATATCGAGTGGGTCATAGCCACCGACTCAAGTTATCGTGTTTTGATCTCTAGACGGCATTGGCTAGAGGAAAATAAAACCCTTTGCCCCTTGCTAGATGTTTGATTTACCATAACCTGCATCACAAGCCCTTGAGATCCTTGAAATGGTTAAGGAAATGTTTAGGCAATGATGTTATGATGTGTATGCTATGCGTTTAAGCAAAAGTGCAATGTGATGTAAACAAGTAAATCCGGCAGGAAATCCAAAATATTGGATAAGGACTGTAAGCAAAACCTGCAAGGAACTCATGTTGTCAGATAATAAAACTGTGCAAGTAGTTCAAGTTTGCAAGCATACAAGTCACACAAACAGCCTTAGGTTTAGGCTTGCATGGGGTCTAGGTATTACCCTCTTGAAGTTAAGTTGTTTCAACCTGTCTTAATAATAGTAACCGGGTTCTAGAGGTTCTCAATATCACTGACCATCCTCCACCGGTCATAATTCCAGTCATGCAATCTTTTCTTGCTGTCGGAACCATCTCGAGAGTATTGTCTCAATGAGTGTAGCATACTGCTACTTTCTATGGCCAAGTTGGTCAATTATAGGTTCTAAGGTCAGTTGATGCTTAATGACCCATTAGCAGCCCCATACTCTCCTTGTTGCTCCATAAGGGGTATTAGTACCAACTAATGTGTCACACCAACGTAGCTACTACATCAACCGTATCGGTCTACGCCGTACAGTTCCCTCACAGTCTATTGCAATTACCTAAAAGGTGTCCCCAGATCCGGGTTAAGATCTATAGTAACTCCAATACAAAGCCCACAAATATAAAGCAAACAATTCAAACAATTGAAAACAATATGATGAACTAATCCTAAGGTACACCCCTCTTATTAGTATCCCCAATAGAATCGCCAGTTCTGTGATACGGTGGCCAGAACCGGGACATGTTTCCCTATTTTTTTAAGGAATTTGCTGGTTTGTGTTTTGCTTTGTGTTCGTAAAATGTCGCGGTAAGCAAGAGTTGCCATCGTCCTTTATTTTATCCAACAAGGAAAGGAAAAAAAGCACAGAAAAATTCCTTTTTCGAGATATTTCTGAGTACGGGGGGTAGATTATAGAAAGGGAAGGTATTAGCACCCTTTCTATCCGCAGTTATCTACGGGCTCTTAGGTACTTGCTCATCATTTTCAAAATTGTTTTCTTTGTGTTTGTGTGCTTTGAAAAGTTTTTGTTTTAACTTCGATTTAACTCTTTCTTCTGTCTTCAAGAGTGTAATGAAGTGTTTTTGAAAACTTTGTTTGAAAGGAGTGTAAGTGTGAAAAATTTGTTTTGATTGAGCAAGTACTTAAGAACTAATCTACATACTCGAAAAAAGAATCGTTTTATGCTTGTTTCCTTTAGACAATGCTATCCCACTATTAGTGAGTAGGTATCACCATCGTTGGAGTTTTGAGAGTCAATTGGAAAGGGACGTACGGTCACTAAAGCAATGTTAGGACGTCTTAGTAATAACCCTAATGTCTTAGTTCAATTGTTCGAGGCAACAATTCTGAGGCAACAATTCCGAGGCAACTTTGATCTTTGGACAAAAGGACGACCACTAAAACATCCTATACTCAATGACCGTTTACCGAAGGCAACCAAGTGAGAGTGTACCCTAGGAGTGCGTATGTGCGAATGATTCAATTTCAGTTTATTTATCTTTTCACATTTAGGGTGAACTAGCTGTTTTAAAATTAATCATACATTCTTGTCATGCAAACCCTAATTATTCATACATCTAACAGTTAATAATTTGCGGAATTTAAATTGCGGAAATTAAACTAAGCTATTACAAGGCTTCGGATATTTACATAGCCAAAAACAAACCCTTTGAAAATAAAACGATAATGAAAAGTAAAAGTACTAATTAAAACTATTACAAATTGTGGGCAGATACAATAATTGGGTAAAAATAATAATAAAGCGCGCGATGAAAATTAGATCGACGAGAAATTAGGGTTTTGACCCTTCTAACCTAATTAAAAGAAGAACATTGTTTTTTTTTTTGTTTTTAATAAAAGAAATAAATTTTCTAAATTAAATAAGCAATTAATTAGTTAATTAAATTAATTAATAAAAATAAATACATAGCCTATTTTTGGTTTTTTTGTTATTTTAGGAAAAAAATAAAATAATTAAGTTAGTAATAAAACCTATTTATTCTAATTATTTTTAAGTTATTTACAAAAAGAATTAAAATTGTCTAAAATTAATAACCTAATTAAATAAAATTAATTTTTTTAATAAAAATAAATATCTTAAATTTAATTGGATAGAAAAATATTTTTGTGATTTTTTGGATAAAAAGAAATAATTTGATTGGTTAGTAAATAACTAAATAAATTAATTAAAAGAAATAAAATGAAATAGAAAAGAAAATAGAAAGAGAGAATGGGCCTGAATAGCAGCTTTGGGGTGCAAATAGTCAGATCTGGGCCCAAAAGAGTGAGATCCATTTGACTTTGTGGATCTAGTGCTACATGTTTGACTATGGCTCATGATGCACCTTCAGATGATGGCCATCAGATTTGGCCATCTGACACTTGGCTGGATTGATGATGAGGACGTATGGTGGACCTCTGGTTGGTAAGCACGCTGGATCCTGAAAAGGAAAATAATATGGAGAAGTTGGGGGACCTGGGATTCATACCCAGGTCTTGAGGCAATATACACATACCCTGTAACCAACTGTGCTGGCTACTCTTTTTGTATATGTAATGAATAATAATAATAATAATAATATATAAAACAGGAATTAGTGGGAAACAATAAGAAAATGCGCGCCAGGTTTGAATGTTCCAATAGGGGTGTGACACGCAGTCGTCTCCTTCCTCTCGCTGTGGCTAAAAGTTTTGATAACCTTTACCTACGGACAACGTCCGTCGCTACAGCCCTGTCAGTTCTCAAAATCACATACAAGTGATATAAATGACCACCAAGGCCATGAATGGACTCGTTTGGTTTTGCTGAGCACAGTGGTGGCCCTTTCATGGCCCAATTTTGCTTGCACGCAGAAATCCCATCTCAATCTTGTAAACCCTAATAATGGTGAAACTTCATACAAGCCATGAAAACACAATTAAAGAATACAGAGAGCTTGCATATGTCTTAAGGATCAAGAATATATCATTAATTCATCCTAACAATACCTAGATCATGGAATTCAAATTCAAGAAATGTTGGATATCGTGATTGACTTACAGCGCTGTATAGGGCTTGAAAATGCTTGGTTTTGATTGCTTTGGCTTGCTGAGAGTCACATGAATCGATTGAGATAGCTGGAAGGCCTTGAGGATGCCTGGAACACTGAATTCGATCTTGCACTTTCTTGGTATTTTTTTCAAATTTGGTTCTGCCTCTTGCGCCTGCTTCCAACCTAGTTTTAGGTCTGCCTCGCCTCTATATGTATCAAAGAAGGGATTAGGGTTGATCACTGCTATCAATCTTCCTTCATCATTGAATTGGATTCTTGATTTGATTCACTTTGAAAACTTTCCAAAATTGGCCTATTTCAATCTTTTTGTTCACACCATGCCTTGATATGAATTTGATTACTTGCTAGCCGTAATTGAAACCTGAAACAAGCACAAAATCTTGTGTTTTCAATATTTTGGATTTTATATGATTTGTTTTGATTTAAATTGAATTAATTCAAATAAAACTCAAAATAAATAATAAAAACATGATAAGGACAAGTGGCAAGGGCTATAGCTCGTGAAATATGTTTCCAACTCAAAACAAGTGAAAAATATTGGGCCCATTTGGCAAAATTTGAAGTTTTAGGCATAGTTGACTTTTGGCAATTTTGCAAAAAAGGTCAACTTCACCAATGCATAAATTCCTCATTTTTGACTCTTTGGAAGTGTTCTTGTACTTTTTAGAAATCTTGAGATGTCCTCTAATCAACCCTTTTGGTCTCATCTCTATTTGATATTCCATGCTCATGTATGAAGCTTTGACAAAAAAGGTGTTTTTGTTGACTTTTCAAAATGACCTATAATGTCCAAATCCATAACTTCTTGTGAGTGCATATTTTGAACTTGGGAGCTGAAGATGGATTGTAGGGAATTGCATCCTCTTAAAAATTAGCTTTGGACGGGTCATTTCTCATAAAGTATGAGAAAGTTATGCTTGGTTAAAGTTTAGTTGACTTTTCCTATAAAACCCTAATTTAGCAACTTTTGGTTCTTGATGAATTATGAGAAATTCTTGATGAATCATGATCAACCCTTGATCAAATGATGAAATATACTTCAAAATGAGGATGTTGACCAAAAAACTTGAAGTTTTACTGTATGTGGGCCACAATTGACTTTTGCCCTAGCACAATCGATTTTCAGGCCTTTGAGCAATTGACTGAGCAAATTACCTCTGTAGGGCTTGAAACTTGACATGGATGATCTTGAGAACATATTAGGATAATGTTGAGCATTTGGGGTCCCTTGGAATCAAGTATACTGATGCAACATGAAACCCTAATTTGAGGTAGACTGCCTTAGGAGAAAGCTTGTCTGGCCAACCCTCGGACTACCTTGAGTATCAATCTTGAAATGTTTTGAGAAATATGGGAGGGAAAATTTTGGGGTACAACAATATCGAACCTTATTAGCTAGTTGAGACATGTCTTTAATAGATTAAGGATCAAAATTTTTCCTAATAGAATAATCTAAGCCCCCGACGGCCAATTCGACCAGCTCATGTTTAAGAACTCTAGTGAAGCATCTAGACTTTAGGACCTTAAACCTATTCAAATAACCTTCCATTGACTCAGACAAACTCCTCTTGATTTAGGACAACTCTTTCAAACTTATCTTAGGCTTACCAACATAAAATTTCTCATGAAATATACCCTCAAGTTATTCCCAAGTGCGTATGTAATTTGGGGTCAATGTCATAAACCAAGTAAAAGCATTTTTGGTCAATGAATTAGGAAAATATCTTAATTTTAAACCCCCATCATTGGCGATACCGCCAGTTTCTATTTCGTACCTAGCGGTGTGTTCAATGGTCGACTCATTGGCATCACCAACAAACTTGGTAAATTTAGGTACCTTACATCCCCTAGGTAATTCTGCCTATCGAATGTAATCAGGCAAGGACAAAGAGTAACTGGGCCTTCAAAGGCCAACATTTACCCAAGATCCTGTTAATACTTCTTCTATTACATTTACTATGTTGTTACTCCCAACAATGGCATTTCCTAACACTCAATCAACATCTTTGTTTCTCCTAACTACGATCGTCCTAGGTTTGTATTGTTCAATAAATTCTTCCTCTTCATAAGTGGGTGCTTCCACTCTTCGAGGTCTAAAAGGACGCTCATTGTTGCCCCCCTCTATTTCTGCAAAAACTCTTAACAGCTTGTGGCACATTTGAGTTGGTTGGAATTCGAATGAGTCGATCAATCTACTTATTTGGTCAACTACAGGATTAAGGGAAACTCCCATTTGTTGAGTTAAGAACTTTACTAACTCTAAATTACTCTCATCCATTTGTTGCCTTAAAGCCGTAACATAAGTAGTATTCAAAGATGGTGTCGATTGAGGGACATAACTAACACCACCTTGTCGACCAATTGGGACATAACTGCCTTGGTTTCCAGTGGCCACTGTATTTTCTATATATGTGGCCAGGTTTGACTGCAACCAAACCATCATAGAATAAGGCATACCATATTGGTAAGGGACAAATGACGACCCTGGACCCCATGGAAAGACTGGTCAATTTGGATCAAATGGTGATATCCCATGCCTAGGTTCTATCATTTTGACTGTTGTCACTGAACCATGAACATCGGTGGATCTCACAGGAGATAAAACTTTCGCGCTTTGATTTGTGGTACTCATTGGTATGACATCCACATTTTGTGTAGAAATCTGCATAAGTGCAATGTTTGTGTCAGAGCATGGCATTCTAGTCTTGGACAAAAGTTTACCACTTCTTAAATTCATACACATATAAACTAACTATAAGAAACTTTGTAGAATCACACACAAAATACAAAATTATTAGCACTGTCCCACCAGGTGTGCCAATTTGTTTACCCCTAGTTTTGGAAAACAATGCTGGTCTCTTAATAAAAAGTTTACTGGCGAGATCGACCAGGGAATCTCAGTACAGTGCTTTAATTTTCGAGTGTTTTCACATAGTATGTCCAAAAGGGTTTGTTCTACTAAGGCAAAAATGAGTTTAAATGCAATAAAGAAGGACTTGTAAAATAAAACAAAAGACGTTTTAAACTGTAAAAATAGATGACATAACATCAAAATAGTTGAAAATGGGTTTATTCAAACGTACATTGCCCTAGCTTGACTCATTTCGCTCGTTCACTTGGGTACTCTGAGTGACTAGCGTGTAGGAATGTGAAAATTTGAACCCTTGACACTATGCACTAAGTGCTTTATTTATAATACACAAAAATAACTACTTTTCAGCGGGTTTCACTTCTTTATAAGCCACGTGTCTCTTGTAACTTCCCTCCATGATCTCACGTTCTCCATCCCTGCTATCGAACCCATGTTCTCCATCTATAACAATTTGCTTTGCTAGTTATGCACTCTTTATGCTTTTTAACATTCCTGGGCCCAATCCATTCCTCATGAGGCATCTGTTTTGGCCGACTGCGTCTGTAGTCGACTTCCAATAATTCAAATTTCTCAAAGAACCTTTTTTGGATTTTGGTTGGATTTTAACCCTTTTTGAAAATCCCAGCCAACACATTGCCCTTGCTCAATTATATGACCCTCCACTAAGATGTTTATTTTCTAGAATTTTCAATAGGCACCTACTTTGGAGGAATTTAATAGAATTTTGGGAATTTATAAAATCAAAGATGAAGCCAACATAGGAATTGGGAAAACTATCAAGGTCTGAGATTTGGCTAAAGAGTTGGGGATACCATTTACCAACCTAGTACTTAACTACAAAGCAGATGGTGAAGTTCAAGGAATCAATAGGCACTACTTGGAGTCTAAAGCTCTCTCTTTTCCAGATCCGAAAGAATGGGAGGCTTGTGGAGACATCTTGGAACTACTTATATTTGGTTTGGTTCTCTTTCCAAACACGATTGAGTGTATAGAATCTATGGCTATTAATGTATTTTGGACCGTAAAAATTTTGAATTCTGATCCTACTCCTACCTTGCTTGCTGACATTTACTACTCTGTTCAAAGGCTATATAAAAAGGGAGGAATGTGCTACATTGTTGTATTCCTCTCTTGTACTATTGACTTTTCTCTCATCTCTATAAGGAAAACTACTTGGTCAAGGAATTAACAAAGAATGAATGGTCACAAAAATTTAGGGCTCTTAGTGCTGATTCTGTTTTGTGGTATGCAAGGAAACTAAATATAGAAGAAATTGTCTATAATTATGGAGAATTTCCAAATGTTCTTTTGATTGAGACAATAGGTTGTATCAACTATAACCCCACTTTGGCTTTACATAAACTTGGGTATCCTATGGAAGATAAACCTTCCGATGAGTAACTTCAACAATTGGTCCTTCATGATATGGGTAAAAGTAACAGTGAGCTACTCAAGAAAATCATCCAAGCTTGGCGTAGAGTTCATAAAAAAGGGGCCAAATTTGGAAGGATGAATGTCATGGAAAGAGAACCATATACTAAATGGTTTTTGGAAAGGGTACGAATCAACAAACTATCATTCGAAATTGATCCTTCATATAAGCCAGACATACCTGATTCTCTTTTGATATTATTGGAAGAAGTGGAAGAAGTAAGGGCTGCCCTTGAGCAAGCCCACAGAGAAAAATAGGCATTAGAGAATATCCTTTATGACCTTACTTATGAGAAGAATGAGTTGCAACATGAGCTTGAGCTGAAAGACCAAGATATTCAAAAGGATCATGAATTAGCCAACAAAGAGAGGTTTAAACAAAAGCGTTCAACTGAAGGGTTACTAAGTGCTACTTTCAACCTTGATTCCCACAACCAACGATTAGATGATGTAGCTAGGGAAATTGGAAAGCTTAAAGGGTGGTACAATCTAGCACTTCAAGATAATAGGGAATTGGAAGAGGCTTTAAGAGCTCAAATCCAAGAGTTAGAAGAAAAGACTCAAGGTCAAGAGGTGCAGATTCAAAACCTTATCACAGATCTCCAAGAAGGAAAAGAGTTAGAAATAAGGGAACACCTTAGGAGGATGAGAGAAGAAAAACTCATCTACCAACGAGTAGAGGAGTATGAAGAAGTCTTTCAAGAGCTAGAAGATCTCCAAAAAAATTTCCTCCTACAAAGGAAACTCTATAAGGAAGTGAAAGATGAAAAGGAGTATTGGGAAGAATAATACATAATCATAGCCCGTGTGGAAGAAGACAACAAACGCATAATTCTAACACTTTACATGGAGTATTTGAGGTACAAGGATAAGCTCACAAATCTCTCCTTCTTAGAAATAATCTCATTGGTGATATTTCTAGGAGCTTGAGAGATGCAAAAGTTACAATGGTCCCTCTTTAAAACGATGTTAAAGACTTCTTCAAGCTATGTAGGGAAATGATTGATGGCTTTAGGGAGGAAATTCACAGCGTCGTTATAAGATTTAGTGTCCCTTTGTTATTTCATATTCAGTATTAGTTTTAGGGTTTCCAGTATTCAGTATTTGCTTTTGTTTTCCAACATTCAGTATTTGCTTCTGTTCAAGTTGTATTTCCATTTTTGAGAATTTTTATGGTTTCTTTATAATTCAATAAAAAAGTATTTTGTTTCGGTTTTATCTCTATATTCTTGGGGTGTTCACCAATAAAAATAAAAACCTGAAAAAATAGTAGTAAAAATAATAATAAAAAGAAATTTCAAGTGAATAAAACATTAAACAAATTCTTAGCTTATTCATATGCATTCATCCAATCACAAACATCACATTCACATTTCATACAAAAAACTCATCTTTTTCACATCATCTCTAGTTAAATCATCGAACGAGACAAACTGACTTCCCGATCTCGATATCCAACCAGAGCCCATCAAAAGAAGATAATGGAACAAATCTAACAAAATCAAGCATTCTTTCAAGAGGATTTGATACAAGTGAAATGAAGTATTGATTCAATGAAAGAAGATATGAGTCAAGTCCTGCTTGCATTGAAGAACATCATACAAGACAAGACGAGACTCCTAAAGTAGCTTTTGAGGAGTATCCCAAATCATTGGTGCATCTAGCGGTCACCCACCAAGACATGAGCCAGAATCTGGTCCTGTCAAGACAATTGCTGCCCAATAAGAGACAATCATGGCTCACACTGAAGGTTTTGTTCCACCTCCTCCGACGGTAGGGGCGTTCCACATTCTGCAGATTTCATTCAAAAATCCTCCCAACATGGATAATTACAGGGACCTACAATACGAATACCATGATTTTACCTCAACAAAAGGTGCTTCACACCAATGTTGTTGAAGATCCTATGACGGTCAATCAATTTAAAGCCATTGAAGAAAGATTAAAGGTTGTAGAGGTTTCTGACTTTGAAAAATATAAGGAACTCACGTGCCCAAAGAATCATGTATCCATGTTCTGCAAGAAAATGCATGTATATGCTCATGATTAGAAACTGATGACCCACTATTTCCAAGACAGTCTGAGTGGGGCATCTTTGGATTTGTATATGCAGTTGGAATGAGCATATATCCGAACATGGGCAGACTTTTCTTATGCCTTCTTAAAGCAATGCAAGTACAACTTAGAAATGACTCCTAACCACACGCAACTTCAAAACTTGTCTCAAAAGAAAGATGAATCATTCAAGGAGTATGCTCAACGATGAAGATAAATGGAAGCCTGTGTACAACCACTACTCATCAAAAGAGAATTGGTAGACATGTTTGTCATACCCCAAATTTTTCCGCATTGGTGCTACAGTCGAAATTATTTTCAAACTTGAGTTTTATAAAATTCTTTTGGTTTATTTACACTAATATTTTGAGATTTTATAAATATTCTTTTTCAAATTATTTTTCTTATTTAAAAATATACATAATAGTTTATTTTAACTTATTTATGTTTCTTAAATAGCAAATATTTGTTCGCTTTCATATATTTTCAATTAGTTTTTTATTTCAAATAAGTAATATAGTACAATTGGCAAGGTAGCAAACTTGCAAACATAAGGTCATAAGTTCAAATCTCATTTTGTTTATTTTAGATATTTTTTCTGTTTATTGTTACTAACTTTATTTTCATTTTTAATTCACAAAATTACATATTTTATTATTTTATTTTCAATTTTCATTTTCTAATTTAAGCATTTTTAAAAAAAAAATACTAATTTTCTTTTTTTATGCATTTATTAGTTAAAAAAGTCCAAACAATATATTGTTAATTTAATTGGTTTTATTTTTGACACCTTTTCATATATGAAGACCAATTAAATTTTTAGGAAGGATTTGATTAGTTAAAAGTGGCAAGAAATCAAAATTATTTAATTTGATATTTTAATTTTAATTTATTGATTAAAGATTGATTTGGTCATTTATTAAGTTTGACCTAATTCTATCACTATAAATAATCATGATATTCTTGCCAAGGACGAGGCCAATTTTTGATACCGTAACACTTTTCACACTCAAACAATCCACTCTAATTCCCAAAAAAAATCAACAATTTTCTAACCCTACCTACCTCCCTGTAACAGTTAGCAACTTTTCTGAAAAACCTATTCACACATCAGCATATCCACTCACCATGCCACATACAATTGACTTTGTACATCTACTACACATATTTTCTACCTTTGTACTCACATTCTAACCATCAAAATTCACCAACCTTCATGGAGAACTTAACATGAACCAATACCGCAAACCTTCCAAAAGACACCCATCTCAATTTATACGATGCATCAATCCCTGTATCATCTGCACATGAACCTGTAATATTCCATTCAAATTTAGAACAATAACCATCAACCTATAGGGGCAATTCCGAGGAGAGAGCATTTTACTTGGGACACACCTTTGTGAGAGACACACCACTTGTCCATCTAAAACCTTAAGGTTATAGATGAGTGGGTTCTCCCACTTATAAGTGCTCAATCTTCCCTTTTATAATCAATGTGGGACTTCTTCCTCACACTTGATTCTCAACACTCCCCCTCAAGTGTGAGTCACAATGCTCCCCCTCATGTGGAATGACTCTCTTCCACATACACTTGTACCACCGCTTGATACAAGTAAGCCGGTCCCTATCTCGAAACCAAAGGCTCATGATACCACTGTAGGGGCAATTCCGAGGAGAGAGCATTTTACTTGGGACACACCTTTGTGAGAGACACACCACTTGTCCATCTAAAACATTAAGGTTATAGATGAGTGGGTTCTCCCACTTATAAGTGCTTAATCTTCCCTTTTATAATCAATGTGGGACTTCTTCCTCACACTTGATTCTCAACATGGTATCAGAGCATAATGTACCAGCTCACCTTCATTATCTATTACATCATCTGATGTAATCACACAATCTTGCAATCTTGCAGGCATGCGTCTTGTTCTTTGAGGTCTGCTTGTACTTGGTATATCTGCTGGTTCCTCTTGTCGAACTTCTCTTTTGACTTGAGTTTCTGGCTCTTCGAATAGGATTCCCACTGAATCTTTCTTGACATTTGCAGTCCAATCCCATTCTTTAAACTCATCTATGATCACGTCCCTGCTGATCACAATCTTCTTGTTCTCTGGATCGAACAACTTGTAGCCTCCTGTCGAATGATATCCAACTAGGATCATTTAACTTGACTTGTCATCAAGTTTTCTTCTCAATTGATCTGGCACATGTCTATGTGCAATAGATCCAAATACCTTCAGATGACTCAAGCTAGGCTTCACACCAGACCAACATTCTTCTGGAGTAATTCCTTCTAGCTTCTTTGTAGGACATCTGTTCAAAATGTATGTTGCAGTCGAAACAACTTCACCCCAAAAATCTTTAGGTAAACTCTTGCCTTTCAACATACTTCTCACCATATTCACGATGGTTCGATTTTTCCTTTCTGCAATTCCATTTTGTTGTGGAGTATAGGGTGGCACCACCTCATGCATAATCCCTTCCTTTTCACATAATCTGTCAAAGTCTTTCGACACATATTCTCCACCACCACCAGTTCTCAAAACTTTGAGCTTTCGACCACTTTGTCTTTCGACCATAGACTTAAACCTGGTAAATACTTCGATCACTTCACTTTTCTTCTTGATTAGGTAAGTCCATAGCTTTCGACTGAAATCATATATGAATGTAACAAAGTATTTGTTACCTCCCATCGAGTCCACCTGGATTGGTCCACAAACATCAGAGTATATGACTTTAAGACTAGCCTTCGATCTGCTTCCTGCATCCTTGCTGAAGCTATTCTCGTGTTTCTTCGCCTGCACACATTCCTCACATACCTCGTTTAGAATGTCAATTTCTGGCAATCCTGAAACCATATTTCTTCTCTTCAAATCTCTGATGTCTCTGAAGTTGAGATGACCTAGTCTATAATGCCATATCCATTCATCTCTGCTAGCTGCAGTCGAAAGGCACTTGTGCTCCATCACATTTAGTTCAATCTTGAAGGTTCGATTCTGAGACATAGGAGCCTTCAAGATTACTCTCCCATTTGCATCAACGACTCTCATCAACTTATCTTCGATTGACACTTTATAATTCTTTTCGACCAACTGCCCTATACTGAGCAAATTTCTCTTCATGCCTGGTATGTACAACACATTGGAGATTACTGACCTTTTGCCATCTTTCCTCATAATCATAACATCACCAATACCTTCAGCTTCCAGGGTATTGTCATTTGCAAATTTTACCATATTTTTCTTTGAGGGCTTTATATTGACAAACCAGTCTTTCCTTCCAGACATATGTGATGAACATCCTGAATCCAAGTACCATTGGTCCTTGAATCTATCTTCATCTCTTGTTGTGACCGTCAGCATCATCTCTTCTTCTTCATGTTTTGCAAGCTTTGCATCACTTTCTTAATTCTTTCGTTTTTCTGGACAATCACTCGAATAATGTCCATATTTCTGAAAATTGTATGATGAATTTCTACCACAATGACAATTTAATTATGAGACAAACAAAGAAAAGAAGACAAGACAAATATTTATGCAGAGTTTCTCTCTGCCCACAAACCGTGGAAAACTTTCTTAATCACTTGCAACTGCAAATTCTGTGATTACAATGAATTGACTTACTTGACTTACTTTTCTTGCTATGAAAAATAGGGGTTACTCCCTCTATTTATAACTGAGCTTACACCCAAAGCCCAAAGCCCAAAATATCTTTTTGTTACTAAATCAAATCAAATCAAATCTATTCTTGACTTAAATCAAATCTATTTAAATCTAAAATAAATCAAATCTTATTTGACACTATGAATTACAATTTAACACACCACCTAATTCATTGTGTCTAAACTGTCTATGTTCATCATGGCTATTAGCTTTCTGAATACTTCGACTTGCACTCCCTTCGTCATGATGTTTGCAATGTGATTCTCAGTTCTGCAGTGTTCCAAATTCATCTTCCCATCTGCTACCTGCTCTCGAAGATAATGGAATCTCATTTCGAGGTGCTTACTTCGATCATGTGCTATTGGGTTCTTTGCCAGATTAATAGCTGACATGCTGTCTATCTTCATGGTAATTGCTCCATGATTTTTCTCTGTTATCTCTTCGACCAAGTTCACCATCCAAGTTGCTTGACATGCACAAAGAGAAGCAGCTATGTATTCTGCTTCGCATGATGATAATGCCACTACTGGTTCCTTTCTTGAATTCCAAGCAATTGGTGCACCACCTAGCATAAACACATATCCTGCTGTTGACTTTCGATCTTCAGCATCACTACACCAACTCGAATAAGTGTATCCCACTAACTTGCATTCTTTTCCTTTATCAACTGCAGGAAACAAAATGCCATAATCAAAAGTTCCTTTGAGATACCTTAGTATCCTCTTCACTGCTGCTAGATGTGATACCTTTGGCTTCTGCATAAATCTACTTACCATACCTACAATGTATGCTAAGTCAGGCCTTGTATGACAAAGATATCTTAATTATCCAATAAGTCTTCTGTATTGGGTTGGATCATCATCTTCATCTGCATGTTTCGACAGTTACAGTCTTGGTTCTGCAGGTGTCGAAGTTGAGTTGCATTCTTCCATATCAAACTTCTTGAGAATTTCTCCTGCATATCTTCTTTGATGTATCATCAAACCTCTACTTCTCTTGTAGAATTCGATACCAAGGAAATATGAAATCTCACCCAAATCAGACATTTTGAATTCCTTGCTGAGATCACCTTTGAAGTCTTCGATCTCACTTTTACAGCTACCTATTATCAACAAATCATCTACATAGAGACATAGTATAAGCAATTTACTCTTGCTTCTTCTTACATATACTCCATGTTCAGTTGTGCACTTCACAAATTCCTTCTCCCTTAGAAAACTATCAATTTTCTTATTCCAAGCCCTTGGAGCTTGTTTCAATCCATACATGGCTTTATGTAGCCTGTACACCTTTCTTTCTTCGTCATGTTTCACAAACCCAACTGGTTGTTTAACATAGACTTCTTCATCTAAGGGTACATTTAGGAATGCACACTTCACGTCCATCTGACATATGTGCCAACTATTTATTTCTGCTAGACCAACAACCAACCTGATTGTTTCGATCCTAGCAACAGGTGCAAAAACGTCGTCGAAGTCTATTCCTTCTTTCTGTAGAAATCCTTTCGCCACAAGTCTTGCTTTGTGTCGAGTTACTTCACCTTTCGAATTCGTTTTCACTTTGTATACCCACTTGACATCAATTGCCTTCTTGCCTTGAGGCAATTCGACAAGTGACCAAGTGTTGTTGTCTTCGATAGACTTTACTTCTTCTTTCATTGCTTTCACCCACTTTAAATCTTTTAATGCTTCAGCTGCATTAACAAGTTCGACATCTGCATAGAAAGCATAATGTACCAGCTCACCTTCATTATCTATTACATCATCTGATGTAATCACACAATCTTGCAATCTTGCAGGCATGAGTCTTTTTCTTTAAGGTCTGCTTGTACTTGGTATATCTGCTGGTTCCTCTTGTCGAACTTCTCTTTTGACTTGAGTTTCTGGCTCTTTGAATAGGATTCCTAGTGAATCTTTCTTGACATTTGCAGTCCAATCCCATTCTTTAAACTCATCTATGATCACGTCCCTGCTGATCACAATCTTCTTGTTCTCTGGATCGAACAACTTGTAGCCTCCTATCGAATGATATCCAACTAGGATCATTTAACTTGACTTGTCATCAAGTTTTCTTCTCAACTGATTTGGCACATGTCTATGTGCAATAGATCCAAATACCTTCAGATGACTCAAGCTAGGCTTCACACCAGACCAACATTCTTCTGGAGTAATTCCTTGTAGCCTCTTTGTAGGACATCTGTTCAAAATGTATGTTGCAGTCGAAACAGCTTCACCCCAAAACTCTTTAGGTAAACTCTTGCCTTTCAACATACTTCTCACCATATTTTCAGATGGTTCGATTTTTCCTTTCTGCAATTCCATTTTGTTGTGGAGTATAGGGTGGCACCACCTCATGCACAATCCCTTCCTTTTCAAATAATCTGTCGAAGTCTTTAGACACATATTCTCCACCACCATCAGTTCTCAAAACTTTGAGCTTTCGACCACTTTGTCTTTCGACCATAGACTTAAACCTGGTAAATACTTCGATCACTTCACTTTTCTTCTTGATTAGGTAAGTCCATAGCTTTCGACTGAAATCATCTATGAATGTAACAAAGTATTTGTTACCTCCCATCGAATCCACCTGGATTGGTCCACATACATCAGAGTATATGACTTCAAGACTAGCCTTCGATCTGCTTCCTACATCCTTGCTGAAGCTATTCTTGTGTTGCTTCTCCTGCACACATTCCTCACATACCTCATTCGGAATGTCAATTTTTGGCAATCCTGAAACCATATTTCTTCTCTTCAAATCTCTGATGTCTCTGAAGTTGAGATGACCTAGTCTATAATGCCATGTCCATTCATCTCTGCTAGCTGCAGTCGAAAGGCACTTATGCTCTATCACATTTAGTTCAATCTTGAAGGTTCGATTCTGAGACATATGAGCCTTCAAGATTACTCTCCCATTTGCATCAACGACTCTCATCAACTTATCTTCGATTGACACTTTATAATTCTTTTCGACCAACTGCCCTATACTGAGCAAATTGCTCTTCATGCCTGGTATGTACAACACATTGGAGATTACTGACCTTTTGCCATCTTTCCTCATAATCATAACATCACCAATACCTCCAGCTGCCAGGGTATTGTCATTTACAAATTTTACCATATTTTTCTTTGAGGGCTTTATTTTGACAAACCAGTCTTTCCTTCCAGACATATGTGATGAACATCCTGAATCTATCTTCATCTCTTGTTGTTACCATCAGCATCATCTCTTCTTCTTCATGTTTTGCAAGCTTTGCATCACTTTCTTGATTCTTTCGTTTTTCTGGACAATCACTCGAATAGTGTCCATATTTCTGACAATTGTAACATTGAATGTGACTCTTATCAGGTTTTCGACCACCACCTCTTCCTCTATTTGCAACACCATCTCTTTGGTTTCCTTGGTATGGTCTTCTTTGATTCGACACGTCTCCTTCGATTTGGTTTCCTCTACCATTCGATTTGTTGTAGGCACCTCTACCTCTGTCGAAACACTTTCCTTTGCCTTTGGTCTCTTTTGCTGAATGTGCCTGCAAGGCCACATCACTCTTCGATTTTCCTGCAGCTCTTTCGTTCATTCTTTGTTCATGAGATTCAAGCGTCCCTTGAATCTCTTCCTTTGTCCATTTCGACAAGTATTTCCCCTCTTCTATCGCCAACACTATGTGTTCGAACTTAGGAGCTAAAGATCTTAAGATCTTCGACACAACAACTCTTGTTGTTAACGCTTCTCCACATATCTTGATTTGATTTACTAGTTTTGTAACTCTCGTGAAGAAATCAGATATGTTTTCACTGTCTTCCATCTGAAGCAGTTCATAGGTCCTTTTGTGAGTTTGTAACCTCACTTCTTTCACCTTCTCAGCGCCTCCAAAAGACTTCTCAAGGATCTCCCAAGCTTCTTTTGCAGATTCTGAATCACTAACCTTTTCAAAATTGTTTGGGCTGACACATTGATGAATTATAAATAATTCTTTATAACTCAACTTCTCAGATTCTGTGTATTTCTTCTTTTCTTCTTCTGAAGCGTTTTCGCCAAGCGCTTCGACTCCATCTTTTACAAGGTGCCAAAGACCTTGACACCCGAATAAGACTTTCATCTGTTTGCACCAATTCTCATAGTTGTCAACTTTCATAATTGGTAGCATTGCTGGATAGTTTGCATTCCTATAACTTGTCATCGTGAATTCTTTAATCGTTCTTGATTGACACTTCCCTTGAATCGAAACAAAAGCTCTGATACCAGATGTTGGAAATCCACCAAATTCTATGATGAATTTCTACCACAATGACAATTTAATTATGAGACAAACAAAGAAAAGAAGACAAGACAAATATTTCTGCAGAGTTTCTCTCTGCCCACAAACTGTGGAAAACTTTCTTAATCACTTGCAACTGCAAATTCTGTGATTACAATGAATTGACTTACTTGACTTACTTTTCTTGCTATGAAAAATAGGGGTTACTCCCTCTATTTATAACTGAGCTTACACCCTAAGCCCAAAGCCCAAAATATCTTTTTGTTACTAAATCAAATCAAATCAAATCTATTCTGGACTTAAATCAAATCTATTTAAATCTAAAACAAATTAAATCTTCTTTGACACTATGAATTACAATTTAACACAACCACCCTTCCATACGAAGCCCGATTCTGCTTCTTGGGAATGGGCCTTAAACTAGAATCAGGTTTTTTATTTTAATTAGTAAAATCTCTCTTGTCTTTGTTATTCAGGATAATCTATTTGGTCAGCTTAAATTATTTATTTAAATATTCGGTTTGCTTTGCTTAGTAGCTCACCTAGTCATTTGATTTTGTTTACTTAATTAACAAAGATAATAAAAAATATGATTGGTACATAATTCCAAACAATTTTCATAATCAAAAAGTAATTCAAACTTGTTTTATAAATATTGGGATATACATCCTCAAATAATCAATAATTCGATTTGATGTCGCACTAATTGATTATTTAAATTAAAACAATTAAAATTCACGCGAATTTTGGTTTTTCTCAACGCAATAGTCAAACGTTATCGCTCAATGTGATAAACAAATAAAACTAATTTCTTCGCCTAGCGCGATTTAATTCCAATAAGGATCAACTCCTTATCAACCAAATTTAATTGCTTCCCTCAACTTGATTTAATTCCAAAGAAGATTAACTCTTCTTCAACCTATCAAAATTTAATACAAAACAGTTAACCAATAATCAAACTATTTTTTACTAACATAATAAACGCTCAAAATTACAATATATTTTCAAAAAAGGATTAAGTAGGGTTACTTTCAAAATTAACTGCGAATTGCGTCTACGATCACTCAATTTTCAAACCCAAACCCATACAAGGTTCAAGGATAATTTGAAGGCAATTTCAAACCCATACAAGGTTCAAGGATAATTTGAAGGCAATTATATGCAATCCTATAAAAACACCTTAAAACCAAGGCGAGTCCTATAACTAAAAAACTAAACATTTTCTCAAACATATGGAAACAACCACTTTTAAATATAAATTCTTGATTTATCGTTAGACCTAAAAAAAGAGCCCTTCGAGAACAAGGGAGATGAAGGGTGCCTAACATCATCCCTTCGTCTAACCAACTCACAAATTAGGGTTTCCCGTTATTTACCCGTCCTTAGTACAAAAAATAATGGTGGTGACTCTTTATTTTTTCCGGTTACGACAATGTTCATGAGTACTTTACAAGGTCTATATTATGAGAAGATGGTAGGAAACATCTCCTCAGGATTCTTAGATTTGGTAATAATAAAAGTGGCAAGATACTAGGGGTATCTAGTACTCCTTACAACTCAAAGAAGCATATTCCTAACTTCTCGAAGAAAAAGAAAGGAGAAACTAATGTTGTCGCAGCACACCAGAAAGCACAACAACCATTAGTGATCCCACAATATCAACAACAAAATAGGTTTCAACTACCTCCAAGAATATTTTATCCTCTCCCCATGTAACATAGTCAACTACTACAACATCTTCTCAGGGCATCCATGGTGGAGCTAAAGCCACTCGCTCCTCCAATTGGGGCACTCCCACCAAAATATGATGCAAATGCAAGGTGTAAATACCATATTGATTCCCTAGGGCTTACCATTGAGAAGTGTTGGGCATTCAGGAACAAGGTTCAAGATCTGATAGACTCCCAAGAGATTAACTTTGATAAACCTAATACCAAGACAAACCCCATGCCGCCACATGGTGGTTCGACTGTGAACACAATTGAGATAGTCACTAATCATGGAGAGACTAAATGAGTAAAGGATCTGATAGATATCATGAAGGAGCATTTATTGGAACATTGTTTTCTCTTAGAATATAATGACGCCTTCAAAAACACTTTGCAAAGATTGGTGGATAAGAGAATAGTCTAGTTCGGGTAATACCCTAAAGAGGAATATGTAGCTGAAATTAACGGGAATACAAGAAGACCATTGGTGATCCCTTGCCAAGGCATGAGTTCTGCAAAGAAACCACTTGTAATTCCTTGTGGGGAGCCAAACTCTGCAAAAAATACCATTTATAATACCATATGAAAATCAAACTTTGAAGATATTGGTACCTCCGAAAACTACAATGGTAATAAAGGGACCATCTCTCATTCCTTACAAAAGTGATAAAGATGTCCATGGAATTATGACACTACTGTCTACATTAACAGACATAAACAAGAGTGTAAACTGTAATAGCCCACTTCCCCAAATAATGTAATTATCATAAAATATATGAAATATATCAGAATTCACAAGTATGATGTCACATCTTCCAAAAACACATAAAGTTTCAAGTCACTTTATTACTTCCTATTCTAAAAAAATTTTATTTTAACAGCGAAATAATTAAATCAATTCACTTCCATCAAACTAAGTGATTGCGACTTTATGAGTCTATTGGGTGTAGTGACTGCAAGTGCACAGTCTATCGCGTAGTTTTAAAAGATATCGAGCCCACAAGGACTGATGGTCAGAACTACTGTTATATAAAGGTTACTATGTAAAGCTAAGGCTAATTATAAATTTGAGTGTTTGGGTTTAATTGGGAATTAACAAGAATTTAATAATTAATGACGAGATACTGGTATGTATTTCGTTAACCTAAGGGATTCAGTACGTCATTGACATTTGTTTTTAATATTAAAACACAGTTTCCGTGAAACTATTTATTTAAAAATCCTTGTCTTAAAATTCCGTTCTATTGAATTAGATCATATCAGTTAAGCTCGAAATGAGCGCTTCCCTTGTTTCATTTAAAACTCAAAAAGTATTTTTTGAAAACAAATAAGTTCCAATTAACGTTAAAGCACTTCCGCTATTTTTAAAATTAATGTTTCAATAACCACTATCCGGGTAAAACCTCAAACTTCCGTTCTATTGATTTTAACCTTAGACTGTTTCTTACTTCCGTACAAAAACAATTAAATATTCAATTGGAAATTAAAACCAGAAAATTATTTTTTTTGTAAAAAATAATAATGCCAATTAATTACCGAATCCTTCCAGTCAAGTTTTACATACGGGTATAGGGAATCTATCCAGACATAATATTATTGCAGAATATCATAGAATTAAAATGTAAATTTGACAACGCATACATGGTAGAAAATAAATAAATTATGCTATTTAGAATAAGAACCTGAAAAGTGAATAAGAAAGCGGTTAATTCCAATAAGCGTGTGTCCTCCACAAGACGGTAGGATTCACTTGATGTAAGAATGGCTCGAATAAAATTATAGTAAATCCTAAACAAATTCTAGAAGCCTTGAATCAAACAAATGTTGCAGTATTTTTCCGATGTGGAAAAATACTGCTTTTAACGGTAAGATTTTATTGCCTACGGAATACTACTACTGGAAAATTAATGCTGAAATTCTAAAGCTCGAAAGTAAAAAGCAGAATACAATCTAAATAATGTTTAGCAGAAAAAAAATAAACTTCGTAACAATTTTCGTTCAAAGTGCAGACGAAAAAGAGAGAGAGAGAGCTCGAAAGTTGGAAACTTTTTTTTTTATAGAGTCCAATTTTGTTGAGGGAAAATAGGTAACTTCCATGATTCATGTTCTTCACGCGGAGAAAATCTAGGAGACGTGCGCTTATTATGCTCCACTGGTAAAGACTTCGTAACTGCTTGGATCGTGCACGTAATCTACACTTGTCCCGATCATAACCTGAGCATGTCGAGGGGCACAAAAATTCAACTTGTGCCGGTCGTAACGCCTTTGTGGTGGGCGACACGCTTCTCTGCTACAGAATTGCATTTTTGATATTTCAAAGCCATTTCTTCTTCATTTTTCTATTTTTTTCTTCCTTTTCTTATTTATGCCTTGGAAATTCTAAGTACTTGAAATATGATTCAAAAACTACAAAAAAGGATAAAATGTGACATAATAATCGAAGAATCAGAAATTTAATCTATGTAATTTGGTCGGAAAATGCTATATCTTTTCGTGTTATCACTAAGGCCTCAACAATAATAAAACTCCACAATATATGTGGTTCAACGTGATTTTAAAATAAGATATGTGACAAACTAAAACAATGAAAAACATAGAAAGTTTCCCACATTCTCGTGAGTAACGCTCACTCCAAGCACTACTCGGGTACTTGATTATCTGTACTCCCAGAGGAGCACAAACACAACAACAGAAAAGGGGTGAGAATTACATTCAATAAATATACGGTGAAGTATCACATGCTAAGGAGTAGTAATTCACACCATTTATTCACTAATTCACATCCCAAACATCATCTACATAACACAACATTGAATAAAAAATAATGTAATGCAATGAGACTAATACCGACTCAATGGATATGGTACCAACAGGGCATAAACCCTTATCATCATGCCGGATAGGGCAGCAACAAGGCATAAGCCCTCAACATAACACCATTATAGGCCAACAACAAAGCGTAAGCTCTCACCAATGCTTTCATGCAACACTAAAATGCACAACATAATTATGAAACCACATGGAATAAGCCTACAACATTACGCCCATAGAGGCTGACAACATCATCATCATGCAATATATTATACAATTCATCCAGACAACTCTACACAACATCATCATGTTACATCACATCATCAACATCACGCATTATACAAAATGCACACAAAGTTCCATGTTTTAATGTAATTTCCATTATTAGTAGCCTTCCTATATCTCCCTAAGTCATACTAATCACTATGGGTAAAGAGAAACTACACTGCTTAAGAAAACAGGAAAGAAATTGCGAAAACGGAATTTTCTTCACATCAGTCTACCCATACGCGTATGGCCATGCCCCGTACACATATGGCCTCTTCCTGTCCCATCTCATACGTGTATCATAGGCGTTAGGTCCAACTTCTAGGACTTATACACATATCATATGCGTACCAATAGAGGCAATTTTCCCCTTAAACTTATCTAAAGTCCCCATACGCGTAATGGCTAGTCCATATGTGTATGACCTTCCCCCCAAACGCGTACCGTACACGTAATGGCAGTTGGCTGTACTGGCTTGGGGACAAGGCGTGTATCATACATGTAATTCCCCTGGGTGTGCCCCCATATGCATATTGCCTCCCTCATACACGTATGTCCAGTCTGCTACACCAAAAAATCTATTTTTGCACCAGTACAATTTCTACTAGTTTTGCACACTTTCAACCTCCTAAATTGGACCCAAAGCAATATTTTTACTCATAATAACCCATAGTCTCAATCCAATTTCACTAATCAATCACTCTATAACCATTTTCTACATCAAAATCCTCACTTTATATCATCTTACTAGACCTATATTTTTTGGATTGGGATTTCATGGAATAACACCATAACAATAACAAGCATCAACAATAATCACACCACTAGTATCAATTTAATGACAACTTCACATGGACTCACATAGAGATAAAATCAATTACACAAAAGAAGAGCACAAATTAATTATACAAAAGATCCAAAGAAGAAAAGGAACCCTCACTATCCTATCATGTTATAATCACCCTTTAGAGAATCCATTCTCCTCTTTACCTTAGTTTTAAGCTTTGATCCTTCAATAATGGTGGGATCCTCTCTTGCCTTAGTTCTTCCTTCTCTTTTCTTCTTTGTTTCTACGTGACAGTAATTTTCCAATTTTCTTTCTACCACACTCTCTAATAATGTTTTTATGATCATCATCTAATAATAACCAATAATAATAAAGGGAATAATAATATTAGTAATAATAACAATCACTATAATATTTATAATAATATTACTAGTGGTAACTAAACCATATATCTAATAATATTTTTATTAATAATATAAGTATATTTCACCATTCACCAATATTATTATTATTACATCATAGACTAAGCTTTATTCTAATTATCTAATTATAATTAGGTTCTCACATACCCTTGGTTATGCCAAAATAACTTAAAATCAATAAAATGACTAAATATTCAAATGGAGTGTTACAACTCTCCCCCACTTAGAGTATTTTCGTCCTAAAAAATCACCTTATGTGAATAATTCCGGATAAAACTCCTGCATCTTTCTTTCTAATTCCCATGTCATACTTTCTTCGACCGCTCCTCCCCAAACTACTTTCATGAGGGGAATTTCCTTGCCCCTAAACTTCTTCATTTCAAGGCCTTAGATTCTCACCGGCAAGGTCTCAACCATAAGGTTCACCCTCAATTGCACGTCATCCATCAGAATCACATAAGATTGATCCGAAATGTACTTCTGAAGTTGTGACACATGGAACACGTCATGAAAATTAGAAAGGTTAGGTGGCAAGGCCACCCTATAAGCAACAATTCCCACTTTGTCTGAAATCTGATACAGACCAATAAACCGAGGAGTAAGTTTCTTCGATTTCAACGCTCGTCCAACACTGGTCACTGATGTGACTCTCAAAAATACATGATCTCCTTCTTGAAACTCAAGGTCCTTCCATCGCTTGTCATGGTAATTATTCTGCCTACTCTGTGAATTTTTCTTCTATTTCCAAATTAGCTTCACTTTTTCTGTAGTTTGTTGGACAATTTTCGGCCCAAGTACTACGTTTTCACCTAATTCATACAAACACAACGAGGTCCTACATATCTGACCGTACAATGCCTCAAACGGTTCCATTCTGATTCTAGAATGGTAGCTATTGTTATAAGTAAACTCTATCAATGAAAGATAACTATCCCATGTTCCTCCATGCTCAAGCATGCAAGCTCTCAGAATATCTTCCGACGACTGAAAAGTCCTCTCTGTCTGCCCATCGGTATATGGATGATAGGACGGACTCAATCTAATATTAGAGCCCAACGCATCTTGCAAACTCTTCCAAAATCTAGAAGTGAACCTTAGATCTCTATCAGACACAATGCTATATGGAACACCATGAAGTTTCACAATCACACGGATATAAATCTCCGCTACCTGTGGTACCAGAAAACTGTTATTGATCGGAATAAAATGAGATGACTTCATTAGCCTATCAACAATCACCCAAATCATATCATGCCCCATTAGAGTACTTGGAAACCCTATCACAAAGTCCATCAATATATTATCCCACTTCCACTCCGGAACATCTAACGGCTCCAACAATCCCGCAGGTTTCTGATGTTTGAGACTTTTGACAAGTTAAACATGCATACGCAAATCGTGCCATATCTCGTTTCAATACGGACCCCAAAAAAATTCTTTAAGTCATGATACATCTTAGTCGCACCTAGATGAATACTCAAATTACTTCTATGGATTTCTTCCAGAATAATCTTTTTCACCTCGGAGTCATTAGGGATACAAATTTTACCTCGGAATCTCAACACACCTTGCTTGTCTACTTTGAAATCACTATCTTCAGACGGATTACCTCCAACCATCACATCCACTAGTTTGACATCCAATTTCTGGGCCTCTTTAATGTTATCCAAGAAATCACTATTAATCTTTAACATTCCCAACATCACTCTCTACGGTGTCAATTCACAAACTAAACTCATGTCACTAAATTTTTCAATTAAATCAAGTTCTTTAACCATCATAGTAGGCATATGTAACGATTTCTAACATAAAGAATCCACCACGACATTAGCTTTACCCAGATGGTAATTTAAGCCAAAATCATAGTCCTTCAGCAGTTCTAACCATCTTTGTTGTGTCATATTCAACTCTTTTTGGTAGAACAAATATTTCAAGCTCTTGTGATCACTAAATACTTCAAATCTAGAGTCGTAAAGATAATGCCTCCAAATCATTAGTATAAACACCATTGCCGCTAATTATAGATCATGAATTGGATAATTCCTTTCATGAATCCTCAGTTTCCTTGATGCATAAGCTACCACTTTATCATTCTGCATGAGCACACCACCTAAACCCAATTTAGAAGCATCACAGTTTACAATAAACGATTATTCAGGATTAGGTAATATCAAAACCGGAGTCGTCGTCAATTTCTCCTTTAGCTCGGTAAAACTTTCTAACACTGGATATCCCACACAGATGCTTTACCTTTACAAGTCAGTTGTGTAAATGGAAGTGCTAACTTAGAAAATCCTTCAATGAATCTTCTATAATAACTAGACAAGCCTAAAAATATTCTAATCTCTGTAACCGACTTTGGAGTCTCCTGCTGCATTATTGCATCTACCTTGGATGGATCTACTACAATACCATCTCCTAAAACAACATGACCAAAAAAGCTAAATTTCTCTAACCAGAACTCACACTTTGACAACTTCTCATATAGATTCCTCTCTTTCAACACTTGCAATAAAATTTTCAAATGTTGAGTATGTTCTTCCTTTGATTTGGAATATATAAAAAAATCGTCAATGAACACAACTACAAACCGATCCAAGTAAGTGTAAAAGATACGGTTCATATACTCCATAAACACTCCTAGCGCATTGGTAACACTGAATGGCATCACCGAATACTGATAATGTCCATATCTAGTTCTAAAAGCTGTCTTTTGAATATCATCATCTTTGACTCGAATCTGGTGATAACTTGATCTCAAATCAATCTTGCTAAACACATGCGCACCCACCAATTGATCCATCATGTCATCTATTCTCGGAAGTGGATACTTGTTTTTTATCGTCACTTTATTCAATTGTCGATTTTCAACACAAAGTCTCATACTATTGTCCTTCTTTTTCACTAGAAAATATGGAGCTTCCCAAGGCGATACACTTGGTCTCACAAATTTCTTTCTAGCAAGCCTTCTAATTTCTTCTTCAACTCTGCTAATTCAGATGTCGACATTCTATAGGGCGCCATAGAAACGGGTTTGGTACTAGGAAAAAGATCAATAGAAAACTCCACCTCTCTTTCTGGCGGCACATTCGGAATATCTTATGGGAAAACTTCAGAGAATTCATGCACTACCTGCAACTCATCAATTACAATTTGATTCTCAATAGACAAGGTCACCATCAAAGAAAATACCTGAGCTTCATCTTGCATCAATTCATTCAACTATCTAGAAGATAAGAATCTAAATTCTCCTTCCTCGTCAGGAGTAGAAAACCACACATATTTGTTGTAACATTTAATATGAACATAATTGTATTCCAACTAGTTCATGCCTAGAATCACGTACAGACCTCTCAACGGTAAACAAACTAAATCCACAACAAAGTCTCTATCAAATATTGACAAAGGGCACTTAGAAAATACAAGATAAGTAGTTACTAATCCCTTAGCTAGAGTATCAACAACCATCTCTCCATTCATAGAAGATAATACAAGACCCAACTTTTTCACACACGCAACAACAATAAAACAATGGGTAGCACCAGTATCAATAATAGTAATTAAAGGAGTACTATTAATGAAATATATACCTTTGATCAAATGGTCTACACTGGATGTCTGAGTTCCGGCTAAAGCAAACACGTTCCCACCAGATTGAGCTTTCTTCGGTTTCTGACACTGAGTACTGATATGTCCTTCTTCGCCACAGTTGAAATATATCATCGCTTTGTATCTTTAAATACCTATCTCATTCCCAATTTTACCATAACAGAAACACCTCTTCACTTCCCCAGTACACACATTACTTCAATGACCTATTTTTCCATACTGGAAACACGTGATGTTAGTAGGAGCACCTCCCTCACTTGTCCTTTTACCATCAGCAACTCTCTATTTGCCTTTGTCAGCTGAGCATTGTAAGGATTTCCATGGTTATTTTGTTTCTTGCCTCTCCTATCATTTATGCTCTTATAGTGAGCCTTACTATCCTCCTCATAAATTCTGTAGCTATTCACCAAATCTGGAAATTTACTAATCTATTGATATCCAATAGCCCGCTTGATCTCTAGATACAACCCGTTTTAAAACCTAATGCACTTTGAGAATTCAGCATTCACCTTGCTGTAGTGAGGATAGAACTTTCCCAGCTCTACAAGTTGGGCAGCATATTCAATCACCATCAGATCTCCTTGTTTTAATTCTAAAAATTCAATTTCTTTCTTACCGCATACATCTTCCGGAAAGTACTTTCTCAAAAATTCCCTGTTGAACACAACCCAAGTAATCTCTTCACTTTCACAATTAAGTCTATGACGAGTGCCAACCCACCACTCATCAACTTCCTTTGCCAACATATGTGTACTGAATCTCACCTTCTATGCCTCAGAACAATCCATAACCTGAAAGATCCTTTCAATCTCCTTGAGCCAAGTTTGTGCTCCATCAGGATCATACATACCCTTGAATGTATGCAGATGGCTCCTCTAAAATGTCTCCAAAACACGGTATCCATAATTCCCACTAGCATTAGGCAGGTGTTACACATCCTGAGCCATAGCCTGCAAAGAAGCAACAAGGGAAACATCGTTTCTTCCAGCCATTTCTTTGTTTCACACAATAACATCAAACACTGGTTAGAAGAAACACATCGATATTATTCAACCGTCACACTATACTACTGACTCGACAACCTAGTCACGCGGACCGACCTACTCTAATACCAATTGTAACACCCCTACTTCCCTAAATAATGTAATTATCATAAAATATACAAAATATATCAGTACACAAGTAGGATGTCACATCTTCTAAAAACTCATAAAGTTTCAAGTCACTTTATTACTTCATTTTCTAAAAAAATCACTTTAACAGCGGAATAATTAAATCAATTCACTTCTATGGCACTAAGGCCTCAACAATAATAAAACTCCACAAAAGATATGGTTCAACGTGATTGTAAAATAAGATACGTAACAAAATAAAATAATGCAAAACATAACAAGTTTCCCACATTCATGTGTTATGTATCAGAGCGACTCCTAGGACTTGATCAGGTAACACCCACTCCAAGCACTACTCAGGTACCTGATTATCTGTACTCCAATAGGAGCACATACACAACAACAAAAAGGGGTGAGAATTACATTCAATAAATATATGGTGAAGTATCACATGCTAAGGAGTAGTAACTCACGCCATTCCTTCACTAATTCATATTCCAAACATCATCTACATAACACAACATCGAATAAACAATAATGTAATGCAATGAGACTAACACTGACTCAATGAATATGGTACTCTTAGATTGGCGAGAATACGTAGGTATCACACATTCAAATCGAAGGGTTATTAAACAATGGAAGACCCAAAAATTTGACCCATGGTTGGCTAGATAAGGATACACTGTAAAGCATACCCGAGAGAATGAAGAAAGATAGGCAAAGATGATGATGTATCATCTTACCAGAGTTAGCACAAGATACCTAGAAAGGTGATCGTTTATTTTTGCGTATTTACCACGCCCTAGGAGGTAAATAACACAAGTTTGAAAATTGACTTACTAATGCTTCGAGACTAACATAGTAAGCTTACAACGCAGATTTTGTCTATTCATCACAGCCTAGGGGATGAGTAAAATAGTGCTTGATAATACATTGCCACATGGAGACTAACATAATGCATTATACTGCATATTTCATATGTTTACTACAAACTAGAGAGTAAACAATATGAGGATAAACTCGTTCCTTTATCACGACCTAGAGGATAAACGACACGAGGATAGACTTACATATTCTTCACTACCTAGAGGATGAATAATATAACCCATAGAATTCGATTACCTATCACACCCTATAGGATAAATAACATAACCCTGATAATTTGCATACCTACCACAACCCAGAGGATAGATAACACGAGGGAGAACTTGTGCATTTATCACGACCTAGAGGAAAAATGTCACGAGAATGGACTTATGTATTCATTACAACCTAGAGGATAAATAACATAAACTTGACAATTCGCATACCTACCACAACCTAGAGGATAAATATTTGAAAATTTTGTGCATTTATCACGACCTAGAGGATAAATGACACGAGTATAGACTTATGTATTCATTACGACCTAGAGAATGAATAACATAAACCCGATAATTTGCACAGATACCACAACCTAGAGGATAGATGATTGAAAAGTTTGCGCATTTACCATGACCTAGAGGATAAACGACACAAGGGTAGTCTTACATATTTATCACGTTCTAGAGGATAAATAATGTAATCATGAAAACTCGTATACCTACCACAACCTAGAGGATAGACAATTAAAGAGTGTTTTGGTAATCGAATCTTAGATAGCTAGATAAAAGATAAGATCATAGTTTTACTAGTTGTGTCTGTTCTCAACCAAGGTATTCGCTCGTTGAGATAATTCAACAATGGGCCCCAAGAAAGTTTGTAGTTTAACCAACATAGATTTGAAAATTACTATGCATGATGTATACGCATAATGCCCTAGATTGATATGGAACCCAAATGTATATGCTCTGAGTATTTCGTAAATGCCTCAAATGTTTGTACATGCACCAAATGTTTGTATATGCCCCAAAAGTTTTGTATATGCCCCAAATGTTTGTATATGCCCCAAATGGTTGCATATGCCCCAAATTTTTTTGTAAATGTTTTTGATATTCTCTCCTTTTAAACCATTGGTTTTGCGTCACTGACTCCCCAACATCGTATGTTGAGTTGTCATGGTGTATTTACGTTGATAAGTGTCATCAAGATTTTGATATTTGTATCGTAAGCGCAGATTTAGGCATGGGCGAAGTTGTGGACCACATACGACGTTTTTCTAACCAAAATAAACTTTGATGTTTTATCAAATGCTCTTTGGCGTTTCTTTATGTTAGATTCACCAAATGTTATGAATGACCTTGATACTTTGATATGGTTATGTGCACATCATGCTTGATGTAAGGCTCTTAATGCAAAATCTACTTCCGAGATTTCCAAGAAATCTATTGCCGAGATTTAAATAAGGACTACCTACTATCGAGAGATTTTAGGAAATCATCTACCAAGATCACCCAAGGGAATCTACTCTCAATATTATAATAAGAACTACCTTCTTCCGAGGTTTTCTAGAAAATCATATGCCGAGATTAACTAGAAGAATCTACTATCGATATTCTATTGAGAAAATAACTTATGCCGAGGTATTCTAGAATATCACCTGTTAAGATTAACCAGGGGAATCTACTACCGAGATTCTATTAAGGAACTACCTTCTACCGAGGTCTTCTGGATAATCAACTGCCGAGGTCAACCAGGGGAATCTACTACCTAGAATATGTTATGAACTACCTTCTGCCAAGATATTTTGGAAAATCATCTACTGAGATTAACCAAGGGAATCTACTTCCGATATTCGATTGAGAACTACCTTCTTCTGAGGTCTTTTGGATAATCAACTGCCAAAATTAAAAAAGAGAATCTATTGCCGAGATTTTGTTGAGAAAATAGCTTCTGCCGAAGTATTGTGGAAAATCATCTGCCGAGATTAACCAGGGGAATCTACTGCTGAGATTATGTTAAGGAACTACCTTCTGCTGAGGTCTTTTAGATAATCAACTGCCGAGATCAACCAGGGGAATCTACTTCCGAGATTCTATTAAGAACTACCTTCTGCCGAGGTATTCTATAAATTCATCTGTCGATATTAACTAGGGGAATCTACTGCCGAGATTCGATTGAGAACTACCTTCTACCGAGGTCTTCTGGATAATCAACTGCCGAGATTAACCAGAGGAATCTAATGTCAAGATTCTGTTAAGAACTACATTCTGTCGAGGTCTTTTGTTAATCAATCGACCAGATTAACCAAGGGAATCTACTGTCGAGATTCTTTTGTGAACTACCTTCTGCCGAGGTCTTCTAGAAAATCATCTACCGAGATTAACCAGGAGAATCTATTGTCAAGATTCCACATAGAATATATAACTTGTTTGATAATGATGATTGTCTTCACATGCAACATGGTTTATGCTATGCATTATGCTTTATGATTATGACTCGAATGCTTTTTGCATGGTGCCCCTGTTGTGGGAAAAGAAATGATTAAGACTCAGAGAGGTTACTCGTACAACAAGAATGATTATTGAAAAAGTGGTATGGTATTATGCTGACATGACTTCCCGATACTCTTTTTTAACTTGAAGATTATGGATGTAGAAGAGAGGTCCCCTGGGGATTGTGAAAGTATGAAGAGGGCTTGCCATTTGTGGCATGTCTTGCCCCAACGTTTGAATTTTGAAACACCATGCCCTTGATTAACTGACCCTTAGAATGATTTTCCCTTGATGAACCATTTATAACCAGTTTATGAGTCTCGTAGTGGTCTACCCTAAAATTTGAATTTTGAAAGGAATGCCCCTATCTTTAGGATTTAGAGTAGTGTCCTAATAAAGTACTTGGATCCTTCCATTCTGTGATATAGGTTTTGATATAGGTTACCCCAAGTGTCTTGATCTTAAAAAGTAGGCCCTTTATTAATTGGTGTTTTTACAAGTGATCCAAGTTAACCAAATCTTAGAATGAGTTCCCCTAGTCAACAGGATCCTCAGATGGTGTGCCCATATGATTGTTAGGATTTGCCCCTATTTATAGGGGTCCTCTTATATGTTTTTCCCCTAGTTAGAAGCTTCCTAGAAATGCTGCCTTTGATAAGACCATTTTTTAAATCTCCTTGATGCTAAGTATTGACTCGTAAGTAAAATTATCCCCTTTGAAAAAAAAATCCTAATGTGATGCACATACAAGTTCTTGAAATCGAAATCGATTATTGAAAAGAAATGGATCATTAGAGATGAAGTGGAAACATGGTTTAATGATAATTTAACAAACATTAAGAGTCAGTTAAACATAAATCTTGTTGAGTATGCTTTCATAGTGAACTTAGCTTCAATTAGGACTTTTGAAGGTTGTAACGTAGCCTGGTTCATGGTTTAAAAAACAAAGGATATAAGGCTCAAAATTTTATTTATCCCACCCCAATTCTCCTTGATATTCATTGTTCCTAAATTCAATTAACCCAATGGATATGTTCAGTCTTCAAGAGAATTTTCGTAGTCGTGATGATGAGTAGAAGCATTGATAAGATTTAAGCACTTGATGAGAAGCATTGATGTTTATTGAGGTGGAAGTCACAAGATTTTTTTCCAATTTATTTGTTTTCAATCCCCTATTTTTGCATGGACCAATTCTTTTGAATTTTCCGGTCCATCGGGATGCCCTAACTTTTGCCTAAGTTAAAAGTTTTTTCTTTTTGTTTTTGACTTAGCGGGCTCTCTCTCTCTCTCTCTATTTTTTTTTATATTTTTATTTTGATATTTTTTTCTTTTGATTCAGGAAATTCGTGACTGCCATGTTTAATTTTTTACGAGCTTCATCTTTATTTCTCCCTCAATGTTGTATAACGTAAGTGAGAAAGAAGATGTTGTGAGCTTTATCTTCATTATTTTATCGATATTGGATGATGTATGCGAGGAAGAGGATGTGCTTGAACCTTTTGCATAGATAGATTGATTCTCTTGAGATTAAAATGCATCCATGAATTAATTGAAATCTACCCTACCCATGGTTAAGATCACGAGTATTTAGAAAATAGAAATAACTCTAACTTCTGGCTCGAGGGGGTTAACTTCTAATTGTCTCCTTATTTCTCCATTATTCAGGAAGCGAAACAATGCCTCACATCGTCATCTAAGTCTTACTATTAAAAATCATACGTCAGCAAAATTCGATTATTTAGTTTATGTCATTCTCCCTCGAAGTTTGTTTAAGTTGTGCAATGGAAGATAACAAAGAAGAGTGAAAATGGAAATTCGTTGATTAGTTATGGAAAGTGATAGAAGAGTGGATATGAATGGATCAATTTAAAAAACATGCAAAATTATTTATTTGAATTACTTAATCAAAAGATACAAAGTTGCATAAAATATAACTTAGAAATTTGGAAATTACAAATTGAAATGGATAAGTTTGATGATCCTATGGAAGAACTTTTTTTATCACCATGACTTTAGGAGATGCTTCTTAGTTCTTGGATCTGTCAGAGCATGGGGGTTACCCTTGAATTTTCTTGGGAATACCTATTTTGATGGAATTGCTCTTGTTGATACTGCTGCTTTTGAATCACCAATGATAGGTGCATCTGAGGTGTTATGTAGGCCTGTATAGTGAAGGATTGCCTTATATATTTAATTGGACTTATAGGACCAAGCTCATTTGAGTATTTAATGGTTAATCTCCTTCTTTAACAACTGAGGACTTTCTCGAATTCCTTTACGAGTCTCAGAAAATCAACTAGCATGGATAATTAGATAATGGCAAAACTGGAAATGTGTATGCAAATGTATGGACATAAATGCGAATGAAAATGCATGGTATATGTTGTATGCCAATTTCCCCCCCTAAGATCCCTCCATCATATCATATCAATTCAATCACAATAAGACAACACACTAGGGTTTGATTATTCTCCTTATCTTTAGCTTTGCTCTATGAGGAATCACCAAGCACCTTGACTTATATTTTGTGATCATCTATGTTTTGTTTTGATTATCCTTTAACTAATAAATACAATGTTTGTTTTCCCTAGTTGTTGATGATGTAGGTGAAAGCACAATACATTCTATCAAGATTGATCTATGGATTCATGAGTCCATTATCGTACCTCCCTCATCAAAGTTTCATTGAGATTCTAGCTTCACCATTGAAGATTCTTTGAAGTAATGTCATGGAAAAGTCTATTATTATTCATCACACTTAAAGTTGTGAAAATATAGTTCAAAAGTACAAGGGTTTATTGAAGAAGTTAGACCCAATTGGACAAATATTCAATTCATTGATCACAAGTTCCTATCTCCTCCAATTTTCAAGATTTGAAAAGGTTTTTGGTTGCTATGATTTCTGCTTATCATCCTCAACAACTTATTTTCACATGACAAAGGTATTTGTGCAATAAGGTTGGTCAAAATGGCAAAGGTTTCCCAAGGCATTTTCTTGCTCTAGGAGCTAGGGTTTTGAACTTCAAAGGGGTACATCTTGCTAATTTTTTGGTATTTTTGAGTGATTCCAAATACATCCTTCTCTTCAAAGGGTTATTAACAAATTACTTCAAAAGTTCCAAATAACTTTTGTGTGGAAGAAACTTGATGGTGAAGAAAGATTACAAGTCCTCCAGATGAACCTTCAAATTCCCTTTATGTGACCTCAAATAATCATAACTTGATCAATTTTTATCACCTTGAGCTCATTAATTTTCCAAAATGATCTTGAAGATGTGAACTTAAACCTTTCTTTTATGTACAAAGTGTGAAAATGGATGGAAGATTCCCTAAGGATGTAAAATATTATAGGTTATATTTGTGAATTTTTGCCAACTTCAACAAGTCATAACTTTCTCAATTTTTGAAGATTTTGAATGGTTCAAGTCTCAAAATTCCATTCAAGATATCTAACTCATGCCATCTTTTATGGTAACGGGAAAATTTCAAATGTAAGGTCATGTTTGGATGCAAGACATTATAAGTCATTTTTGAAGAAAAATTTAAAAAATTTCGAAGTATGGAAAGTCAACCTTTTTTTCTCAACTTTGACTCATTACAACTTTCAGCTCAAACATCCATTTGATCTCATTATTTGCACATTGTGAAGCTTGCAATCTCCTCTTTATAAAGCTTCAAGAATCATGTCCTAAGACCCCTTGAGTTGAGAATGCCATTGGTTTGAATTTGGCAATTTAAAACAATTTTTTTCACCAAGTCAGAAATTTGAAACTTTTGTTGTGGCTTCTAATCACAAAATAGTTGCTTGTTTTTGCTCCTAAACATGTTTATTGATCTTCCAGAAGTGATTAGTGCATCAAAACGCAAGGTTTGGATGAGTTCTGATAAAAAATGAGTCACACTTTTCCCGTGCTGCAGATTCACACGAATTCCCTTCAAACTTCATCATTCCACACGCTTGAGCATCCCATTCACTTCCCTATGAATAGAGGATTATCCCTCATTCATTTCCCGGAGCTTTGAGAACCAAACACACCCTTCCAAAACCTCACACGAACTTCAAATTTTTGAAATCAGTTTATGAGATTTAAGCTTTTTCCTCCAAAATTCTTTGCACAATCATCATCCTTCATCATCATACAAACTCTCCAACATTTAAACCAAGCAGAACAAGCCATAATTCAAGTTGTAGAACTCCACTTTTTGAGCTTCAAACAGGTAGAATTCTCCACCATTTGGATCCAAATGAAACACTAACTTACTCTACTCCTTCTCCTGATTCTTGTGCTTCTTACAATTTTTAAATCCATTGAGAATTGAGAGAGAAATCTCAATTGAAAGGTGCTCGCTATTTTATGAGTTTTTGATCCATATCTCCTTGAACACTTTATATAAATCTGGCGCGATGGTGGTGTTAGGATTGTCTTGAAGAGACGAATCCAATGATACTAGTCTGGGATTCTAATTTTTCCGTTTGAAGAAACTCATAAAATCTCCATTGCAGGGTGTCTGGAGGTTGAAGATGATGACATGTCTCATCTCTACCAATGATAGCACCCCAATTATTTTGTTTTTACTGGTTGCCCTTTTTCTGATCCAATGCGTTTTCAAATAACACCCATATCAAGCACATCGCGTCTGGTCCACTTGATCAACTTACTAACGCGTTTTGACTATGATCTGATGGTCCACATTTTTTTAGTTTTATTTTTATTTTTTGATTTTATATTTTAATTGTTTTAAATTTCAAAAATTCATAACTCTTTTATTTTTTATCCAAAAATTATGAAAAAAATATACAAAAATACTTTGAATTAATTTTGACTTTATGAATATTTTTACATATTTTTATTTTGAAGTTTGGTATTTTTCATAATTTTTACCTTATTTTCTTTATTTTAATTGTTTTTAAAAAATACTTTCTGACATTTTTTAATTCTTAAAATTTTTATAAAAATCAATTTCATTGTTTCTGACCTTCTAAATTTTTTGTGGAATTTTATCTTAACTTTTACTATTTTTGATCTTTTTTCCTTTATTTGAGCAATTTAAATTAGTTTAAAAATAGTTTTTGACTTTAAAAAATTACCAAAAATTTCATATAAACATTTGAGTTCATTTTTGAATTTTCTATGGTCTTACTTATTTTTCCTTGATTAATTTAAATATAGTTTCTATTTTTCTATCTTATTTTCATTTTAAAATCATTTAAAAAAACTTTTTCTTTTATTTTAAATACAATTTTATTTTTTTATATATATTCTGCCTGATCTTGGACCATGAAACTTTGATAATGAACTTTATTAACATCATTGGATCTATGGTGTTGAGTCTAACTCCATAAAAATGGATGGATGATTTTTATAATAGTTTGATTAAATTTTTGGTTCAAATGTGGTTTATTCATTTCCCCTTCCCTCTTCATCTTATCCCATTCTTATTGTGCTAAATGTTATTAGAGCATGATCTACATATCATATCTCAAAACATGAGGTGCATAGATTGCTATTTACCAACCTCAAAATTGGTGTGACTTCTATATAAGTCCACTTACGATTGCTTAACATAGTGCTAAATTTTGTCCCGATTTGAGAAAATTATCATTCGTGGCCCAAACCTATGATTGCAAGTCTAAGTATGTTAATTGGATGCTTTGATCCAATAACTTTGAGATTCATTGTTAGGAGGCTTTGGTTCTACCAATCCTCTAATGAATCTTCATCAATTTTGGTCAAAGTGGATCACTTAAACATCATTGATCATTAATTGTTATCTTGAGAATTCTTAAATGGATGATATACTTGACAAAAAGCAAATGCAACTTGTTGTTGAGAGGATTTGGTTCTACTAATCCTCTAATAAGTTCCAAATTCAAGTTTCAAGATGATCATCCAACTAACTACTAATTCCTAACAATTGACCCTATTTTATGCTTTTACTTTAAGCACATCTACTTTAGCATTTACATTTCATGTTATTTTCATCTTTGCTCACTTGAGCCTTTATCTTCATGTCATTTGTATTTTGCTCTGTTGTACCCCAAAATTTCCCCTCTCATTTTACTCAATACATGTCCATTGAGATCTTCAATTTGCTCAAGGTTGCCCAAGAGTGGACCAGACAAACTCTCTCCTAAGGCAGTGTACCTCAAATTCGGGTTTCCATTTTCATCAAGATGGATGAACCACAAAGGCCTCATATGCTCTCCATGGTCTTAATATGTTCTCAAGACCCTACATGTCAAGTTTCATGCCTTGCACAAGAAGTTTGCTCAGTCAACTGCTCAGATGCTTAAGAATCGACTATATTAGGTCAAAAGTCAATTGTGGCCCACATACAGTCAAACTTCAAGATTTTTGGTCAACATCAATATTTTAAAGTTACTTTCATCATTTTATCAAGGGTTGATCATGATTCCTCAAGCAATACTCCAAATTCATCAAAACCCAAAAGTTGCTAAATTAGGGTTTCTCAGTAAAGTCAACCAAACTTTGACCAAGCATAACTTCCACATGCTTTATCAAACATTTTCCATCCAAATCTCATTTTGAAGAGGATGAAATTCCCTAAAATTCATCTTCATCCTACAAGTTCAAAATATGCACCCACAAAAAGATATGAATTTCTACATTATGGGTCCTTTTGAAAAGTCAACAAAAATACCTTTTGGGTCAAAGCTTCTTACATGAACATGGAAGACTCAATTGAGATGATACCAAAAGGGTTGCCTAGGGGACATCCTAATATTTCCAAAACGTCCAAGAAAACCTCTCTAGGGTTAAAATTGGAAGAGATATGCCTTGTCAAAGTTGACCCTTTTTGCAAAATTACCAAAAGTCAAATGTGCTCAAAAATGCATTTTTTGCTAAATGGGCCTAACTTTTTATGCTTGCACCTCACTTATAATGTGGTCCATGACTCAAATATTCACCCACACATTATTTGCTTCATTTTTCAATTTTTTTTTATTTTTTTATTAATTAAAAATTGAATTAAATCAAATAATTGATGAATAAGAGCAAAGATATGATTTGATTTGGTTTTTGGACAGGTTGGAAATAAAAATATGCTGAGTTATCAAGGCCAAAATGAATCAAGCATAATTGGTACAAGAAAGGGATGATTTGGCTCAAAATAGAATGTTTACATCTAGCTTGAAAATCAAATCAAATCTCTCATAATTGCAAAGATTCAATCCAAGTTTGTAACCCTAATTCATTCCTAGATATATATTGGGCAAGAACAAAGCATGGCACAAGGTTGAGCCGTCGTAAAAACACCAAACAAAATTAAAAATAAGTGACAAAAAGTGTTGGATCGTTTTTGAACTTAGAGATCAATTCAAGCCATTCCAACACTTCCAATCCTTTCTTGGACCTTCCCAGAAGCTAATACGATCAGTTGCACACATTCTCATGCCCATAATCTCCCTCTAGCATTCATACGATTTACCCTTCATTTCAAAATCGATTACAGTAATCCTTGCATCATAAGCATATTTTAATGATGTATTTTTGATTATTGATGTATTTGAACATGCCTGGATGATTTAATTGAAGTTTTGATGCTTGTATTCGTGTTTGCCATTTTTAGGGTTTACATGGCCGTTTTAGGGTTTTTCCCTACAGGCTAAATTAGGCCAAGAACAGGGTACCATGATGATCGTGGCACCAAGACAAATTGAACCATGTAACTAGAATTTATTTATCATGCGTTTTGATGATTTTTGAAGTTTGCAGGGCTATGGCTACGAAGCTTGTCCAAAGGTAAAAGGCAAGGATCTAAAATGATGGATGAGGAAGAAGAAGATAACGTGTTCAGTCATCATTGGACTATTTGAAAGTTTTCGCGCATTTTTTCTTTTATTCATCAATCCACTAATTTTTTATATAATATTAATTGTTGTTATTATACTAACAAACAAGTCACATGGCTCAGTTGGCAACGCTTCAGTGGTAGCAAGCGTGAGGACCTGGGTTCGATCCCAGGTCCCAACAATTTTATTTATTTCATTTTCTTGCAATAGATTCAATGCATCCCAATCCCAGGCGCCTTCCATACACCCTTGCGTCCATCCGTTTGATCAAGCATACTATCAGATCTAACGCTCCAGCAGTGAGGGACCATGATGCACCCTCAAGTCAATGCTACAAGGAATCAAATGCTGACCGGGCTTGAAGGGTTATTGGGCTGGAAAAATTCAGATTGGCACCCCCTATTTGCTAGTACACAGGCCCAGTTTGCATTTTCTTTCTATTTCTTTTTTTTTAATTTCTTGAATCGATTTCTTTACTTGTTTTAATTAATTAACACAAAATTATTATTTTTTTCATAAAACTAAAAAATCACAAAAATACAGAATTAATTATTTATTCAAATTAATATTTTTTGAAAATAAATTAGGTTAATTAGTTTATTTGATTATTTTGTTTCAATTAAAATTAAGTAGAAATTAGGTTTTAAATTTTACAATTAAATTTCTTTTCTCAAATAAAAAACCACCAAAAATACACAAAATATTTTTTTGTAAAATATTTTATTTTCTTGAAATTATTTAATTTAGTTTAGATTAGGTTGATTTCAATTTCTTTTTTTATATAATTAAAATGATTATAATTAGGATTTTAGTCGTACATGACTTAATTAATTCTTTTCTCAAAAAATAACTTAAATATTTTCTAGTCAGATTTTTAGGGTTTTCAATTTCTCCTCGCATTAAATTTTCCGCGTGTGTTTTTAATTTGTTTCATTATTATTATACCTGTTCCGAGCTTGTAATAGTTTTAATTACAGTTTTAAGTTTCTGCATTTTTATTTTTCGTCAAGATAATTATGTAACTGTCAAAGCCTTGTAATAGCTAGGTTTATTTTACGCACTTTAAATTCCTGCAAATATTTAACTGTCTAGATGTATGCTAATAGGATTGTATGGGAAGATTACTTGAAATTAAAACGGTAGATCACCTAATGCGCAAAAATTAAATAACTGAAACAATTCATATGCACATATTCCCTCCTAGGGGTTTACCTCACTTCGGTTGCCTTCGGTGAACAGTCATTAAGCATAGGAGATTCTAGTGGTTTCCCTCCAGTCTAAAAAGATCAAAATGTTCCATTCGAATGTTGCCTCGGAAATGTTGCCTCGGAAAGATCTTAAGACTCTAGGGTTACTACTAAAGTTTTCTAACTATTGCTTTAGTGATTGTACTTGTCCCTTTCGAATGTCCTTTACAAACTCCAACGACGGGGCTACCTACTCCTTAATAGTAGGATAGCGTTGTCTAAAGGAAACGAGAACGAACAATCTTTTTTTTCGAGTAGGTAGATTAGTTCCTAAGTACTTTCTTAATAAAAACTTTTCACACAAACACCTTTCAAAACTAATTTTTAAAATAAACTTCTTCACATCCTTGAGGACTGATACAAGGGTTATCACGAAGTAAAACATTTTCAAGACAAACACAAACAAGCAATTTAAAAAATGAGCAAGTACCTAAGAGCCCATGGAAAACCATGGATAGAAAGGGTGCTAAAACCTTCCCTTTCTATAATCTACCCCCGTACTCAAAATATCTCGAAAAAAGGTTTTTTCTGTTCTTTTTCCTTTTCCATGATTGGATGAAATAAAAGTCGATGGCAACTCTTGCTTACCGCGATATTTTTCGAACAAAAAATGCAAAATGCAAACCAGTATTAACAGTCAGTTCTTCCACCGTATCACATGCTCACTTGAGCTTCTTATTTCTTTTGGAAGATACCTAATAATCAACTTGAACCATAAAAAGCTTTAATGTTACTTGTACTACTTGGTTACTATCCTTGGAATTTTGGAGTTATGGACTTCTTGGACTTAGGAGTAGAGACCTTGACCTATGTTTGGGACCTTGTAACCTTAATTGTTATTTTGTCTGGAGTTCTTGGGGTTTACCCCAAGATATTAAGTTGTTTGTTTGGTTTGTGTGCAGGTTATTATGATTACATACTTTGTCTGTAATATGGAATTCATCTGTATACAGCTGTTACTCTGCCCAATTTTTGTGAAGACTTAATGCAATTGAAGCTTGGTATTCTTAAGAGGTTTATTATAATTTCTTGCTTGGTTTCAAATCCAAAGGATGGAATTATATATTGACTCATTGTGTCAAGTGTTAACTTGTTGTTGGTTAGATGGTCCTTTTCCCTAGCTTTTACTTTATGCTTTAGGATAGTCTCTTCAACTCCTCCCATCTTCTTTAATTTCAAAAAATCTTCTCCCTCCTTTTAAAAACTCTTCTCGTTTTAAAACTTGAACCACTTTCATAATAAACTTGCACTTATGTCCATGCATTTTCAAAAATATTTTCTTAATAAAATTTTAATCAATTTAATAATACTTTGATATGTTTGTGAAAAGACTAAAAGTTAATCAATCTCATTCAAACTATTTTTCCTCCTTGGCTTTTTATCCTAAAACTTTTTCTCAAAAGATTAGACTCTTGTCAATCCTTGTAGTGATGCAAACAACTATACTTCTACAAAATGTAGTGAGGTGATATATTTTCCACTTAGGTGTTGAGTGAGATTTTGTTGATTTCAAAATCTAAGCCATATCCTCCACTTTAAGATGATGCAAATTCTCTTTTCTCATAATTTTGGGTAGTAGGTATGTTTTCCACTCGAATAAGGCGATGGTGTCTCGTCTCTTAAAATTAACCAACACACTTGTGTTTTAAATTTTTTTAAAGGTGAACTACGTGTACCCTGATCCCCTATTGCACGGAAGGTGGTACGTAGGAACTAAAGGTTCACAACCGCGGCGGGTGAAAAATTTACTAAAATATGCTTCTTTCCTCATCTCCCCCATATATTTTTATACAACATTTTATAGCCAAAGTATATAGATTTTTTTCTCAAAGACGTTCTTGCGGAGTACCGTAGATGTTTAGGGTGCTAATACCTTTCCTTTGCATAACCAACCCCTTTATCTAGAATCTTTCCCCCCTCTTTTTGGTTATTCTCTCTTTTCCCATTCCTTTGGAAACAGTATAGTATGGTGGCGATTTTTATTTTGATCTGTACAAGTCAAGTTAATCCAATGGCTTAGTCTTAACATTTCTACCGCTACAGAAAAATGGAAACTTCACTGGGGAAAGATTGACCTCTTGCTGGTCCGTCCCTAAGTGGGTTGAGCCTATCTTTGTTTATTTCTGCATATGTGATAAATGTTTGTTATATATTATGTGTTGTATATATATTTGTTTGGATTTTCCTGGTTTTCAGGATGCTTGGTGACTTCTCATAAGTCCTATATCCGGACTTGGGTAAACTTAAGATAGGACGGGTGGTGTAATCATGTTAAATTTGAAGGAGTAATCCCAAAAAAGGAGACATGAGATCCCCAACTCAGTGGAGGCCCATTTGAATATAATAATGTTTACTGAGTAATTGGGAAGACGTGCTGCTTTCGACTTGGGAGCCTGCTGAAACTGAGGACCGTAGAACCTTTAACCCATCTTCGCCTTTTAGGTGTAGTGAAAAAGCTATGATGGAGTAATCCAGAAATAGTTGTCACGCGATACTATGCTCGGACACGTTTTTCTTGAGAATATTACTAATTACCGAGTAAATTGAGAAGTTGGTAATATCCGAAGGAAGGATGTAGACTCTGGGAACCTCTAAAACCTTATTTGGAAGATGATAACTTTTAGACCACACCTTATGGGTAGTACCTTCAACCTCATGCTCGTGACATTGAACCTATGAACCCTATGTTTGTGATCTTGTGTGTGATTGTTGCATCATGCATCCATGCACTCATGAGCATCTCTCAAAAACATTTTGTTTCAAGGGACTTAAAAGTTGACTCTTTGTAAATATCTCAGGCACTTTTGACTATGGATTATGGAAAAAGAAAGACCAGGAAGTACAATTTCAAAGATCCCAAGATAGATGAGTTGATGAGTCTGATTCCCGAGATTGAGTTTCCTACAAATTTTTGGAGGAAGTATGGGTCCATCATTTCTCTCATGATGCTCAATGTGAAGGAGGGTATTCTCTCGACTTTGGTCCAATTATATAATCCGATGTATCGATGCTTTGCTTCCCATGATTATCAGTTAATGCCTACATTAGAGGAGTATTCTTATATGTTGGGTTTACCTATTACCGACCGTGTTCCTTTTACTGGTTTAGAGGGGGAGCCAAAACCCCATGAGATTTCTACTTTGATCCATTTAGGGAAGTCTGAGGTTAAATCCCACATAACTACTAAAGGAGGTATTATAGGATTATCGACTCAGTTCTTATTGGAGAAAGCTCGCTAATTTTCTAGGATGAAAAGTACGGTTGCTTTTGAGGCCATTTATGCTCTACTTGCTTATGGGATGCTCTTATTTCCCAACATAGACAAATTTGTTGATACCAATTCCATCGGGGTCTTTATGAGAGGTGTGATACGGTGGGAGAACTAACTTGATTGTTTTGAGTTTTATTGCAAATGTTGCAGTTAGCAAGAGTCACCACCGGCTTTTCTTTTATCCAAAATGAAAGGTGAAAAAGCACAGGAAAGACCTCTGAGATTGTTTCTTGAGTTCGGGGGGTAGATTATGAAAAGGGAAGGTATTAGCACCCTTTTCATCCACGGTTCTCCATGGGCTCTTAGTTACTTGCTAGATCACTTGCTTTTGTTTGAAATTGTGCATTGTGTGGTTTTGAAAGTATTTTGTAAAAGAGGCCATTGTTTAGGCAATCTTTGTAATGATTCTCGTTCATAAGAATGTATACAAAGATGTTTGTCTTTTTTTGAAAATGTTTTCAATTTTGTAAGATGTTTGGAAATGTGTGTGTTTGTTTTGAAAATTGCAAGGATATTTTTTTTGAAATGGAGCAAGTAACTAAAAGTAGTCTACCTACTCAAATTTCTTTCTTATTCATTTTCTTTTCCTTTGATATTGTTGTCTTACCATTGATTTGGTAAGCAACCTTATCTTTGGATGTTTAACGGGACGGACGTGGGTCATCGTATAGCCATGATTAGCAATATTTCAAGGTATACTAGCATTTTAAGGGACTAAGACCATTTTTGTAAGACAACTTTTAATAGCGTCGTTGAGGGACTATGATCTTATATTTGTTTGTTTTGCTAAGATACCTTAAATGCGTAATATGACCATTTTGTATAAGGCAACCAAATGGGATAACCCTAGGGGTGTTTTATGTGCAAGTGTGTCATTTTCATGCTTGATTTTGTCTTGGATTAGGGTTTTCTATTTGATTGGTTTTATCTTGCCATACAAACCCTAGTTACTAGCATGTTATGTGAATGCGATAAATTGCGAAATTTAAAGATTACTACGCTATTACAACACTTGTGGGAGGGGGGAATACAATTTATGAATGGGGATTGCAATAATATAAACCTAATTAATCTATTACAACCAAATTGAATATTTACAAATATTGGGATAAATAATGTACAAGATAAATTAAATATGCAAAGATATGTAAATGCAAAAGGAGATTTTGTTTGTTTTTTATGTGAAAAAGTTTTAACCTAAACCTAATAAATAAATCAAGATTAAACTCAAATTAATTAGGAAAAGAAATTATTTTTAGAAAGGATTTTGACTAAACCCTAATTTTATTTTATTAAAAGAGAATAAATTTCTTTTAGAAAAAGTAAGTATTTTTGCATTTTTGTCTTGAAAAATAATATATGGTATTTATGAGGTATTTTGGTCTTTTTGTATTAAAGTAATATGTTTAATAAATATGAAGAAAAATAAATATTAGAACTAGTTCTAAATTAATTTACCAAGTTATTTAAGAAAAATAGATAATGTATATAACTAAAGAAAATATTTTTTATTGAGAAAAATGAAATAAGATAAGTCAAAATAAAATCTATCTTTTTTATATTTTTTGTGATTTTTAATATTAAGAAAAATATATTTGGTAAAATAAAACAAAAATAAAATAAGTAAATGAAAATGTTTGGGCCAAGGGTGCTGCAACCAAAGAGGAGGCAGGAGGTTAGCAAAAAAGAAACACAAGGCCCATAATCTGAAGCCCACGCTGCAAAACAAAACAAAAGGTGGTAAAATATGGAAAAATTGCAAAAGGCAGCGCCAAGGCTCGAACCCATGACCTATGGAATTTTTGTGCGCTGCCTTACCACTGGGGTGGCTGTACATCCGTTCATATAAACAAAGGCATAAATATATATTATAAAATGCCCCCTGAAGGCAAATTTATCTTCAACCTTGAGCCATGGCCGGACCACCTGTATCTCTCTCATTTCTCCATGAAAATGGAAAGTCCAAACATGAAAATTACAGTGTTTCTTCTCACGAGTTCAACAATATAACTTATGTAAACTAACAATCAAAGATCAAAACTAATTTTACTGGCCCTAATTTGAAACCTAATTTTTACAGAAAATTCAAATCCAAAATTCTCTATGCATAATAAATATAAATGAAATCTATGAACATGGTTAGCTTTAGTGCAAGGACATCTACATTTTGTTTTCACAAATCAAGACCAAAGGATGCTTGTATGAAGAGATAGAAGTTTGAGTTTTTACCTCTTTCAGTTGAGATCTTGAATGGATTTTGAACAAGTTTTGAGAAGGCCTGAGGATCTGTTTAGCTTGCCTGGACCTCCCTGAGTGTATTCCAATCCTTACCTTGTCTTGAAACTCCCTGAATCTCCCTACTCAAGTCAACCTGCAAGCTTGAAATGTAAAAATGGAAGATGGAGGAGGAGGAGTTACTGTGAGGGGACAGGGGTTTGGAACACTTAGATATGATGTATATTTAGTGTTTATGTGGTTAAAATTCAAAACACACGAGTAGTTCTTGAGATTGCTATGTAAGGTGCAAAACTGCAAGTTATGGCAGATTTTCAGTGGTAGAGAGTTTGGGAGAGTTTCAAAGCCTTAGCCATCGTGTTATAGGTTGCAATGTATTTGTGTATAAGTATAGAAAAGGTTTGATATCTATCTTCCTCAAGATTTATGAGTTCTAGCCTTTTGGCTCTATTGCTTGCTTTTGAAGAAAAGTGAGGAGACAAGTCTCTATGTGTTTGTACAAGACTGGTCTGAGTTGGTAGAGGTTCTAGACACATTGCTTTTGGTTTATAGGGTTTGTGTATGCAGAAAGAACAAGTGCAAAGCTCAAGGAGTTGACAATTGCAAAAGTTGTGCTTTATCAAAATGGAAATGGCAACTTTGTGCCATAAATGGAATTGTAGCTTGGACAAAGACTCTAATGCTTGGACTAAAGCTCTATCAGTTGTGTAAACATTTAATTATGGAGTGAGAAACAAGTTTGAGTCCTGCAAAGCAAATATTATGCAGCCTAGGCTTGAATTTGAATTTTGGTTCATCATGAAATGGCTTGAAATAAAAGTGAGAAATTGCCAACTTCATCTCTTTGATTCTCCATACTCAAAAATGATCTCAAGGAGTTCTTTGACATCTTGGAAATCTTGCAATGTGATATACAACTCATCTTTGAAATACTTTCAAAGATTCCACATGGAACTATGTGAAAAAGTAGCATGAAGTTAGGTCAAAAACCTGCCAAACTAGGACAAAATTTCACTAAGTTACTTTAGTTCATGAGCATGTATTCACAAAATTATATCTTGAGATCCAAGCATCTTTAGTAGAAGTTGTGTGAATAAAAGTTGTATATTTCATGGAGATCTACAACTTTCATGTTGGGAACTTCCTTTGAATCATTTTGCATCATGATGAAAATTTGGCTCAAAGTTGAGAAAAAATAAGAAATTTTCTATACTTAGAAATATTTCTATGTTCAGAAATTTCAAATTTTAAAACACAATCTTCAATCCTTGATTTCATGATGAACAAGTTTCACATTTTGACATGTTTTGATGAATTATGATCCTTGGCACTTGATTTTGACCAAAAAGTCAAAGTTTGATTTTTCAGTATACAGTTGACTTTTGATCAGTTGACTGAAAAATTCATCTGTCAATCCAATGGATTTGCAATGTTTTGAACCATGTCATTAGGTCAAGATGATTAAATTTAACTCTTGAAATCATACTTCAAACCAATTGATCATTTTCTAGGTCAAAAATCAGAAATTGCCCTTTCTCAGTCAAAACCCTAATTTTGACCATTTTGCCCTTTTGATGATTTGATCAAATTTCTTGAGGAATTGTGGTCCAAACTTGATCAAATGATACATATTGGTTTAAAATGTTGGTGTGGATCAAAAATTATGAAGTTTGACTATAAATTGGCCATGGTTGACTTTTTCCCCAATACAGCTGATTTTTAGGTCAACTGTCCAATTGACTAATCAAAAGTGTGATTCAAAGTTTGAAACTTGACATGAGTATTCTTGGGGGTCCATAATGATCCTTGAAAGTCATATGAAGCATTGATAGTCCAAAAATCCTTGTGCAAACTCAAACCCTAATTGTGGTCATCAGTGCATGAGGAGGTGTCTTGAGCTGGTCAAACCCTAATCCAGTCTTGAGTCAAAGAGATCTTGTGAGGAAATTATTGATAAGTGAGAGGGAAAATTTTGGGATACAACAGCTTCCCCTGTTCAATCTTCTTAAAACTGAAGAGTTAGACTGGCGAGTTTTACCATTCGTGACTCGAAGGTGGAAGATGATTGGACACTAGAGTGCCCATAAATTTGCACTCGATGATGTGATGATAGAAGGAATGGGCTTACAGATGCCATTTGGAGAGGTGATAGAAAGTTGTAGGAGATGGGCTTAAAAGATGTCATCCGAGAGTGATTGTTGAATTGTAATTTGTAAGCTAAAAGAATGAGTACCCGAATGGCATCCGTGTATGAAGCGTATCCGTATTGTATCTAGAAGAGGCTCTAATTAAATATTAGAATGGCATCCGTTTCTGGAGCGTATCTGAATTATGTCTGAAGTTTGAATCTGAATGAGTATCATAATGGCATCCGTGTCTGGAGCGTGTGTGTACTGTATCTGAAGTTGAATCAGAATGGTGTTCGTGTCTATAGCGTATCTGTACTGTATCTGAAGTCTGAATTTGAATGAGTATCAGAATGGCATCCGCGTCTGGAGCATATATGTATTGTATCTGAAGGTTGGATCTGAATGAGTATTAGAATGGAGTCCGTTTCTGGAGTGTATCTGAACTGTATCTCTAGATTGAACAATGTTAATGGTAGCTGTTAATCTTATCCTGAAAAGGAAAAATGTTAGCTAAGATGCCAAGTTATGATACATGAAATGTATGCATAATGGGATTATGTTGTATGCATTTGTGCTTATCAATGTTTATGATATATGAATGCGATGTACGTGTATGTGAGCTAATTTGCTGCATTGATGTTGGGTTTAGGAAAATAAATCCCTTGCTGCTGTTGAGGATATATAAGTCTTCATGCTTTGAAGTCGAAGTGTTGATGAATTTCTGTCGAGAGAAATAAATGCTGTTGTAAGGGCAATGTTATGTACTACTTGTAAAATCCTATTGGGGAATCCTGAGAAGTTTGACGACTTCTACTGGGGATTCACAATTTGAAACTTTGCTCCACTGGGGAATTAAATGACGTACTGTAGGGGTTTACTTATGGAATAGCTTAGAGATATTTTCCTATCCTTTCAATCTATCAGTAATTGTCTCTTTTCATTTTGTTTATTTGTAAATAGTAATTATATTCAAATGCATATGCTCAACAATGAATCATTGTACGTTTTTGTAAACAAAACAAGCGTAAAGAAAGGACAAATTGTTTTTGCACTTCCAAAGCAATATTTTGTATTGACTTTGAATAAGTATTTTTTGTACAAGGAGATAAATATTCTAGTAATAGAATGCCGTTGTAAAAAATGAAAATTTTGATACAAAGAAAAGATAGCTATGTGTACAAAAATCCCATGGGGTTTCCATTCTGCTATAGCCTTCATATCTCCGAGCATCTTGTCTATTTGTTGCCTTGTCCGAAGCTGATTGAATTGATTAGAAACTTTGAGTTTGTCAGCGGAAGCCAAAGTTTGTCTATAAAGTGATCCGACGGGACATAGTCATACGCTTTAATTCCCTAACTTTTGCCTGGACCGCCCTTTCTGGTTTTCAGTCCACCGGGAAACCCTTTTTTGCCCAAGTCTCCCTTTCGGGTTTTCAACTTGCCGGGTGTACAAATTTTTTTGTTTTATCCCTAATTTTTGCTCGAACCTTTTTGGTTCGCCGGGATGCCCTTATTTTGCCTAGGTGTGTCAACCTAGCGGGTCTCTTATGCGTAGTATCTTTTGACTATGTTCACGTTTGCAGGGTGTGGCAGGTCGTCGCCATCCATGGTGGTTAAGATCATTGCACCACCAGAGAAAATGTTTTTGATCATAAATGGTACTTCATAGGTAGGAGTCCATTTGCACCTGGGATCACCTTATGGCAAGATGATGCGTTTGATCACTATATCTCAAACTTGATACACTTGGTGTCTGACCTTCTTGTTGAAAGCCTTGATCATTCGCTTTTAATACATTTGACCATGGAAAACAGCAGTAAGTCTCTTCTCATCAATCAAATTCAGTTGATCAAATTGAGTCTGGATCCAATCGTCTTCGTTCAACCCTGCATCCTTCATAATCCTCAGAGACGGGATCTGAACCTCGATAGGCAAGACAACCTCCATGCCGTAAACCAGAGAACAGGGTGTTTCCCCAGTTGATGTGCGAGCCGTGGTACGATATCTGTGGAGAGAGAACGGTAGTATCTCATGCCAGTCTTTGTATGTGACTGTCATTTTCTGTATGATCTTTTTAATGTTTTTATTTGCAGCTTCTACAGCACCATTCATCTTCGACCGATAGGGAGAAGAATTGTGATGTTGAATCTTGAATTGCTTGCACAATGTGGTGATCATAGTGTTATTGAGATTTGTTCCATTGTCAGTGATGATCCTTTCTAGGATACCGTATCGGTAGATGAGATTTTTCTTGATGAAATGGGAAACAATTTTCTTGGTGACGAAAGCGAAGGAAGCTGCCTCCACCCACTTTATAAAATAGTCAATGGCCACTAGGATGAAGCGGAGTCCATTGGAGGCTGTCAGCTTAATTTCCAAAATCATATCTATTCCCCACATAGCAAAGGGCCAAGGAGCCGTCAAGAGATTCTGAGGAACCGGAGGTACGTGTACCTTGTCAGCATAAATCTGACACTTATGGCAGGTTCGAGAGTGTTGATAGCAATCTGCTTCCATGGTAGACCAGTAATAGCCTGCCCGTAGGATTTTCTTTGCCATCGTATGCCCGCTGGAATGGGTACCAAAAGTGCCTTCATGCAATTCATCCATGATCTTTTCAGCTTCAAACTTATCTATGCACCGAAGTAACACAGAGTCATGATTGCGTTTGTACAGGATGCCATTACTAAGGAAGAACTTAGAAGAAAATATCCTTAAGAACTTCTTATCATTGATTGAAGCTCCTTCTGGATATTCTTGAGCCTCGAGATACCTCTTGACTTCGTGAAACAAAGGCTGGTCACTACTTCTTCAGTATTAATCTCGTGACAGTGTGCTGGTTCATCCATTCGTTCGATGGTGATCTGGGGAGCCTCATTATCCCAATTGAGTTTAAACATAGATGACATTGTTGCTAGAGCGCCTGCTAGCTGGTTTTCTTCTCGCGGGAAATGATCAAAGGTAATCTTCTCAAAGTGTGGTAGCAATGTCAAAACATGTTCTTTGTAAGGGATAAGGTTAGGGTGTTTGGTGTCCCATTCCCCTTTGATTTGACTGATGACCAAGGTCGAGTCTCCGAATACATCCAATGATTTGATCCCCAAGTCTATGGCAGCTATGAGACCAGAGATGCACGCTTCGTATTCTGCCATGTTGTTTGTACAATTGAAGCAAAGTCTGGCAATAAAGGGAGTATGACACCCTTCTGAAGATATGAGTACATCACCGATACCATTACCAAGTGCATTGGATGCTCCATCAGGATCCTTGTTCAGGTCCGTCATATGGCCTGATTTCTTCACAGTTGTCTAATGTCATGATGTCTTCGTCCGGGAATTCAAACTTCATGGACTGATAGTCTTCTACAGCTTGGTGAGCAAGGTGATCAGCTAGTACACTGACCTTTATAGATTTCTGGGTAGTATAATATATGTCGTACTCTGTCAGGATCATCTGCCATCTCACTATTCTCCCAGAAAGAGCAGGCTTCTCGAAGATGTATTTTATCAGATCAATATTAGATATCAATAAAGTAGTATGAGTCAGCATATACTTTCTTAACGGCGAGCAGCCCATGCCAGAGCACAACAAGTTTTCTCGAGCAGTGAATATCTGGTTTCACAGTTGGTAAACTTTTTGCTCAGGTAGTAAATAGCGTGCTCTTTTCGCCCAGACTCGTCATGCTGCCCCAATACAGACCCCATTGATTTTTCTAAAACAGTGAGATACATGATCAATGGTCTTCCCTCGACTGGTGGCATCAACACAGGAGGCTCTTGTAAGTATTCTTTGATTTTGTCAAAAGAAATTTGGCATTCATCATTCCATTTGACTACTTGATCTTTCTTCAATAGTTTGAAGATTGGCTCACAAGTAGCTGTTAGGTGAGAAATGAATCTGGTAATATAATTCAAAGGTCCCAAGAATCCTCTATTTTCCTTCTCAGTATGAGGAGTAGGCATCTCTTGTATTGCTTTAACTTTGGCATGATCGACCTCAATACCTTTGTTACTGACGACAAAGCCTAGGAGCTTACTGGACCGTACCCCAAATGTGCACTTGTCTGGATTCAACCTCAACTTATACTTCTTCAGTCTCTCAAACAGTTTTTGAAAGTGATCAAGTTGCTCTTCTTCTGTTTGTGATCTGGCTATCATATCGTCTACATAGACCTCTATTTCTTGATGTATCATGTCATGAAATAAAGCTACCATGGCGCATTGATAGGTTGCCCCATCGTTCTTCAGTTTGAATGGCATTACCTTGTAGCAGAATATGCCCCACTGTGTGACAAACATTGTTTCTCCATGTCCTCAGGCGCCATTTTGATTTGGTTGTAACCTGAGAATCCGTCCATGAAGGAAAACACTTTGTGTTGTGTTGTATTGTCAACTAGGATATCAATGTGGGGGAGTGGAAAGTCATCTTTAGGGCTTGCCCTATTCAAATCTTGGTAGTCCAGACACATTCACACTTTGCCGTCCTTTTTTGGCACGGGAACAACATTGGCAACCCATTGGGGGTAAGAGGTGACAGCCAAGAATCCAACGTTGAATTGCTTCATGACCTTTGCTTTAATCTTTTCTGACATATCAGGCCTCACTCCACATACCTTTTGCTTTACTGGAGGACAATCTTCTCTTGTAGGCAGATGGTGTACCATAATATCTTCATCAATTCCTGGCATGTCTTTATATGACCAGGCAAAAAATTCGACATAATCATATAACAATTGAATCAGACGCTTCTTGATACTGGGTTCCAGATTGGCACCCACTTTGACCTCTTTTTTATCTTCTTCGGTACCTAGGTTTATCGTATCCACAGGTTCCTCGTTAGGATAAATGGTTCTCTCTTCTTGTTGTAGCAATCTGGAAAGTTCCCCTGGTACTTCACAATCTTTCTCACCTTCGTCTTCGGCTTGGTAGATTAGATTATCAGAGTCACAAAAGGCCATAGCAGTATCGTTACCCATGGGATCCAGAATGGATGGATACCTGCATTGTGAGTGTGGGTGTGTGTAAGGGTATTGCTATCTTTGAAAGAAAGTAAAATGTAAAAGAAAAACAATGAGCACAAATGTTTGAATATGAAAACATCCATGATTCATTGATGTCATATGAAAAATGAGATAATAACCCTTACAAATGGACCATTGTGCCTCGAGTAAGACACAAGGTTTTAAGAGTGCGAATTGTTTTGAATATTACAGATCCAACAAAATGTACAGATAAATTACTGAGGGATGAAAGTGATTGGGATGAAGTCTCTAGCCTCCCAATTGCTGAGCCCTCCACTGACAGTCGGAAAGATCCATTCCTCTAGGTTGCAACCATCTTCACCATCTTCTACCGCGTTGACCTTACAGTTGCTGATATTCAAGGGTGGCCCTCCAGCACGGGCACGGCGTACAGCCTTTTGAGCACTTGAAGTGAAACCTAATCCAACCTTGTCAGATTTATAAGGGATATATGGGAGTTGTCCCCAGATAGTGCACCCACCTTCTTCCACCACTGCTTTAGCATCTTTCAGTGACGACATCTGGAGTGGAGGCCTTGTAATCTTGGGAGCATCCTTGGTTACTTCCACCTCTTGCGGGACCTCTTCGAAGTGTTGAAATGGAGTTTCAATGAATTCACTGTTCAATTCCACACATCTGAAGGAATTGAGATGGCTGATCATGTATTCTTCCTCTCCATGTACGGTGATAATCTTCCCTTGAACCGGATACTTCAGCATCTGGTGCAGTGTAGAGGTAACAGGGCCATCATTATGGATCCATGGCCGGCCTAGTAAGCAGGAATATGAAGGGCGGATGTCCATCACATAAAAATTTGAATTGAAGGTTTGGGTTCCAACCTTTATGGAAATGTCCACCTCCCCATGTACCATCCTCTTCGAGCCATCAAAATCCCTTACCATTATGTTGCTTGGATTCAAAGTCAACCCCTTACAGTCAAGTCTGTCAAGAGCTTTTTTGGGTAATACATTCAGGGATGAGCCATTATCCACCAAAACATGTGCCAAAGTGGTGCCCCTACATTCAACTGAGAGATGCAACGCCTCATTATGCTTTCTTCCCCTCAACGTCATATCAGCATCTGAAAAACCTAAACCATTGTCCGCAGTTAGGCTAGCCACACAGTCTTGAAATTGATCAGTAGATGTCTCTTGCGGTACATGGGTTGTTTTTAAGAACTTCACCAAGGCTTTTGCGTGCGCCTCAGAACATAGTAGTAATGCCAACATGGAGATCTTAGAGGGAGTTTGCCCCAATTGTTCAACTACGTCGTAGTCGCTCCTCTTTATAATTTTTAGGATCTCCTCCATTTCCTTCTTGGAGGTCTCAGGGATAGTCAATGACTGAGCCTTCGTCTGGACAGGCTCGACCACAATACTCTTTCCTTGAGTTTCAGCAGCAGGAGTGTTGGTAGGAATGATATTAGAGGTGGTAACAACTTTGTCAATGGGATTACTTGCAGAGATGATTATGGGTACGGAAGTAACCTTTGGAACAGCCACAGGGATGATCACGGGTCCAGAAACTGCTTTTGGGGGAGAAATTTGTGGAGAAAAAATCCTACCACTTCCGGTAATTTTGCTAGTTCCGTCAATATTACTGATGTCAGAATCTTCTTCTTCATAGTTTATCTCTTCGGCGACTGGCCAGTCTTGTTTGATGCCATGGTAGTAAATGTCCCCTCCGTAATTCCACAGCACGGTTTTGTCTGATTCATATGGGACTAGCCCAAGCATTGTGATTATTAAAGGAGCTGCTTTCGGAACCGTTGTAATTCTAACGGGTCTTTTGGTGGAGACACTGGAAGAATTGGTGGAAATGGTAATGATAGAAACATCTTCAACAGGAATAGGTGAAACAAGAGTCTTTTCAAACAAAATATCTTTGTTATCTATCAGGAACTGAATGCATGCCTTCAACAAAGGACAGCCAGTTGGTGAGGATAATCAGAGATGAAAAACTTCATTACAGCCCGGGAACACACCGACTTTCAACAAGTTTATCTTAATAGTCGGAAGTGGGTCATGAGTTCATCAATTGTGGTAACAAACAAATCTTCTTCAATGGCATTAGTATTGTGGCCATGTCTGGGCATAGGAGCAGAAATGAAATTTGGATTCTCAGGCGCATCAAACTCAATTTCTTTTGCTTCAATGAGATCTTGTATTTTGTTCTTCAAGGCCCAACAGTTATTAGTATCGTGACCAGGACTTTCAGAGTGATATGCACAACGAGCATTGGGATGATAATGAGGGGATGTTGTATTGGGGTTTTTCGGATCTTCTTTCAAAGTTACCAAATTGGATCTCAGAAGATGAGGTAATACTTGAGACAGAGTCATGTTGGTTCTGGTAAACTTCCTGACTGGCCTTTTTACCCTTGGTTAATTATTTCTTTATTGATCAGATGCAAGCTTTGGGATCATAACAGCCCCCACCATTGGTCGGAGTTCAGATTTATCTTGGTTTCTTTGCGGATATACGGAAGCCACCTCTTTCTTCTCGATGAAAGGCTTCCTTACAGCTGTAGAAGAAGATGTATCTTTATGAATCTTTCCATTCTTTATACCGGCTTCTATCGTCTCTCCGGTCAATATTAGTTCAGTGAAGCCAATAGATGAACTTCCGATTAAATGATTGAAGAAGGGACCAGACAAGGTGCCTAAGAACATGTCTACCAATTCTCTTTCAGACAGAGGGGGTTGAACTCTTCCAGCCAAATCTCTCCATTTTTGTGCGTAGTCCTTGAAACCTTCATTGGACACCATTTCCATACTCTAGAGTTGAGTACGGGTAGGCGCCAAATCAGCATTGTACTGATATTGCTTATAGAAAGCTGCAACAAGATCTTCCCAATTGTGAACATTAGCCCTTTCTAGTTGATAGAACCAGTCAAGTTGAGTTCTAGACAGACTGTCTTGGAAGAAGTGCACCCATAAGTCTTTATCAGCGGTATGGGGTTAAATTCTCCTCACATATGATCAGAGATGCATTTTAGGGCATGACACTCCATCATATTTGGAAAATATAGGCACTTTGAATTTCAGAGGAATCACAATCCCCAACACTAGTCCCAATTCCTCAAAGTCCAAACCTGGCACCTTTTAGATTTCCATCGCGCTCAACCGCTCTTCAAGATGTTTATACTTGTCATCAGCCGAAGGGTGTTGTTCCTCAGAGTAGTCCTCTTCTTCTTCTTCTGATTCTGATTCTGACGGGACAATTGTTTCCTTGCCTTTCCCTTCTCCTTCACCGGATGTCGTTGCAATGTCCAAAGTCCTTCTTGTCTGCCCATGAAATCTTCTTCCCATGTTTAAGACTCCAGTTACCTTTTTTGTTTTCTTCTACCTCTCTTCAGCCAGCAGAGTCTTCAACTCTTCTTTCCCCTTGGCTAGGGTCATGAGCAACTATTGAAACTGTGTATTCTGAACTTGGAGGTCTTTCACTGTTTGCTCGAGATCCATCTTACTGAAATAAACAGTAGAGAGATAAGGAGATTTGTTGCAAAAGACATGTTTATGTTATGATGAATGATATGTGCATATGTAATATTTTCAAGGTTTTCAAAGATTCAAATTTGTTTTAGACAAAAAGAAAACACACGTTATATTAATAAGATAAAGTTTGAGTACACCAATGCCCCTTGGGCAAAATAATAAAAAACTCTAAGATAGAAAAGTAGTGCGCATCCTCTTTGGTGCAATGTAGGCATTTAGAGTTTTCTCCTTATGGAGTAGCCTAGTGAGCTCCAAAACCTTCTTCTCGCTTGCGTAGAATTGGGCTTCGAAAGTATCCCGATCTCCTTTGAGTTGTATCCAATCCCTTTGGAGGTCTTCAAGAGATGTGGGCATGTCAGGATGTAGGATAGTGTATGGAACATCTCCTTCCTTAACATGCTCAATGATTACCGGGTAAATGGAGGGGTAAGGCATCATAAGACTCTGAGCGCGAGTTCGTACCCATTTGAGGTAAGGCTCAAGGGGGATGGAATTCTTGTGTCCCAAAGTCTTGCTATCCACCTTGTTTAACATCCTCCAAGCTTGGATAAATCTCTGGTGAAGACCTTGATCTTCGTTGTCGTAGTCGAATACCAAACCTTGAATCAGCATCTCGTGCGGGCCATCCCTTCGAGCATAACCAAACTGCCTTAAGGCTAAGCATGGGTTGTAGGTGATTCCTCCCCTAATGCCAAGTAAAGGGACATTAGGAAATTCTCCATAACAGTCGACGATGATAACATTCTCTTTGGAACGGGAGCACCAATGAATGTCTGAATGCTTGAGCGTCATCAACCTTTGTGACCACCTTGAACCTTGCTCATTCCTTAATACAGATTGGGGAAGATGAGAAATAAACCATCTTGCCAAGAGATGAGTGCAACACATAAGGACACCTCTTTTCCTCATTGTGCGAGTGTGAAAAGAGTGTAGGATATCCCCTAGCAATGTAGGCACCGGGTTGCGTGATATGAAGATTTTAAAGGCGTTGACATCTATGAATTTGTCAGGATTTGGAAACAAAACCATCCCATAGATGAGGAAAGCCATAATTTCTTCAAAGGCTTGCAAATCTAAGGAATTCCAACAGCTTTGGGCTTTCTCAAACAGAAACTTTGCTAGGAAGCCTTTGACACCACTCCTTGTTTCCCAATGAGTTGTGACATCATATGAGTTCAAGTGTAGAGCTTGAGCAATATCTTATGGCTTTGGATCTCTTTCCGTACCATTGAAAGGTAGTTGATTGAGAATAGGAATCCTCAAGAGTTGGGAGAATTCTTCCAAAGTAGGTACAAGTTGATAGTCGGGGAATGTGAAGCAATGGTGCAAAGGATCAAAGAACTGAAAAAGTACCTTCATCATATCCTCATATGTGTTGGAGGTGACCAAGTTGAGTATACGACCATGTCTCTCGGTAAATGGAGAGTTTTCAGGAATCCTTGAAGCTAGCTCCTTAAGTTGTGGAGGAATTCTCACAAGGTTGACTTGAATAGTTTTCCTGCGAAGTGAATCCATTTCCTACAAAACAAGAACAAAGATGAATCCCAAATACCTTGAAATGGTTAGTGGATGTATATGATGTTCATGATGTCCATGATGTTATGTACAAGTATGCATATACAAGCAAAGCAAACAAGTCCTTAGTTTAGACTTGCATGGATTTTTATAGGTAAGTACCCTCTTGAAGTTTAGTTGGCTTAAACCTGTCCTAGTAATAGTAACCGGGTTCTAAGGAGCTCAATATCATTGGATTTTTTCCTTGGCCATTGTTTCAACTCGAGCCTCTTTAATGGAGACCGAAATATCCCAAGAAACTAAACCTCAATGAGTGTAGTATCGAGTATCTACCAACTTCGGACTGCACCAAAGTCGGTCATCTCACTACATCCTAAAAGGAAAAGTTGGTCAAGTAAAGGTTCTAGAAGTTCATTAGTGCTTTATGACATCACTCAGCGGCCCCGTATTCTCTTTGATTAACTCAAAGACTACCGGTACCCACAAATATGTTGCACTAACATAGCTATTGCTTAGACCATGTCGGTATACCCCACACAGTTTCCACAATGTATTGCTACTTACCTATAATGTATCCCAAATCTGGGTAGAGGATTCATACCCAAACAAAGAACCATAATGTAAAGCATACAAGTCAAACAATGTAAGCAGGTAAATGTGATTTAAACCCTAAGGTAACCCCACTTTTAGAATATTCCCCAACAGAGTCTCCAGTTCTATGATACGGTGGGAGAACTGACTTGATTGTTTTGCATTTTATCGCAAATGTTGCAATTAGCAAGAGTCGCCACCGACTTTTCTTTTATCCAAAAGGAAAGGTTAAAAAGCACAAGAAAGACCTTTGAGATTGTTTCTTGAGTTTGGGGGGTAGATTATGAAAAGGGAAGGTATTAGCACCCTTTTCATCCATGGTTCTCCATGGGCTCTTAGTTACTTGCTAGATCACTTGCTTTTGTTTGAAATTGTGCTTTGTATGGTTTTGAAAGTATTTTGTAAAAGAGGCCATTGTTTAGGCAATCTTTGTAATGATTCTCATTCGTAAGAATGTATACAAAGATGTTTGTCTTTTTTTGAAAATGTTTTCAATTTTGTAAGATGTTTGAAAATGTGTGTGTTTGTTTTGAAAATTGCAAGGATATTTGTTTTGAAATGGAGCAAGTAACTAAAAGTAGTCTACCTACTCAAATTTCTTTCTTATTAATTTTCTTTTCCTTTGATATTGTTGTCTTACCATTGATTTGGTAAGCAACCTTATCTTGGATGTTTAACGGGACGGACGTGGGTCATCGTATAACCATGATTAGCAATATTTCAAGGTATACTAGCATTTTAAGGGACTAAGACCATTTTTAAGACAACTTTTAATAGCGTCGTCGAGGGACTATGATCTTATATTTGTTTGTTTTGCTAAGATACCTTACATGCGTAATATGGCCATTTTGTATAAGGCAACCCAATGGGATAACCCTAGGGGTGGTTTATGTGCAAGTGTGTCATTTTCATGCTTGATTTTGTCTTGGATTAGGGTTTTCTATTTGATTGGTTTTATCTTGCCATACAAACCCTAGTTACTAGCTGTAATACCCCAAATTTGTCCTACCCTTTTACTTTTGTTTGGTTTACGCATTCTCGCACTTTCCTCATGTAAATAACCTTCATTAGGTCATCTAATACATGCATGCATCTCATTGTTTCCGTATTCATGGGATCAAGGTATTTGATCAACACAACAAAGCTATCGTAATTTTTCAACGCATGTTTGAGTTGTGGAAGATTTGGTTGTTTTCGGTGAATTTAAAACAGTGCGAATTGGAAATAGTGTTTTTACTGATCAGAGTTTGAAAATTCGCATCTCCAGCTTGGAATGGTATTTTGGGTTGATTCACGAGGATTTGAAACCGTCTCGATGTTCTATTCAATTTTTGTGTTTGGACCAAAAGCTAATTCTCAAAGGAAAGTCTCCAGATACGCGGTTCTTTTGGAAGTTATATGGTGAAAAATACAAAGAAAAAGGTGCTGAAAGTGCAGTTTTCGCACACTAAAAAATTCATAACTCGAAGACCGTTTATCGTTTTGAACCCGTTCCGGTGGCTAAAATTTCGTCTTGATGTCGTCTATATTTTGTATCTCACGGCCGGAAGCCATTTCTACCCAGAGAGTCTTCGAATATATGAATTTATCAAATATATTCGCACGAGAAAATAATGGCAAATATTCACCGGCTTCATCTTCAGAAAATCATAATTCGGTCGATTCTTATCGTATCGAGCCAGTTCGAGTGGCATTGGTTCACAAATTTAGTTGGTTAAATATTTCTTTCAGTTTTCCAATTCGAGCGGTATCCCGAAGGCCTTCGTTTTTGGTCTGAAGCGCGCGCAACGTGGTTGAAAATCCTGAACCGAGAAATATTTTCATCGGAGACGAAACTTCAAAAAATCATAACTAAATCACCGTTTATCCGATCGAGCTCATCTTTGGACACGATGTTGTTCTCGACGTTGGCTACATTTTAGTTTCACATTTCAACTTCTAAAGTGGCACCGAGATTCCTACGAATTTGCATGGAATGTATCACACTCAAGTGAATTAAAAATTTGCATTTATATTTATGAATATTTGAGACCCATTAACCAAATTCACTCACATAAGCCCATACTATATATTCTTTTTACTCCAATTTCTCTAATAATTGAAAAAAATCTCCATAAACAATCAAAACTTTTCTCTCAATTCTCTCAAAGATCAAATCAAGGTTCTACACTTTTTCATCAAGAACACAACAACAACTTCATCAAGATCCAAAAGTCAAGATCAAGAGCAATTATCCTCCGATTATCGATCCGTTCGTTGCGATCTCTATACCTAAGCCTCCTCTTCACTTCTATCGGTGAGTTTTCTTGAATTAAGCGCTTTTTGAAATAAGTGATTTTTTGGAATAAGTGCTTTTTCTTAGTTTTGTGTTGATTGAGGTTTTAATTGTATAATTAAGGCTTAATTGTTGAGAATTAATTTGAATTGCGAATTTAATACCATTTTATTAAATTACTTATTAAAATAAGTGATTAATTGAACTTGATAAATTGATTTTGGTTGTAACTTGAAGTTGACATAGTATTGTTGTGTTGATTTTTAGTCCTAGGTATAGTTACACTAGTGTTTAAGTTGAACTAGCTATAGAAAACTAGTTAGTACTAACATTAGTTTGAGATTTTGAACTTTTGATTAGATTAACACTAGTTTCTAATTCTTGATGTAGAATTTGTTAATAATTTAGATTAGGTAGATTCTAACACTAACTTTGATTTAGGTGTTGTAACATAAACTAACAATTAGTTTAGTTTAGGCCTAATCTTTGATTTTCAATATTCACTACATGTTTCCAATTATTTTTGGTTGATGATCATTGATATTTTTTTGCATTTGAAATGCATTTTTTGCATATGATCTCAAGTTACTAATTCTTGACATAATCTAATCTTTTACCAATTTTTGGTTAATTACTTGTTGCTTTCCATTTCAATAAATTGAGATGATTTCTAATAGACTCAAATTTCATTGCTAAACATTTTTGAAGTAAGTTTGATTGAGTTTGATAGAAAATATCTCAATACTTGGTAAATGGCAAAGTTTGACATAATTGGTGTTTTTGCTCTAACTTTTGATTCGTATTGAGTTTTTCCGACTTTCTTTAATGAAAACCGATTTTCTTGAGTCACCCGGAATATCTCTCGCGAGTATTTTTTTGATTCAGACAAATTTCGTTCTGTTTTTCTGCTACTGTAGCAGTTACGAAAATCACATTTCGAAATGGAATTTGGCCGAACCGAGTTAATTTTTGGAACCGTTGGCATGTTTCTATGTCGCCTTAATTTTCGCGGTTGATTTCGAATGCTTTTCGATTAATTTTATAACTTTTCGATTCAAGTTTTTTGCACATTATCTTGTATTTCATTGTTGAATTGTGATACTTTTTGTGTGTTACTCATACTTTGATGTCAAGTAATATCATTTGCTTTTAACTAATTGTTTGAGAACTTTGTGAATTTAGCGTATCGGAATACATTTTGATTCACAACTTTTGTGTTTGGCAAATTGTGAGTTGATTCCTATTCATCACACTTTTGGCATAAATACATAAACTCATGAATTGGAGTTAATTTGTAATTTGTTGATTAAATTCTGATACATTAAATTCATGTGGTTTTATGACTTTAATTCTTGATTTTTAGATCAATCTTGAGGTTACATGTTCATGTGCAAGTTCCGGATAACCCTCTCATGCTAATATTCAAGATTAATGTACTAAAACTTTGATTTCCAAATCGATTCGTGATGAATTTCAAAATATGCGTAATGTTGTCAGGAACTTGTATTTCGCATGTGCATTGAGTTTTTATTTGTGAATATGCATTGTTATACTTATTTGAGCATTTCTTCGATATCGATAGCAAGTTTGGATGTTTCTAAACTGGTTTTTGCACCTATTTTCATGAGTACGAGGTTGTTGTCCGGAATGCTATTTTATGCTCCCTTTGACTTGTTTGCTTTGTGTTGTACATATTCATACTTTATTTTTGTGCATATTGTTAATTGCCATTATCACATTTGATTTTGTTGTTATCTACTAACAAATTTTGTGAGATGTGCATACTTTGAGAAGCAATTGGGATACCATTCTCTTTGGTGACGGATACGCTTTGCTTGCATATGTTGTTCACGCTTCTGACGCTATTTGTTGTTGATGCTAGTTTGTGGCGCCCTCCGAGCTTTCGCCATGCTTTGACTTGGTTTTTGTGGATTTTTATTATCCATTTATTATGGTTTCAGGCCATTTGTTGTAATATTACATTTACCACTTTCTAGATATCATGTGAAGTAGGAAATAAAGAGCGTCCACTCGAAGTCGCTGTTTAAAGACATGTAGCAGGCATTCCGCACTTCATTTGCTATATGTGTTGTGCTTATGTTTGTTTACTTTCTTGTTGATCGATGAGTCACTCAATTTAGCAATTGAGATCACGACTTCGCTCTCAGTGCATGCTTCCTATAGGACTTTATCGCTTTCCATTCTTTCTTGTTGATCGATGAGTCACTCAATTTAGCAATTGAGATCACGACTTCTCTCTCAGTGCATACTCCCTATAGGATTTTATCGCTTTCTGTTATTTCTTGCCGATCGATGAGTCACTCAATTTAGAAATTGAGATCACGACTTCGCTCTCATTGCATGCTCCCTATAGGATAGTTCTTTTAGACTTTTCTTCAACGTGCTAACCTAGGCAGGATCCCTTTAGGTGTGCTTCCTTTTTGCTGGCTTGTTTGCTTTATCCTTGTACATTCCATATTCCCTTAGGATGCGCTTGCTCTGTTCGGACGCAAGTTAGACCTTAGATTGCAACCCATGCATGCTAACATTAAGTAGAAATTTCCCCTTTCATCCTTGACTTAGGACTACCATTGTATGACAACATTAGGTTAGAGATAGGCTAGTCTCCCCATTAGACTCTTTTCTTTCCCTTTTTGCATGTGCATCTAAAACAAAAAACTTCTTTTCTTAGAAAATAAAAAACATGCTAATCTCACTTAAACCCTTTTTCAAGGTAACAAAAATACAAAACAAATTCAAATCATTTTTGTGCGCTCGAGCACCTTTTCTCTAAAACCCTTTTCAGGTAATGACATGATTAATTTACTTCTGTGCCAACGCATAAGTCTCCAAAGGTCGGGCTGCGGCAGAAGGCGGAATTAACATTGTCCATAAAAAACACAAAACAAACAGAAACATGTGAGCCGAACTACGGTAGCTCTGATTCCTCAAAAAGGATACGTAGGCATTGGGGTAGGGCCCAGGCGAGCACAATTTTATTTTCCCTACATTATTTTCTCTTTTCTTTTGCATGCATTCCTTCAGTAGTATAGTAAACAGTAAGCATAGACGAAACACACCCATAAGATGGATAACAAGAGTGGATACCGTAGAGTACTACGAGCGTGTGGGGTGCTAATACCTTCCCCTCGCGTAACAGACTCCCTTACCCGATCTCTCAGTCGCAAGACCGTGACTTTTCCCTTCTTAGGTTTTCTCGATGTTTACCTTTCCCTACATGTGGGATAAAAGATGTTCGATGGCGACTTCACTGTTTGATGATTTTCAGCCGGTTGTTTCAGCTGGCGACTTCACTGGGGACAGGTCGACCAAATGCGGGTCCATCCCGGAGTCGCTCCTAGCTCTTGCCTTCTTTCATTTGGGTGTTTATCTTTACGCTTTCGGTTTATTCATTCATTTTGTATATACTTGAGCATACGTATGCATTGCATTTTATTGTCTTCCATATACTATTGTTGTACTGGATCTGCTTCTTGTTGGGTGGGTGTTACTATGAGGTAAAAGGCCTAATACCCAGGCCAGAGTTGTATACCATAGGAACCCTAGGAATAGAGTGGAACATGAACGGCTAGTTGACTTAGGTCCTACTATCACCGCCATGTCATCCACGCTCAGATGAGGTACAAATGAGGGGCTATCGTTTTCACTTAGGTGATACAGCGATAGTTTTTCAGGAGTACCCTCGATTCTGAGTTGCCATTGCCTTACCTTGACCTAGTTTTCACCCGTGAGCGGGGAGGGAATTCTTATTACAGGTATAGATGGTGACTATGTTCAGATGGTTACTCATGCTCTAATGGTGACTATGCTCAGACAGTGACTATTGGTTCTAATGGTTATGTTCTGGATTTCTGTTTATGACTTTATGCAGATGCTATATCCTGTTGGTGACCGTATGGTTCTCAGATTTATTTTCTGAGTTCCTGACTTGTTTACCTGGAGGTTCATTCAAGCCTTCAATCTTGGTATTCCCAGCATGTTCAGAAATTCTCAACAGTATCTAATGTTCCAAAAGCCTTGACCCCGTACAATGGGGGATCCATATGGTACTTGGTTCTTATATGTGCAGAAGTTGTGTCGGACCTTTGCTCTGATGACACTCACATGGTTCAGAACAGTGCAACAATCATATTCAGAAATGATGGAACCTTGATCCTCTTTGATCTCATTCCTTTGCATACGTAACATGGCTAACCGCATGCTTAACATACATGTTTTGTTATCTCCAAGGAATCACATTTGCAAGTCTTATACTAAACTCTTCCATCCCTTACTTGCTCAAAATCAAAATCAAAGCACGCAAATTCCTTGGAAATGACAGAACATGACATGGCATTCATTCATGCACCCCATGCATATTCATGCATTCATGACAGGTACTCGAAGATTAGGGATTCTTATTCAGACCTGGGGTTCTCTTCAAAGGTTCAACCTGATTTCTCACCACACATGCTCAGAGATAGATCCGAGCGATATACATGCAAGCTTTGGCTCGTAGTCAGGAATTTCTCCAAGCAGGAGGATAATTGATTAAAGACTCAGATAAGCTAGGTCATGGAAACTCTGATGATAATGTCTAAGACATGATGTGCTTGATGATGCATATTATACTGGGGCACCTAGCCAATCGATTGAAGAAGGTATGTCATCCGGAGACCAAGTCCAATACTGGATCAATTCAGAGACTGTCATGCTCACATCAAATTTTAAAGGGAATTTTATCGCCCACTCGAGCATCAAGACTACAGAAAGTCGTCAGAATCAGCAAGTCCATACGGAGTCAAGTCTCCTCAACAATGGCAATCATTGGTTTCTTTTACTGCATTTTCATTTGCATTCTTGCTTGTTTGTTTAAACATTACTTGTATATAGAAACTTGTCTATTTTTGAACGAAAATCTTAATGCAATAAGTATGCTTGTCTTGAAGTATTCCTTTCATTTTTACTCATCCATTCATTATCACTCTTTAAATATTTTACTTGCATATTGATGTCGATTTTCCAAGTCTCATGCTTAGGTAAAGATTGGAAGGAGGATGATGATAATCTGAAAACGCAAAATCTCTGGTTGGTATGCTTTTGAGTAGGACCCTGCTGATGATGTACATGCCTTGTTTCAATCCCCAAACACTGGAGATATAAGGGAGATAGACCCTCGTCAACCCCTCTGAGCCTTCGAAGTAGGAGTTTCCTTTCTGTTCAGAAAAAACCCTCATTTCAACCATGGGGCGGGTAGTATTCAACTAATCTGATCAAGCATTCAGAACTCATCAAGGGTGTGCATATAAGGATACAACAATGGTTATCCATCAAAAGATTTAGAAAAGTCAAAAACTACAATGGTTAATTCTCATCTAACAACAATGTGCGTCTATTGACTATATCCCAATGGGTATCTCTCGCACATCAGGAGGTCAACAAATGACAATATAATAATGGCTATCCATCATCTACCAGAGACTCAGGCAGTCACGATCACTTCCGACAAATCAAAAACAACGCAAAGATCAATGACTTGTTCAAAATTAAAAATACGAATAAGAAAGAAACAGAAATCCCTGCTAAGTCAAAACTTGAAAACAAGTCGCTTAGGCAAAAATTGGGGCATCCCGCTGGACTTCCAAATCGAAATTCAAAAGAATTTTTCCAGGCAAAAATTAGGGAAAGCAAGAAATAAATTGAAAAGCCTAAAAGGCGAGAAAAGGATTACCAATGAAAATCCTCATCAAAGAACAAAGCCGTGTGATCAGACGCCAAAGGCAAAAGAAGTTAGCGATTGTCGTGTCTAAGAAACCACTGTGGTTCCTCAATCATCGCAAACTCTTCTTAAGAGATGAACGCTCGTGTCAAGTAAACTGAACGTAGGAATGGAGAACATCATGGAGAATGGGTGGGCACCAAATAATTTTGAGCCTTAAATCCTTTTTTTCTAAAACCGTGAACCAGGCCACGTTACAACCCATAAAAGTCCTAACTGAAGCATGGGTCAATTCGAAAGCGTGCTACAACGAGATAGCGTTTAACTGACTCCTAAGAGGTATATTTGAATATCTGTGTTGGCATCATATGCTTGCATTATCTTTCATAAAAAGGAATTTTCAAATGTTTCTCTCTAGCTAGTGACTCGTTCACAACAGAGTTGTGACGTCATTTCATTCAAAGTTTTTTCAAACTTCAAGACTTACATATGTGTTGCATTAGAATAATCATTCTCATAATAAACATTATTCTGCATACAAAACAACTGATTGACATCAAGTAAGTTTGCACAATGAACAATCGGTGAAGAGCTCAATCTTGTCAGAAAAGAGAGGCTTGAATACCCTGTTGAAGCAAGAGTCAGCTTCCACAAGAGAAATGACTTATCCAGCAACATGTTAACTGGTGATTATGTCAAGAGAAATCATCTTGATACTTCACAGTCTGAGTACCATTCAGGGATGAAATTAGCAGAGCCTGTCAACCTGGGGAAATCAAGTCGAGAATCAATATCTCCAAGCTCAGCCAAATCTGGGGCATTCCCTCAAAGTTACCAATCAAAGGTTATCACGTCGATTAATATCTTCAAGCTCGACCAATCAGAGGTTATCACGTCGATTAATCTCTTCAGGCTGCCAGTCAGAGGCTATCACGTTGATAAATCTCTTCAAGCTCAATCAATCAGAGGCTATCACATTGATAAATCTCTTCAAGCTCAATCAATCAGAGGCTATCACGTCGATAAATCTCTTCAAGCTCGATCAATCAGAGGCTATCACGTCGAGAGATCTATTCAGAATTCATTCAACCTGGGGCAGTTACATTGAGATTCGACAAATCTCTCCAAGAAAGCTGTAATCAAGAGCAGTTTATTTTGTGACTCAAGACATTGGGGCAGTCCACCTCATATCGTATTGTGGCACGAATATTCTGGTCTTCTATTCAACATAGATCTTCCCAGAGATCCTCTAGACAGGGGCATTCCTCATCCATACTGGCAAAGTTGCTCAAGCCAATTATGTTGCACGAGACCACTACGATCAAGCTAAAAGCATCATAACGGTCACCCTGACCTAGCCAGTACACGAAGCCGCCTCCATCTACTACAGACAAATTCGGGTCTGATTCCCCAAATGAATTCATAAAATCTAGCATCGTCTTTTAACTCAGCATGCGCAAATGCATCCTCAGTGGAGTTAATCAAGAGCATCCCCAGTAAAGCAAGACCGGGGAATTCGCAAAGCTAAACCGGGGCATTCGCAGAGCTAAACCGGGGCATTCATGGGTGTCCATGCCCATCTCTTATCCCCAAGTGATTCAAGAGATAATTTCCCAGTGTGCGTAAACTTGGAGCATGTATTCAAAGGGATCCACATGGTGTTCAGTATCCATTTTTCGGCATATTCAGTTCTATCATCCTCTCAACGGTTCAGGATGTTTGGAAGTCTGGCCAGGTTATCTCTTCCCAACGGTATGATTCAGAATCCAGCATCATACCTGAAGACTCGCTTTGTCAGCAATTCAATCCTCAGCAGAGTCAACAACGATCTTTGGTCTTCAAGAGCTCCCCAGTGTGTACTCTTATCAGTATCCCCAGCAACCTTTGATACTGCAGGATTCCAACGCCGATATATACTGACATCCCCAGTGATGAGCAATGGCTCCCAGCAAGCTTTCGCTTATCCCCATGAAGTTTATTTCTTCGCATTGCATATAGTTATCATTGCAAAACATCGCATCCTCAAAAGCGCGTAGCCGACCCATCAGAATGGATCTTTGCGGAAAAAGAAATTCAAACATGCATACGAAGCATAAGCCAGATCAGGTACCTTACACAAAGACCTGAATTATTCAAGGACAACAATACATCCCTTCAGGAGGGTATCATGCCCAAAATCCCAAATCAGTGACCTTCACCTTTTCAATGCCAAACAAAATCAATACACTTTGTCATTCTAAACCCAGTTCTTGTCTGGTAGTCAATTCCCTAAACACTTGTCTGTGACCATTCCCAAACACTAGTCTGTGTCCATCCCTAAACACCCATCTGTGTCAGTCTTTCAAACACTCGTCCGTGTTTAACCTTTGATACTCGTTCGTATCTTCTTTCAATACTCGTCCGTATTGATTCAAACACTCGTCCGTGTTTAAACTTTTGATACTCGCCTGTATCTTCTTTCAATACTCGTCCGTATTGATTCAAACACTCGTCCGTGTTTAACCTTTGATACTCGTCCATATCTTCTTTCAATACTCGTCCGTATTGATTCATACACTCGTCCGTGTTTAACCTTTTTTGATACTCGTCCGTATCTCCTTTCAATACTCGTCCGTATTGATTCAAACACTCATCCGTGTTTAAACTTTTGATACTCGCCTGTATCTTCTTTCAATACTCGTCCGTATTTATTCGAACACTCATCCATGTTTAACTTTTGATACTCGCCTGTATCTTCTTTCAATACTCGTCTGTATTGATTCAAACACTCGTCCGGGTTTAACCTTTGATACTCGCCTGTATCTTCTTTCAATACTCGTATGTATTGATTCAATCACCCGTCTGTGTTTAACCTTTTGATACTCGTCCGTATCTCCTTTCAATACTCGTCCGTATTGATTCAAAAACTCGTCCGTGTTTAACCTTTTGATACTCGCCTGTATCTTCTTTCAATACTCGTCCGTATTGATTCAAACACTCGTCCGTGTTTAAACTTTTGATACTCGTCCGTATCTTCTTTCAATACTCATCCATATTGAATCAAACACTCGTCCGTGTTTAACCTTTGATACTCGTCCGTATCTTCTTTCAATACTCGTCCGTATTGATTCAAACACTCGTCCGTGTTTAACCTTTTGATACTCGTCCGTATCTTCCTTTAATACTCGTCCGTATTGATTCAAACACTCGTCCGTGTTTAACCTTTCTTGATGCTCGTCCGTGTCGCTTATCTAAAACAATTGTCATGTTGTAACCCATGTTTCCTTCGTCGAACCTGATATCGCCTCTTGGCTAGGTTCTTCCTTCAAATCATTGTCGAACCTGAGATCGCCTCTTGGCTAGGTTCTTCCCTCAAATCATCGTCGAACCTGAGATCGCCTCTTGGCTAGGTTCTTCCTTCAAATCATCGTCGAACCTGAGATTGCCTCTTGGCTAGGTTCTTCCTTTAAATCATCGTCGAACCTGAGATCGCCTCCTGGCTAGGTTCTTCCTTCAAATCATCGTCGAACCTGAGATCGCTTCTTGGCTAGGTTCTTCCCTCAAACCTTCGTCGAACCTGAGATCGCCTCTTGGCTAGGTTCTTCCCTCAAATCATCGTCGAACCTGAGATCGCCTCTTGGCTAGGTTCTTCCCTCAAATCATCGTCGAACCTGAGATCGCTTCTTGGCTAGGTTCTTCCCTCAAACCTTCGTCGAACCTGAGATCGCCTCTTGGCTAGGTTCTTCCCTCAAATCATCGTCGAACCTGAGATCGCCTCTTGGCTAGGATCTTCCCTCAAATCATCGTCGAACCTGAGATCGCCTTTTGGCTAGGTTCTTTCCATATACTTTGTTTAGGACCTGAGATCGCCCTTTGGCTAGGTCCTCTGTCAAATCACTCTCATGTGTCACCTTAGGATCGTAGGTCGCCCGTAGAACTCGTCCGCTATCTTTTCATACCAACCATTTGTCTTGTATTGGCATCAAGCCACGTTACAATTCCAATCTTTGTCCCTTCATTGAAAAAAAAAACAATTTCTTTCCCCCAGCAGATAACACATAAATAAAGAAAACACTTACTCTCTCTCTTAGGACAAATTTTTGGCATTGGTATTTAATCATCTTTAACCTTGAACTCCCGAAAGGCACGCGCCAATCGTACTTTCAGGTTTAAGACGATTAAATAGGGGCAGCTGTAATACCCCAAATTTGTCCTACCCTTTTACTTTTGTTTAGTTTACGCATTCTCGCACTTTCCTCATGTACATAACCTTCATTAGGTCATCTAACACATGCATGCATCTCATTGTTTCCGTATTCATGGGATCAAGGTATTTGATCAACACAACAAAGCTATCGTAATTTTTCAACGCATGATTGAGTTGTGGAAGATTTGGTTGTTTTCGGTGAATTTAAAACAGTGCGAATTGGAAATAGTGTTTTTACTGATCAGAGTTTGAAAATTCGCATCTCCAGCTTGGAATGGTATTTTGGGTTGATTCACGAGGATTTGAAACCGTCTCGATGTTCTATTCAATTTTTGTGTTTGGACCAAAAGCTAATTCTCAAAGGAAAGTCTCCAGATACGCGGTTCTTTTGGAAGTTATATGGTGAAAAATACAAAGAAAAAGGTGCTGAAAGTGCAGTTTTCGCACACTAAAAAATTCATAACTCGAAGACCGTTTATCGTTTTGAACCCATTCCGGTGGCTAAAATTTCGTCTTGATGTCATCTATATTTCGTATCTCACTGCCGGAAGCCATTTCTACCCAGAGAGTCTTCGAATATATGAATTTATCAAATATATTCGCACGAGAAAATAGTGGCAAATATTCACCGGCTTCATCTTCAGAAAATCATAACTCGGTCGATTCTTATCGTATCGAGCCGTTTCGAGTGGCATTGGTTCACAAATTTAGTTGGTTAAATATTTCTTTCAGTTTTCCAATTCGAGCGGTATCCCGAAGGCCTTCGTTTTTGGTCTGAAGCGCGCGCAACGTGGTTGAAAATCCTGAACCGAGAAATATTTTCATCGGAGACGAAACTTCAAAAAATCATAACTAAATCACCGTTTATCCGATCGAGCTCATCTTCGGACAAGATGTTGTTCTCGACGTTGGCTACATTTTAGTTTCACATTTCAACTTCTAAAGTCGCACCGAGATTCCTCCACAAACAATTAAAACTTTTCTCTCAATTCTCTCAAAGATCAAATCAAGGTTCTACACTTTTTCATCAAGAACACAACAACAACTTCATCAAGATCCAAAAGTCAAGATCAAGAGCAATTATCCTCCGATTATCGATCCGTTCGTTGCGATCTCTATACCTAAGCCTCCTCTTCACTTCTATCGGTGAGTTTTCTTGAATTAAGCGCTTTTTGAAATAAGTGATTTTTTGGAATAAGTGCTTTTTCTTAGTTTTGTGTTGATTGAGGTTTTAATTGTATAATTAAGGCTTAATTGTTGAGAATTGATTTGAATTGAGAATTTAATACCATTTTATTGAATTACTTATTAAAATAAGTGATTAATTGAACTTGATAAATTGATTTTGGTTGTAACTTGAAGTTGACATAGTGTTGTTGTGTTGATTTTTAGTCCTAGGTATAGTTACACTAGTGTTTAAGTTGAACTAGCTATAGAAAACTAGTTAGTACTAACATTAGTTTGAGATTTTGAACTTTTGATTAGATTAACACTAGTTTCTAATTCTTGATGTAGAATTTGTTAATAATTTAGATTAGGTAGATTCTAACACTAACTTTGATTTAGGTGTTGTAACATAAACTAACAATTAGTTTAGTTTAGGCCTAATCTTTGATTTTCAATATTCACTACATGTTTCCAATTATTTTTGGTTGATGATCATTGATATTTTTCTGCATTTGAAATGCATTTTTTGCATATGATCTCAAGTTACTAATTCTTGACATAATCTAATCTTTTACCAATTTTTGGTTGATTACTTGTTGCTTTCCATGTCAATAAATTGAGATGATTTCTAATAGACTCAAATTTCATTGCTAAACATTTTTGAAGTAAGTTTGATTGAGTTTGATAGAAAATATCTCAATACTTGGTAAATGGCAAAGTTTGACATAATTGGTGTTTTTGCTCTAACTTTTGATTCGTATTGAGTTTTTCCGACTTTCTTTAATGAAAACCGATTTTCTTGAGTCATCCGGAATTTCTCTCGCGAGTATTTTTTTTATTCAGACAAATTTCGTTCTGTTTTTCTGCTACTGTAGCAGTTACGAAAATCACATTTCGAAATGGAATTTGGCCGAACCGAGTTAATTTTTGGAACCGTTGGCATGTTTCTATGTCGCCTTAATTTTTGCGGTTGATTTCAAATGCTTTTCGATTAATTTTCTAACTTTTCGATTCAAGTTTTTTGCACATTATCTTGTATTTCATTGTTGAATTGTGATACTTTTTATGTGTTACTCATACTTTGATGTCAAGTAATATCATTTGGTTTTAACTAATTGTTTGAGAACTTTGTGAATTTAGCGTATCGGAATACATTTTGATTCACAACTTTTGTGTTTGGCAAATTGTGAGTTGATTCCTATTCATCACACTTTTGGCATAAATACATAAACTCATGAATTGGAGTTAATTTGTAATTTGTTGATTAAATTCTGATACATTAAATTCATGTGGTTTTAAGACTTTAATTCTTGATTTTTAGATCAATCTTGAGGTTACATGTTCATGTGCAAGTTCCGGATAACCCTCTTATGCTAATATTCAAGATTAATGTACTAAAACTTTGATTTCCAAATCGATTCGTGATGAATTTCAAAATATGCGTAATGCTGTCCGGAACTTGTATTTCGCATGTGCATTGAGTTTTTATTTGTGAATATGCATTGTTATACTTATTTAAGCATTTCTTCGATATCGATAGCAAGTTTGGATGTTTCTAAACTGGTTTTTGCACCTATTTTCATGAGTACGAGGTTGCTGTCCGGAATGCTATTTTATGCTCCCTTTGACTTGTTTGCTTTTTGTTGTACATATTCATACTTTATTTTTGTGCATATTGTTAATTGCCATTATCACATTTGATTTTGTTGTTATCTACTAACAAATTCTGTGAGATGTGCATACTTTCAGAAGCAATTGGGATACCATTCTCTTTGGTGACGGATACGCTTTGCTTGCATATGTTGTTCACGCTTCTCACGCTATTTGTTGTTGATGCTAGTTTGTGGCGCCCTCCGAGCTTTCGCCATGCTTTGACTTGGTTTTTGCGGATTTTTATTATTCATTTAGTATGGTTTCAGGCCATTTGTTGTAATATTACATTTACCACTTTCTAGATATCATGTGAAGTAGGAAATAAAGAGCGTGCACTCGAAGTCGCTGTTTAAAGACCTGTAGCAGGCATTCCGCAATTCATTTGCTATATGTGTTGTGCTTATGTTTGTTTACTTTCTTGTTGATCGATGAGTCACTCAATTTAGCAATTGAGATCACGACTTCGCTCTCAGTGCATGCTCCCTATAGGACTTTATCGCTTTCCATTCTTTCTTGTTGATCGATGAGTCACTCAATTTAGCAATTGAGATCACGACTTCGCTCTCAGTTCATGCTCCCTATAGGATTTTATCGCTTTTTGTTATTTCTTGCTGATTGATGAGTCACTCAATTTAGAAATTGAGATCACGACTTCGCTCTCATTGCATGCTCCCTATAGGATAGTTTTTTTAGACTTTTCTTCAACGTGCTAACCTAGGCAGGATCCCTTTAGGTGTGCTTCCTTTTTGCTGGCTTGTTTGCTTTATCCTTGTACATACCATATTCCCTTAGGATGCGCTTGCTCTGTTTGGACGCAAGTTAGACCTTAGATTGCAACCCACGCATGCTAACATTAAGTAGAAATTTCCCCTTTCATCCTTGACTTAGGACTACCATTGTATGACAACATTAGGTTAGAGATAGGCTAGTCTCCCCATTAGACTCTTTTCTTTCCCTTTTTGCATGTGCATCTAAAACAAAAAACTTCTTTTCTTAGCAAATAAAAAACATGCTAATCTCACTTAAACCCTTTTTCAAGGTAACAAAAATACAAAACAAATTCAAATCATTTTTGTGCGCTCGAGTACCTTTTCTCTAAAACCCTTTTCAAGTAATGACATGATTAATTTACTTCTGTGCCAACGCATAAGTCTCCAAAGGTCGGGCTGCGGCAGAAGGCGGAATTAACATTGTCCATAAAAAACACAAAACAAACAGAAACATGTGAGCTGAACTATGGTAGCTCTGATTCCTCAAAAAGGATACGTAGGCATTGGGGTAGGGCCCAGGCGAGCACAATTTTATTTTCCCTACATTATTTTCTCTTTTCTTTTGCATGCATTCCTTCAGTAGTATAGTAAACAGTAAGCATAGACGAAACACACCCATAAGATGGATAACAAGAGTGGATACCGTAGAGTACTACGGGCGTGTGGGGTGCTAATACCTTCCCCTCGCGTAACAGACTCCCTTACCCGATCTCTCGGTTGCAAGACCGTGAATTTTCCCTTCTCAGGTTTTCTCGATGTTTACCTTTCCCTACATGTGGGATAAAAGACGTTCGATGGCGACTTCATTGTTTGATGATTTTCAGCCGGTTGTTTCACTAGCATGTTATGTGAATGCGATAAATTGAGAAATTTAAAGATTACTACGCTATTACAACACTTGTGGGAGGGGGGTATACAATTTATGAATGGGGATTGCAATAATATAAACCTAATTAATCTATTAGAACCAAATTAAATATTTACAAATATTGGGATAAGTAATGTACAAGATAAATTAAATATGCAAAGATATGTAAATGCAAAAGGAGATTTTGTTTGGTTTTTATGTGAAAAAGTTTTAACCTAAACCTAATAAATAAATCAAGATTAAACTCAAATTAATTAGGAAAAGAAATTATTTTTAGAAAGGATTTTGACTAAACCCTAATATTATTTTATTAAAAGGGAATAACTTTCTTTGAGAAAAAGTAAGTATTTTTGCATTTTTGTCTTGAAAAATAATACTGTATGTGGTATTTATGAGGTATTTTGGTCTTTTTGTATTAAAGTAATATGTTTAATAAATATGAAGAAAAATAAATATTAGAACTAGTTCTAAATTAATTTACCAAGTTATTTAAGAAAAATAGATAATGTATATAACTAAAGAAAATATTTTTTATTGAGAAAAATGAAATAAGATAAGTCAAAATAAAATCTATCTTTTTTATATTTTTTGTGATTTTTAATATTAAGAAAAATAAATTTGGTAAAATAAAACAAAAATAAAATAAGTAAATGAAAATATTTGGGCCAGGGGTGCTGCAAGCAAAGAGGAGGCAGGAGGTTGGCAAAAAAACACACAAGGCCCATAGTTTGAAGCCCAAGCTGCAAAACAACAAAAAAAAAGGTGGAAAATATGGAAATATTGCAAAAGGCAGCGCCAAGGCTCGAACCCATGACCTATGGCATTTTTGCGTGCTGCCTTACCACTAGGGTGGCTATACATCCGTTCATATAAACAAAGGCATAAATATATATATTATAAAATGCCCCCTGAAGGAAACTTCATCTTCAACCTTGAGCCATGGCCGGACCACCTGTATCTCTCTCATTTCTCCATGAAAATGGAAAGTCTAAACATGAAAATTACAATGTTTCTTCTCTCGAGTTCAACCATATAACTTATGTAAACTAACAATCAAAGATCAAAACTAATTTTACTGGCCCTAATTTGAAACCTAATTTTTACAGAAAATTCAAATCCCAAATTCTCTATGCACAACGAATATAAATGAAATCTATGAACATGGTTAGCTTTAGTGCAAGGATATCTACATTTTGTTTTCATAAATCAAGACCAAAGGATGCTTGTATGAAGAGATATAAGTTTAAGTTTTTACCTCTTTCAGTTGAGATCGTGAATGGAGTTTGAACAAGTTTTGAGAAGGCATGAGGATCTGTTTAGCTTGCCTGGACCTCCGTGAGTGTATTCCAATCCTTACCTTGTCTTGAAAGTCCCTGAATCTCCCTACTCAAGTAAACCTGCAAGCTTGAAATGTAAAAAATGGCAGATGGAGGAGGACGAGTTACAGTGAGGTGAAAGGGGTTTGGAACACTTAGATATGATGTATATTTAGTGTTTAGGTGGTTCAAATTCAAAACACACGAGTAGTTCTTGAGATTGCTATGTAAGTTGCAAAACTGCAAGTTATGGAATATTTTCAGTGGTAGAGGGTTTGGGAGAGTTTCTGAGCCTTAGCAATCGTGTTCTAGGTTGTAATTTATTTGTGTATAAGTATCGAAAAGGTTTGACATCAAGCTTCCTCAAGATTTCTGAGTTCTAGCCTTTTGGCTCTATTGCTTGCTTTTGAAGAAAAGTGAGGAGACAAGTCTCTATGTGTTTGTACAAGCCTGATCTGAGTTGGTAGAGGTTCTAGACACATTGCTTTTGGTTTATAGGGATTGTGTGTGAAGAAAGAACAAGTGCAAAGCTCAAGAGTTGACAATTGCAAAAGTTGTGCTTTATCAAAATGCAAATGACAACTTTGTGCCATAAATGGAATTGTAGCTTGGACAAAGGCTCTAATGCTAGGATTAAAGCTCTATCAGTTGTGTAAACATTTAATTATGGAGTGAGAAACAAGTTTGAGGCCTGCAAAGCAAATATTATGCAGCCTAGGCTTGAATTTGAATTTTGGTTCATCATGAAATGGCTTGAAATCAAAGTGAGAAATTTCCAACTTCATCTCTTTGATTCTCCCTACTCAAGAATCATCTCAAGAAGTTCTTGGACATTTTGGAAAGCTTGCAATGTTATATAAAACTCATCTTTGAAATGATTTCAAATATTCCCCTAGGAACTATGTGAAAAATTGGCATGAAGTTAGGTCAAAAACCTGCCTAACTAGGGCAAAATTTCACTAAGTTACTTTAGTTCATGAGCATGTATTCACAAAATTATATCTTGAGATCCAAGAATCTTTAAGAGAAATTATGTGAATCAAAGTTTTAGATTTCATGGATATATACAACTTTCATGTTGGGAACTTCCTTTGAATCATTTTGCATCATGGTGAAAATTTGGCTAAAAGTTGAGAAAAAATAAGAAATTTTATATACTTAGAAAAATTTCTAAGTTAAGAAATTTCAAATTTTAAAACACAATCTTCAATCCTTGATTTCTTGATGAACAAGTTTCATATTTTGACATGTTTTGATGAATTATGATCCTTGGCACTTGATTTTGACCAAAAAGTCAAAGTTTGACTTTTCAGTATACAGTTGACTTTTGATCAGTTGACTGGAAAATTCATCTGTCAATCCAATGGATTTGCAATGTTTTGAACCATGTAATTAGGTCAATATGATGAAATTTAACTCTTGAAATCATACTTCAAACCAATTGATCATTTGCTAGGTCAAAAATCAGAAATTTCCCTTTCACAATCAAAACCCTAATTTTAACCATTTTGCCGTTTTGATAATTTGATCAAATTTCTTGAGGAATTATGGTCCAAACTTGATCAAATGATACATATGGGTTTGAAATGTTGGTTTGGATAAAAAATTATGAAGTTTGACTGTAAATTGGCCATGGTTGACTTTTTCCCCAATACAGTTGATTTTTAGGTCAACTGTCTAATTGACTGATCAAAAGTGTGATTCAAAGCTTGAAACTTGACATGAGTATTCTTGGGGGTCAATAATGATCCTTGAAAGTCATATGAAGCATTGATAGTCCAAAAATCCTTGTGCAAACTCAAACCCTAATTTTGGTCATCAGTGCATGAGGAGGTGTCTTGAGCTGGTCAAACCCTAATCCAGTCTTGAGTCAAAGAGATCTTGTGAGGAAATTCTTTATAAGTGAGAGGGAAAATTTTGGGGTACAACAATAGGGAAACTGGTTCCTACATTGTTGGGTGATTCTTATTACTCTATTCATCTTCGATATTCTTATCATGGAGGGATGATCATCTACTGCATGCCTTTGTTGTATCCGTGGTTTACTTCTCATTTGACTCGGTCTGATGCTTTCTAGGATGTCAGGAAGGAACCTCGCTGGGCTCTGAAGACTATGGCACTTACTCATTCAGATATTGTTTGGTATCATCAGGCTTACCATGATGTAGAGATTATTGACAATTGTGGTAGTTTCTCCAATGTACCTCTTCTTGGTAGAAAGGGAGGAATTAACTACAAATCTGTTCTTGCATGGCGACAACTTGGATATCCGATAAGGGATAAGACAAATAGTATTCATCTGAGTGGTTTCTTCCTAAAAGAGGGAGAAGACCGTAAGGAAGCTAGGGAGAAAATTGCGAAGGCTTGGCGTCACATTCACATGAAGAGTAGGAAGAACTTGGGACCTAGGGGTTGTTTATTTAGATCCTCATATTCAATGGATACAAGCAAGAGCCACTCAATTGAAGATGTTGTATTCCATAGAAGCACCCATCCCTGATATGTTTGTGAAGACCACTCCTCCCCTATTGGATGATGTGGAAGAGCTCCAGCTTGCTTTAGTCAGGATGCAACAGGAAAAGAAAGCTTGGAAGAATAAGTGCTAGACTTAGAAGTATCCTACTGAGCTGACCTGAAGGAGAAAGACGACTTGATTGAGATTCTTAAGAGTCGTGCTTTGGAGATGATGGAGAGTCAAGGGGATTTATTTTCCTATAAACCTCAATCAAGTCTCAGTTACCCACTTACTGACTCTGATGATTGGAAGGGGTTGCCACTAGGTATGCGGAAGAAAACCAGAGGTTAAAGGCTCAGATTGCTAGACCCACAGGGAAGCGTCAGCATGTAGAGTGATCTCCATAAGCTTTGTTTCTTAGGGTTTTAGACTTTATTTTTATCTTATACTTGGGATTATTCAAACTTGTACTGAAAAAGGTTGTAATCCGTTTTGAAGTTATTATAATAAATTTTTTTCAGTATTTCAAATGTGTTATTACTTTGATATTGGCAAAATTGTCTACAAATCTTTAAGTCCCTTGAAATACTAATAATAAAATAAGACATGTGAATTGCATATCATGCATCATACTGTATATTATTCTTGCATTCTTTGTTCATATCCAGGTGTCATACTGAGGTTCTTTACTTTGAACAACAAGCTGTCTCATCAGTACAATACTCGAGCTAATCTCATAAGGAAAATGGATAATCTAGAACAAGAGAATCACGAGCTGCGCGAGGAGGTTTCTGCTCTAAAGGCCGGTATGGCCAATCTCACTGCTTTGATGGAATCTTTGGTGGCTGCTCAGAATCATCCACCTATTGCTCAGCCTTAATAGACAATGGTTACTACTAAAGCTCCGACTGTTCCCGTTTCTGCTACTCCAACTGTTGTTCAAAATTGTATGCCTTTGGGATATCCTTGGGGAATGATAGAGAACTTTATGCCATAAGGTTTTAATCAGGATGCTCATATTACTTCGCTTACTCATACTGCTGCTGCTCCCATATCTCCTTTGGTGCACGTTATCCCTGCTACTAGAAACGAGATTCACTATGTTATACCTCCTTCGGTGAATATGGTCCCGTTTGCTAATGAGTGTATCGCCCTATTCCTCCACCAAGAGAAAGCTTGGGATTCTATGTTCGAATGGATGATTTTCAGGATCAATTTGATAAAATGCAAAAAGAATTGAAGGCCCTCAGAGGAAAGGAGTTGTTTGGGCAAAATGTGAATGATATGTGTTTGGTTCCAAATGTAAAAATACCTGCAAAGTTCAAATTACAAGAGTTCAAAAAGTACAAGGGAAACACTTGCCCTCGTGCTCACTTAGTGATGTATGTGAGGAGAATGTCCACTCATATAGATGAACAACACCTGTTGATTCATTTCGTTCAAGACAGTTTAACTGGTGCAACATTGAAATGGTACATGATCCTGGACAATGCCAGTATTCATTCTTTCAATGACTTAGGTGAGGCGTTTATCAGACAATACAAATACAATATAGACATGGCGCCTGACCGTGATCAACTCAGGGCCATGGTCTAGAAGGATAAGGAATCATTTAAGGGATATGCGCAGAGATGGCGTGAGGTAGCCGCCCAAGTGATTCCTCCAATGGAAGAAAAATAGACGACAAATATTTTTCTAAAGACACTAGGTGCATTCTACTATGAGAGAATGGTGGCGAGTGCACCCAATGATTTTACTTAAATGGTGGGAATGGTCGTATGTTTGGAAGAAGCTGTAAGAGAAGGTCGTCTAACAAAAAGTGAGAGTTCCACAGTATGAAAAAACCTTCATTCGGATTTGTAAAAAATAATGAGTGGGAAAATGATGTTATTCAAGAGAGAAGGGTTAATCCTTCTAGAAGAAATCATCAATGCCATCAACAGGTTGCCTCGGTAACTCTAGTTGTTAATATGGCTCCAACTACGGTCGCTTATCAAAGACCATCCCCTCAAGGAAGTCAAGGGCAAAATAAGAGGAGAGAGCCTTTTGAATCTATCCCTATGAGTTATACAGAGCTACTCCCAGCATTGATCCATAAAAAGTTAGTCCATACTAGGCCACCTCCTACTATACCATCCCATTTACCTTGGTACTACAAGGAAGATCAGACGTGCGCTTTTCATCAGGGTGCACCAGGGTATAACATGGAAAAATGTTATCCTCTGAAGTCCGAGGTAGAGAAAATGGTTAGATCTGGCCTTTTATCCTTCAAAGATGTCAGTCCTAATGTAAAAGATAATCCTCTCCAAAAACATGGAGGAGCGAACATTGTTAACATGGTTTATGGTTGTCCAGGGGACTTCCGCATTTACGATATTAACTTGGTTAGAGGAGACTTGGTAAAGATGCATGCAAAACTTTGCAATTTTAGTTACTATACTCATGACCATGTTGGTTGTGATATCTGCAGTACTAATATACAAGGTTGTGATAAGATAAAGACTGATTTGCAGGAAATGATGGATGAAGGTCTCATCCATATAATCAGGCCTAGGGAAGAGTATGAGGAGGAAGTGAACATGGTCTTTGGATGTCTTGGAAAGTTCAGGATCTTTTATGTGGAACATATGAATGATGATCTCGTACAATTGCATGCTACTTTCTGCCACATGGATGGTCAGGTAGAGCACAACTATGGATCTTGCCGGGTTTGCTGCAGGGATTCTCGAGGATGTTCCATTGTAAGAAAAGGTATTCAGTTGTTATTGGATAATGAAATTATCAAGTTTTCAAGCCAAATATATTATTACCATGAGGTTAACGAGATTGAAGCCTACTCGGTTGAGGAAGAATCAGATGATGAATATGCTTCCGCAGATGAATTATTTTCCTCAAATGAAGATATGTTCTCCAGCGAAGATTCTTTGATGTCAAAATTTTCTGAAGAAGGTGTGAATGTAGTTGTGACGTGTTTCAATGATTATTCCCCTGTTGAAATTGAATACTGTAGCAAGCCAGTTCTTGCCTCTGTGGTAATTTGCTTGCTAGGGCTCGTTCCTTACAAATCAGACAAAGTTGTATCGTACAAGTACAATTCTACTATTTTAGAGGATGGTGTGGAAATTCTCATCCAACCTTTGTCTAATGTTGGAAATATTGATGAGACTAGTAGAGTGACCCACAACGGTCGTGTGTTTGCACCGGTCATTCAGGGAAATGATAATGTTGGTAAGAAGGTTGTGGAAAGTGTTGAAGATAAGAAGGCTGTAGGGGGATCCAGTGGTGCTACCTTGGAGAAGGACGTAGATGATATTTTGAAGATAATCAAAATGAGCGACTACCGAATTGTAGATCAATTATTGCAGTCTCCTTTAAATATATCTATCCTGGCATTATTGATGAATTTTGCTGCCTATAGAGCATCTTTAATGAGGGTGTTGGACCAAGCCTTCGTGGAGTATGACATGCCGGTAGATCAATTCAGCAGTGTGGTAGGTAATATTACATCAGGTAATAACCTAAGCTTTTGCGATGATAAATTTCCTGACGAGGCGAGGAATCACAATCTAGCTCTCCACATATCCATGAACTGTAAAAGTGATTCATTATCAAATGTGCTGATTGATAATGGATCCGCCTTAAATGTGATACCGAGAAGTACATTGATACAGTTGAAATATCAAAGGGATCCTATGCGCCCAAGTTGTATTATTTTCAAAGCTTTTGATGGGTCAAGGAAGTCGGTTATTAGGGAGGTCGAGTTGCCTATTCACATAGGCTCGCATCTGTTTCAGATCACTTTCCAAGTCATGGATATTGTGCCCGCATACATTTGTCTACTGGGAAGGTCGTGGATACATGAAGCAGGAGCTATCACTTCCACTTTGCACCAAAATCTGAAGTACGTGCGCTGAGAAAAAGTGGTTATTATAAACGGGGAGCAAGCATTGCTGATATCTCATCTATCATATTTCAGTGTTGTAGAGACAGAAGAAGCTGTTGTTGGGACACAGTTCCAGGCTCTGTCTGTTGATAATGTAAAGGAAAATGAGAACTCTATGACTTTATTCAAAGATGCTCAACAGGTTGTGCGCAATTGTCCAAGTAAATAATGAGGACAAGTCGTTGATCCTACGGTAAACAAGAACATGGTTGGTTTAGGATTCCCCGCAAAGAATGGCAAAGGGGGAAGTTTGAAGTCAAAGTCTACTATGAGCAGCTATCAGGATCTTTTTCGCAGCGGAGGTTACCTCCATCCAACTGTTTCTGGAGTTAATGCTATTGAGGAGGATGAAGAAGATCAGGAAGTTCCGAATTATGTGATGCCTGGAGTTAAAATCCAGAAATTGGTCACTTATGATGTTCCCTCTTGCATCCATGTCTCAAAGTAATTTGTTTTTGTTAAATCTTTGCAAAAAAGCTTTCATTATGCCCAAGATGAAAGTTGATATTGTATGGGCTTATCTGTTTGCTTTGATCATTAAAATCATAAATAAAAGTTGTCTTTGATTCTCAAATGTTTTTTTTGTTTTTCTGCTTTTTCATGGAAAATGGTAATAAAAAAAACCCTTTTAAATAAAATAAAATATATTTGTAAATAAATCTGCATAATCACTTAATATATGTGTTAGTTTCTAAAAGCAATCACAAATCACATGTGCAGATTAATTAATAAACCCTTTGAATACAATGACCCTTCACCCTCTCCCAACTTTGAATATCCTGTGTTTGTGACGGAAGAAGAAGAATATGATGAGATTCCAGAAGAGGTTTCACGGTTGCTCGAGCACGAGGAAAATTCTATTCAGTCGTATAAAGAGTCATTGGAGACAATCGATTTAAGTTCAGAAGAGGAACCAAAGGAAGTCAAAATTAGAGCATCATTGCGTCCTAATGTGAAGAGCAGACTGATTGAGCTATTAAAAGAATATGTTGACATTTTTGCTTGGTCTTACCAAGATATGCCGGGTCTAGATACTGATATTGTGGAGCATCATTTGCCTTTGAAGCCAGAGTGCCCGCCCGTCATGCAGAAGTTGAGAAGAACTCACCCTTATATGGTAGTAAAAATCAAAGAAGAAGTCTTAAAACAAATTGATATGGGTTTTCTTGTGACATCAGTGTATCCTCAAAGGATAGCCAACATTGTGCTTGTACCAAACAAAGATGGATGAGTCTGCATGTGCATAGATTATAGAGATCTAAATAAATCTAGTCCAAAAGATGATTTCCCATTGCCGCATATTGATATGTTAGTTGGCAACATAACACAATTTAAAGTATTCTCGTTCATGGATGAATTTTCCGGATATAATCAAATAAGAATGGCTCCTGAGGAAATGGAAAAAACAATGTTTATCACACCTTGGGGAACATTCTATTACATAGTGATGCTCTTCGGGTTGAAGAACGCTGGTGCAATGTATCAGAGGGTTATGACAACCCTACTCCATGATCTGACGCACAAGGAAATTGAGGTATATGTTGATGACATGATTTCCAAATCATAGACCTAAGAAGGGTATGTGAAATATTTATTGAAGCTATTCCAGCATTTGAGGAAATATTGTCTCCGCCTGAATCCAAATAAATTCACCTTCAGTGTCCGATCAGGGAAGTTGTTAGGTTTCATTGTCAGCCAAAAAGGGATTGAAGTTAACCCAGATAAAGTCAAAGCTATTCAAGAAATGCTTGCGCCAAGGACTGATAAGCGAGATAGAGGCTTTGTTGTACCCCAAAATTTTCCCTCTCATTTATCAAGATTTTCCTCACAAGACTTATTGGACTCAAGACAAGATTAGGGTTTGGTCAGCTCAAGGCATCACCTTGCACTGATAACCTGAAATTAGGGTTTGAGTTTGCACAAGGATTTTTGGACTATCAATGCTTCATGTGACTTTCATACACCATCTTGGACCCCTAAGATTGCTCATGCCAAGTTTCAAGCCTTGAATCACATTTTTGACCAGTCAATTGGACAGTTGACCTAAAAATCAGCTGTATTGGGGAAAAAGTCAACCATGGCCAATTTACAGTCAAACTTCATAATTTTTGATCCACAACAACATTATAGGCTCCTATGTACCATTGAATCAAGTTTGAATCACAACTCCTCAAGAAATATGATCAGATCATTAAAAGGGCAAAATGGTCAAAATTAGGGTTTTGACTGAGAAAGGGCATTTTCTGATTTTTAACCTAGCCAATGACCAATTGGGTTCAAGCATGATTTCAAGGACTCAATAGCATCGTCTTTACCTAATCACATAGTTCAAAAGATCTCAAATGCATAGGATTGACAGATGAATTTTGCAGTCAACTGATCAAAAGTCAACTGTGCACTGAAAAGTCAAACTTTGACTTTTTGGTCAAAATCAAGTGCCAAGGGTCATAATTCATCAAGATATGTCAAAACATGAAACTTGTTCACCAAGAAAATCAATTTTGCAAATTAGGGTTTTAATTTGAAAATTTTCATCACTTAGAATTTTTCTAAGTATGGAAATTTTCTTATTTTTTCCTAACTTTTCACAACTTTTTCACCATAATGCAATTGGATTCAAAGAAAACTTCCAATGAAAGGTTTTGACTCTCAAACAATCCTCACGATTCCAATTATATAAAATTCATGATCTAACTCTCAAAGATCAGGGAGAATTTCAGTAGCCCTAATTTCTGACCTAATTTTTTCAGCATGTTCAACATTCAAATTCTCTTAGCTCAGTTAAAATAAATGACAACTATTCATATGTACAGGTTCACCATGCTAGAGAATACATTTTTGCTTCACAAATCGTGGCTTGAGGATGCCTAAATAGGGAGATAAAGTTTTTGAAAAATACCTCCTTCAGCTGGATTTGGATATGGCAATGTGGGGACTTTGAGTGAGGCCTGAAGATCGTGTGAGCTTCCTTGAAGTTCCTTCAACCTATTCCAATGCTCAGCTTGCCTTGTGGATGACTGAAACTCTCTGTAGAAGTCAAGCTGCAACCTTTCAAAATGAAAATGGTGATGGCTGAAGCAGGGGTTACAACAACAATGTAAGGGCTTGGATAGCTTGGATATGATGTGGATGAAGTGTTTCAAGTATCAAGAGGCAAAACGCACAAGCAAAATATGACTTGGCTAGGATCTTGCAGAAGCTACAATGTTTGGGCAGAAATTTGTGTTTTTTCAGTTTCAGAGTGTTTTGGATGCTAGGTATTCGTGTATTGGCTTGTGATAAGTTTTTCAATGTGTATAGAATAATGCCAAGTCCTCCCTTTATCAGCTTGTACAAGTTTCTCTCTTTTGGCCAACTTTCTTGCATTTTAAGAAAAGTGACAAGACTCATGCAAAAGGCATGTACTAGCTACCTCAAGGGATGATAATAGTTGGTATGCTTTTCTTAATTCCTGTGGAAATTGTATGTACCACAAGAACAAGTCCAAGGCTCAAGGCTGATAAAGTTGGAAAAGCTTGCTTTATGAAAATGGCAATGTGCCCTTTATGCCATTTATGGATTTATTTCTTGTACAAAGCTCCAAAAGCCAAAATAAAGCCATTATCCGCTGAGTTAGCATTTAGTTATGGAGTTTAGAAGGGGTTTAGGACCTGTAATCCAAGGTACAAGCATGCTTGATCAGATTTGCAACTTGGTGCATTGTGAAAATGGCTTGATCAAAAGTGACAAAATGCCATTTTCTCTTCTTCGATTCTCCCTAACCACAAATGATCTTGGAGAGTTCTTTGACATTTTGGAAAGCTTGCAACATGATATACAATCCATATTTGAAATGAATTTTGAGATACCTCTTGGAACTAGGTGAAAAATGTCCATGAAGTTGGGTCAAAATCCTGCCTAAATTAGGGCAAATTTTCACTAAGTTAAAAAGTTTATGGACCCCTATTCACAAATTCATATATTGATATCCAAGCATCTTTTGGGAAAACTTTGTGAATAAAAGTTGTATATTTCATGGAAGACTACAACTTTCATGTTGGAAGTTTTCTTTGAATCCAATTGCATCATGGTGAAAAAGTTGTGAAAATTTGGGAAAATATAAGAAAATTTCCATACTTTGAAAAATTCTAAGTTATGAAAATTTTCAAATTAAAACCCTAATTTGCAAAATTGATTTTCTTGGTGAAAAAGTTTCATGTTTTGACATATCTTGATGAATTATGACCCTTGGCACTTGATTTTGACCAAAAAGTCAAAGTTTGACTTTTCAGTGCACCGTTGACTTTTGATGAGTTTACTGCAAAATTCATCTGTCAATCCTATGCATTTGAGATCTTTTGAACTATGTGATTAGGTCAAGATGATGCTATTGAGTCCTTGAAATCATTCTTGAACCCAATTGGTCATTGTCTAGGTTAAAAATCAGAAATTGCCCTTTCTCAATCAAAACCCTAATTTTGACCATTTTGCCCTTTTTATGATCTGATCAAATTTCTTGAGTTGTGATCCAAACTTGATCAAATGTTACATAGGAGCCTATAATGTTGTTGTGGATAAAAAATTATGAAGTTTGACTGTAAATTTGCCATGGTTGACTTTTCCCCCAATACAACTGATTTTTAGGTCAACTGTCCAATTGGTTGGTCAAAAATGTGGTTCAAGGCTTGAAACTTGGCATGAGCAATCTTAGGGGTCCAAGATGGTGTATGAAAGTCACATGAAGCATTGATAGTCCAAAAATCCTTGTGCAAACTCAAACCCTAATTTCAGGTTATCAGTGCAAGGTGATGCCTTGAGCTGACGAAACCCTAATCTTGTCTTGAGTCCAAGAAGTCTTGTGAGGAAAATCTTGATAAATGAGAGGGAAAATTTTGGGGTATAACAGCTGCCCCTGTTCAATCTTCTTGAACCTGAAGAGTTAGATTGGCGAGTTTTGTCGTTCGTGACTCGAAGGTAAAAGATGATTGGACACTAGAGTGCCCATAAATTTGCACTCGTCAAAGTGTAGTTGAGGGAACGGGCTTAAAGATGCCATTTGGAGAGTTGATAGAATCTTGCTGGAGATGGGCTTGTAGATTCCATCCAAGAATGTTTGTTGTAAGTCAAAAGAATGAGGATCAGAATGGTGTCCGTATCTGGAACGTATATGCGCTGTATCTGAGTAAGCAATAGAATAGCACCCGTGTCTGGAGCATCTCTGAGCTGGGGAAAACCAGAATAAGTGACAGAATGGAAACCTTATCTGGAGCGTATCTGGACTGTATCTGAAGTTTGAAAGATGAAACTGAATAAGCGACATAATGGCAACCGTGTCTGGAGCGTATCCGTACTGTATCTAAATGTTGAGGTCTGAATGAGTATAAGAATGACTTTCGTGTCTGGAGTGTATATGTACTGTATCTAGAAGTTTGATCTGAATGAGAAATATAATGGCTTCCGTGTCTGGAGCGTATCTAATTTGTATCTGATAGTTGAAATCTGAATAAGTATCAGGATGGCATCCGTATCTGTAGCGTATCTGAACTGTATCTGAAATCTGAATAAGTGACAGAATGACTTCCGTGTCTGGAGTGTATCTGTATTGTATCATGATTGTATACTGTTAATGATAGCTTGTTAATCTTATCCTGAAAAGGGTAAAATGTTAGCTGAAACACAAAGTTATGTTGCATGAAATGCATGATGCAATGAATGTGTCTTATCAATGTTTATGATATATGGATGTAATGTATGCGCATGTAAGCTGATTTGCTGTCTTGCTAAGGAAAATAAATCCTTGACTGCTGCCGGGGAGAATAAACCCTTGACTGTTGAGGATAAGAAATCCTTGGCGACTGTTGGGGATTAAAAATCCTTGATTGCTGAGGGTAAGAAATCCTTGGCAACTTCTGTAGGGATGTGAGGATCCTTTATGTCTTGAAGTTGGAGTACTGACAAGAATTCTGTTGCGAGCAATTCCGTATACTGCTTGGGTAATCTGCTTGGAGAGTCCAGAGAATTTGATGACTTCTATTGGGGATTACACAAAGGAAATCCTTGATTTGCTGGAGAATAAGGAAGACTCTGACGACTTCTGTGGGGAATTAAGAATGAGAATCTTCATTCTATTGGGGAGCAACGAAAACTTTGGCGACTTCACTGGGGAATTAAGAATGAGAATCTTCATTCTGTTGGGGAGAAATGAAAATTTTGTGGGGAAGAAAGCTTATTGCTGGAGAGTAGGTTCATGAGTTTTTCGGTCGTCTGCCATTCTACTGGGGAGTTATCCTAGGTTGGGGAGAGACAAAAAATTAATTCTTGTTTGGTTGATTTCCAAGATTCAAGATAACTTGCCGGAGAGTTTAGAGAAACTGGATGGTTTCCGCTGGGGATTGGGAGTTTAAAGTTTTAACTCTGATGGGGATTAAGGGTTTGAAATTTAGCTCCGCTGGGGATCTAGATGATGTACTGTAGGGATTGCTCCCGGAATAGTCTAAAGACGTTTTCCTATTCTTTCAACCTGACAGTAATTGTTCTTTTCCACTTTGTTTATTTGTAAATAGTAATTATGTTCAAATGCATATGTTTATCAATGAATCATTGGACGTTTTTGCACATAAAAACACAAAGGTAAAGAAAAAGGCAAATAATTTTCTATACTTTGGAAGAGATATCTTTGTATTTACTTTGAATAAGTATTTTGTACAAAGGAGACAGACATCCTAGTAAGAGGATGGTGTCATAAAAGTAAGAAAAATTTATACAAAGAAAGATAGCTATGTGTATAAAAATCCCATCGGGTTTCCATTCCGCTATAGCCTTCGTATCTCTGAATATCTTATCCATTCGCTGCTTCATCCGAAGATGATTGGATTGATCAGAAGTTCCAGATTTGTCCGTGAAGAGATTGTCCTTAAAGTGATCCGACGAGACATAGTCATACGCTTTAATTCCCTAACTTTTTCCTGGACCGCCCTTTCGGGTTTTCAGTCCACCGGGAAACCCTTTTTTGCCCAAGTCGCCCTTTCGGGTTTTCAACTTGCCGGGTGTACATATTTTTTTATACTTTTCAACAGAATGAAGATTCTCATTCTTAATTCCCCAGCAGAGTCGCCAGTTCTGTGATGCGGTGGGAGAACTGACTTGGGGTTTTGCGTTTGTGTTCGCAAATGTTGCGGTTAGCAATAGTCGCCACAGACTTTTCTTTTATCCAAAAAAGGAAAGGTAAAAAAGCAAAGGAAAGACCTTTGAGATTGTTTTTGGGTTCGGGGGGTAGATTATAAAAAGGGAAGGTGCTAGCACCCTTTTTATCCATGGTTTTCCATGGGCTCTTAGTTACTTGTTTAGATCACTTGCTTTGCTTTTGAAATTGTTTGAAATGGTTCTTTGTGTGGTTTTGAAAATATTTTGAAAAGAGGCCACTCGTTTAGGCAATCTTTGTAATCATTCTCGTTCGTAAGAATGTATACAAAGATGTTTGTCTTTTGAAAATGTTTCAATGTTTTGAAAGGTGTTTGAAAAATGTTTTGAAATGTGTGTGTGTTTGTTTTATTGAAAATAGCAAGGATTGTTTTGAAGTTGATCAAGTAACTAGAAGCATTCTACCTACTCAAAAGTATTTCTTGTACATTTTTATTCCTTTGACATTGTTGATTTACTATTTATTTGGTGAGCAACCCTATCTTTGGATGTTAAACGGGACGGGCGTGGGTCATTGTATGACCATGATAGCAATATTTGCAAGTATCTTAGCAAGTTTCGAGGGACCAAGATCATCTTTGTTTAGGCAACCTTTTGATAGGGTCATCGAGGGACTATGATCTTTTGTTTTGTTTTATTTTGCCAAGATACTTTGCATGCATACCATGGCCATTTTATTTTAGGCAACCAAGTGGAGATACCTTAAGGGTGTTTGTGTGCAAGTGTGTTTATTGCATGCATTTTTATCTTGAATTAGGTTTTTCTATTTCATTGATTTTATCTTGCCATACATATCCTAATTGCTAGCATTTATATTTGAAAGCGATAAATTATGGGAATATAAAGTCCTACGCTATTACAATATTTTAGGGATGGGGGATACACACTTATAAATGGGGAATCCAACGAGAAAAATAAAGAAAAATAACAAGGGGAAGAAAAAGAGAAAGAGAGAGAGAGAGGGCTAGCGCGCTGCTGAGAGGAAGTCAGAAGTTCTGACCCAGGCCTGTTGCAGGATATCAACCTGTTAGTGAAACTGTATGAGTCAGAACTTCTGACTCTGGTGCGCTGCAAAACAGAAACCTGTTAGTGGGGAGGTCAGAAGTTCTGACTCCCATGTGCTGCAAAATAGAAGTTTGTTAGTGGGAAGTCAGAATTTCTGACCCTGCTGGGAACACAAAAAATTTCAGAAGTTCTGATATCATTGATAACAAAATAGGTCTCGGAAGTGCTGGCGTCAAAGTCAGAACTTGGTTTCCCGCTGTGCTAGTCAGAACATCTGCAATTTGGTTATTTCTCCCCAAAATAGAAAACATGCCTAAGGCACTTTCAGCAGGTATAATGGCGCCTCAGAAGTAAAGAGAAACAGAAACAAAAAAAAAATCAGAGGCAAGTATGCCTTTGCTAATTCTGACTCTGAGTTTCAATTTCTTCAAGACAGTTCTGAGCTGATTCGTTCTCCACTTAAGCATGCAGAGGCGTAAAAATCTCAGAGCGTAAACAACGTCAGAAGCATGATATTTACATTGTGTTTATTGAGCATGCAAATCTGATGATGCTTAGCAGCATGGTGAGAGTCAGCAGGTGCTTACCTTGCTGTTAGAAGAAAAATCTGTGAATTGGAGCTAGTCTTAACTCCAATGGTGTTCTGGACAGGTTCTTTTTGAATGGGTGGATGGAGAGTATATATATATATATATATATATATATATATATATATATATATATATATATATATATATATATATATATATATATATATGGTCAGAAACTGTATGGGCGTTTTCTAGTCAAGAAGAAAATTGGGTACAAATGAAGTTTGGAAGCAGGAGGTTCGAAGTTATGAAAAACTGGGAATTTTGGCAGAGTTTCACAATGTTTTCTTGCTAGAATTTTCTGTTCCTCTTCTAGCAATTTTTCTGGGTTTTTTGACCGGGGTTTTTCAGTGGACAATGGTGCTCTATTTATAGGCAAGTCTTTGTGAATTTTTAAACGTTTGAGTGGCGCCAATACCATGCAATAGCTGCTGACTTGCTCTTGAAGGAAGTTCATGAAAAGTTATGATGATGGACAGCTTTTCAGCCTAGGCTAGAACAGTAAGTGAGGATTGAGGAAAAGTGACACCCATAGGAGAAAAGTGGCGCATAGATCCATTCCTAAGCCTGCACGAGGGTGTTACTATGCCACACGTGGAGAGACCCCTTGGATGAATGCTCAAAAGTGGTTGTGAGCATTAATGAGCATTAAATGGTGATGAGATTTGTCAAAATCAGAAATCTTGTAATAGGAGATTTTGCATCATTACCTAAAACCTGAGCCAACAGTTCTGCTTCACCAAAAAACAACGCAAACTAAACTCTAACCTTGGCCTCATGTTGCCTCAACAAATTCTGAGGGTTTTCTAGACTTTTCAGCATGTTCTTTTGATCTACCTCTAAAAACTCTAGACTTAGAGATTCTGCTTCAGTATTATACCCAACCTGCTGATCCCATTACCTTCTGATCCCGGTACGTTCTGAAGGAGTTTCAGGCTTTGTTGCCTTCTTTGCATTTCTCTAGCAAACTCTGGCTGAACTTGCGTAACTGCTGAAAGAGCCATGTTCTGTTTAAAGATTACATGCTGAACCAACGTTTACAACCCCTAACTGAGTTGGTGTAGCTGCTGAAGATCCATGTTCTGACTGAATGTTATGTGTTGAGCCAAGTTTTCAACTTCTAACCGTTTCTTCCTGGAGGTTGGTTCAGAAGTTCTGAAGTGCCATTTTTTCTTAAACACCCTTTTTTTAGAAAAATTCTAAGTATTTAGAATTTAACTTTTTCAAGGTAAAAATTTGATTTTTTTGAGATTGCAAATGACCACTTTGCTTTTGTAAATGGTTTACTTGGAAAGGAATGATAATTCAGGGCTTGGATTTAAAAGAAAATCTGGGAATCCAGGATGATTTCCTGAAGAACGAGAGGGCAAATTTTGGGGTACAACAGGCTTCCTTGGGCGTCTGAATCATATTTCCAAATTCATCTCCCACATGACTGCAACATGTGAACCAATCTTTAAGTTTCTAAAAAAGATCAGGGTTGTGTGTGGATAGAGGATTTCCAGAGGGCATTAGAAAGTATCAAAGAATATCTACTTGAACCTCTTATCTTGATCCCTCCCATTGAAGGAAGACCATTGATCATGTATCTAACAATGTTAGATAGTTCTATGGGATGTATTTTGGGACATCAAAATTAAACAGGAAAGAGATAATATGCCATATACTATCTCAGTAAGAAATTTAATGATTGTGAGTCACGGTATTCTATGTTGGAGAAGACATATTGTGCTCTGGCCTGGGCGGCAAAGCGGTTGCGACAATATATGCTGAATAGTACTACTTGGATGATTTCCAAAATGGATCTAATTAAGTATATTTTTGAAAAGCTTGCTCTTACTGGGAGAATTTCCCGCTGGCAAATGTTATTGTCTGAATATGACATTGAGTACCACACTCAAAAGGCCATACAAAGCAGTGTGCTGGTGAATTATCATGCTCACCAACCGGTAGATGACTATCAATCTGTCAAGTTTGATTTCCCTTATGAGGATGTAATGTTCTTAAAAGCAAAAGATTATGATAAACCTTTACCTGGGGAAGGTCCAGGTTCTTAATCTCACTGGGGCATGGTATTTTATGGAGCCTTGAATGCTTATAGAAAAGGAATTGGTGCGATGATCATCACTCCACATGGATCACTCATTCCTTTTACTACAAGGCTGACATTTGATTGTACTAATAATATGGTAGAATATGAGGCTTACATTATGGGTCTCGAGGAGGCCATTGATCTTAGAATTAAAGTTCTAGATGTGTATGGTGATTTGGCTTTGGTTGTTAATCAGATTAAAGGAGAATGAGATACTCGTCACCCTGGCTTGATCCCTTACAAAGATTATTCTAGAAGACTACTACCCTCTTGTGATATGGTGGGAGAACTGACTTGGTTGTTTTTCGTTTGATTGCAAATGTTGCGGTTAGCAAGAGTCGCCATCGACTTTTCTTTTATCCAAAAGGAAAGGTTGAAAATAATAGGAAAGACCTTTAGAGATGTTTTCTTGAGTTTGGGGGGTAGATTATGAAAAGGGAAGGTATTAGCAACCTTTTCATCCGTAGTTATCTACAGGCTCTTAGTTTCTTGCTAGATCACTTGCTTTTGTTTGAATGTGTGCTTATGGTGTGGGTTTTGAAAGTATTTTGAAAATGTGACTTTGTAATGGCTCTCGTTTCTATGAGAACGCGTACAAAGTGTTGTTTTGAAAATAGTTCAAATAAGTGTTTGTGGAATGTGTTTTTTGAAAGTGATTTTGAAAAGGTGTCTTCTTTGTAATGGCTCTCGTTTCTATAAGAACGCGTACAAAGTGTTTGTCTTTTGAAAATGTTTCAAGAAGAAAGTGTTTTTTTTAAAGTGTTGGTATTTGTTTTGAAAATAGAAAGGATGTTTTGGTTTGAAAATGAGCAAGCAACTAGGAACATTCTGCCTACTCAAAAGTCTTTCGTGTTTATTTCCTCTTTCCTTTGACATTGTTATCTTACCATTGATTTGGTAAGAAACCCTATCTTTTGATGTAAAAGGGACGGGCAAGGGTCATCGTATAGTCATGAATAGAAATGATGTAAGATATCTTAGAAAGCTATATCACAAACTGTGATTTATCACTAAGATAAGTTTTGCACTTGAGAAAATAACAAAGTAATTTGTGAGCAGCAGAATAATTTTCACGTAAGATGTTTCTTTGGTTGGTTAGTTGGCTTGCAATAAATGACTTCTATTTATAGCATGAGGAAAACAACTGTTACTGCCTTCAAAAGTGAGGAGCAATTAATGTTTGCGTGTTAGCTTGCATTATTGCTTTTTTCAATGAACTAGCGTAGAGACACTTGAGTGCTTTAGCGGTCTTTGCATTAAATGAACAAACGGAACTGTCAGAGCTTGTTTCCTGAAACTTGACAAGACTGTTTGCTTCTTTAATCTTTCAGAACTTGCTTCAGATCTTGCTTCAGAATTTGCTTGCAAATAACTTCTCATCAGAGCTTGCTTGCAAAATACTTCTGAACAGAGTTTGCATGGAAACTTGCTAAGATTAGAGGATGCTTTAACTTGCTTCTTATCAGAGCCAGCGTCAGAACTTGCGCTATATAAATAGTTCTTTCATCAAAGAACTTCTTCATTTTTATTCAGCTCTGCACGTAAAATGATTTTCACCTTAGAAAATACTTTAGTTAAAACATTATCTAAAACAAAGAAATATGCTCATCAGAGTATCAATTATACAAAATATATTTTATTGTTATCATCAAAACTATGAGATATGATAAAAACCAATCTTGTACTAACAATCTCCCCTTTTTTGATGATGACAAAAATATTCAGGTTTTGAAAAAAAACTGAACAAGAGATAAGAGTCTCCCCCTGAAATAAATATTTCTTTTTTGAAAAAAAAACAATAGATGTATAAGAAAAACTTCCTGAGATTTTTCTTCAGAGCTTTGAGATTTTTCTTTTAGGATTTCTTCAGCAAGTCTTTTAAAGATGATGTTCAGATGATTAAACTTCCAGAGTTTAGTGATACCTGCAAAATTCTTTAGACAGAGAAAGAAATCTTTGTATTTTGTTAGTAATGTTTGAGACACTTAGTCCCATAACTGTTAATCAAAGATTAGATCAAAATACTCAGTTTCTCCCCCTTTTTGTCATAATCAAAAAGTATAAAAATAATTAAAGAGCGTAAAAGGTTTTTATAAAAAGGTTCATAGGTACAAAACAAAACAAAAAATTAGAAACATAATGACACTTAAGATTTTCTAGAAACAAGAGACAAAAGAAGATTCTTGATTTCAGATGAAGATTCCTCTTGCTTCATCATCCAGTTTCTGATTTCCTTGTTTGTCTCATCCTGCTTGTCCAAGTGCTCATGAATAGCTTCATTTTCCTTCTTAAGCTCATTCAAAGTATCCATAACCAGTGAAGTAGGAGCAGAAGATGAAGTAGCTTCAGCAGATATAATCTTTGGTGTAGAAGCAGTTGAGTCAGAACGAACAACATTTGAGAGAAGATTGCTCAGATCAACCATAAGAGTTGGCACACCTTTTGGTGCAGCATTATCAGAAGGTTGATTAAACATATTTATTACCAGAGGATTTTAATCTTCAGAGGCATCTTCAGACTCATCTTCTGAAATGTCTATTTGATTAGCAGGAGCATTGGCAATCAGCAGAGTAGACTTCTTGTCCCAAGCATCAAGAACTTCTGATTGGAAGGCATGCAGATGTTTGGAGAAATTCTCAAGCACCTGAGAATGACAAATGTCTTGCAATTTCAGTGATTCATCATCTAATGTTCGTCTGAACATTTCCCACAGAAGATCTGTTGTTGTTGGGTTCATGTTGCTGCTGCAGTCTGCCTTCAGCAGGTCTATCCAAGCTTGTACTTCTGTTATAAAATTCTGAAAACATACATTTACATCTGGCTGGACAGGTTTGGGAACAGCCTTTTTGTAGGTTTTATTTTTCAGAAATTGTAGGGATTCAAAATCAACTACAGTTTTCATAAAGTCAGTTGGTTCAAGAGTTTCTAATTGTTCAGGTGTTTCTGTTTGGTCAGGATTTTCAGATGGTTCAGGTGTTGCTGATGGTTCAAGAGTTTCAGATGGTTCATGAGATGGATTGAGGATATGTTCTGGAGATTGGGGAGGTGAAAGCGTTGGTGAGTTAGGTGTTGGAAGTTCTGGAGATATGGGTGGTGTGACGTCAGGAGAAATGATGATGGTGTTTTCAGCAGAGGGGGTAGGATTTTGTGGTTGAGTTATGTTCAGAGCAAAGTATTCTCAAAGGGTAGGATGAAGGGTGGCCTTTGCGTGGCCAGAGGTACGCTTATTCCAAATATTCTCCAAGAGCCATCATACCATTCAGAAGGTCTTGGTGATAAAGGTCTGGGATGTGTTTGAGAAAAATTTTCAGCAGTATTATTTTGTGAGATATGTGTTTGAGATGGTTGTGTTTGGGTTTCAAGAGAGTCATCAGAGTTAAAATCACTTAAGTCTGATAAACATTGATCTATTAGAGGGTTTGTAGAAAGAGGTTCAGAGGGAATGGTTAAATATATGTCTACATCTATGTCACCTAATGTTTGAGGTTCAACAGATGTAGATATATGTACAGAATCATAAACAAAAATAGTCTCAAAAGGTGTACCTGATTTCTTCTTCTTCTTCTGGGGTCTAGCAGAGGGTCCTTCAACTGCTTTCCTTTTCATTGGTTGTTGGAAGACAACATCTAGAGCTGCTTCATTTCTACCTTGAAGCCAGGCAGGATCAATTGGAGTTCCACTTTCTTTGCAAATTGCAATGTAATGCAGAATGATACGAGGGTGATCTCCTGAGTTGAAAAGTGGAAAGTCAGCAATTGGAATTCTTCTTCTGGTAACGGTTGCTGATGCGTAAGGGGTAGGTTCCACTAGAAGTTTATCAATGAGCTTTCTTTTCACCAGATTCTTTCTTGTCAGTGCTTTCCCACACGTAGGCTCTAACTCCCCCAGCAGGTTTGCGTCGTCCAAATGTGCAATAAGACCATTCTCTGTCAGAATGTCTGAAATCAACCTTCTCATTAGAATCCAGTTCCTTTTGGATTTAGGGTTCTTCATTCTCTCTGCTTCCCTTGTTTCCTTGACATGTGTCCAGAGGTGATCAAACAGAAGGTAGGGTAAATCAATCTTTACATTCGTTCCCAGACAGAACAGAAGGTATTGCTGGTCAGCATTTATATAGTCAGGAGAACTTGTTTCCTTTCTATGATGAATGCAGCCATGGATGATTCTAGCCCAGATCATGTACTGATTCTTCAAGTCTCTGACTTTTGTTGAAGCTTTCCCGGTTGTAAAAATTTCAGCATGAACTCTTGACATATCCATTCTACCATTTGAGACTCCAGTGACTCCATTGCCTTCAAAACCCAATAACCTCCTGATGAGATTTTCAGTGATTGAAATTTCCTTACCCATTACAAATGAGAGAATAACCTTTGGTGATGCAATGGAATGAATCCAAAATTCCTTTACAAGATATGGAAATACAGGGCCAACAAGACGATTAAAGTAATTTCCCCATCCTTGAAATTCCACTGCAGGAAGAAGGTCAAACCCATTTGCCTTTAGGTTTTCAAAGTCCACCATCAATTCACTGATTACTTCTAAAGTTTCAACATGAATAAGAGTGGTTCTTTCAGGGATGATGTATTGTTCAACTTGAGTGCTTTCAGAAGGAGTAGAAGATGAAGCCATTAGAGCACTTAGGTTGAGATGAAAGAAAATGGGTTACAGAAAATACACAGAGACGGTTTTGAAATTTGAAAGAGGAGGTAAAAAGTGAGAAAGGGGTTTTACAAAAGTATTTATAGGTAAACTATTGAGAAAAAGGGTTTTGAAATAAAACTGTAAAAAGAATTTAAAACAAAAAAAAAATTAATTAATTTTTTTTTAATCTTTACTAGCATTTAATGATTTTGACAATGAGGGGAAAGCATGGGATTTTGAACAAATCATAACAGTTACCTAGGAACGACGTCAATAGCATAGCACACATGACCTTTCAGAAATACAACACGTGTTCATCTCCTGAAGGTTGCATGAGACAGTTGTTTGATATAATGAATTGCTGAACTATACTTGTAATGAAACGTTAGAACAATTCAGAACTTTATATATAGTTTATGATGTAACTTATCTTCTAACTTATGAAGAGTTGTTAATCAGAACATTCATTTCAGAACATTATTAAATCAATCACAGAAGATAAATACAATTTCATTCAGGACAAAATTCCATACTAATATTTTTCAGAATGAATTTAAATCTATCTTCAGAAAGGGGTTTGGTAAAAATATCAGCCCATTGATGGTCTGTGTTTACAAAGTTTAAATTTACAATTCCTTTCTGAATGTAGTCCCTTATAAAATGATATTTAATTTCTATGTGTTTTGCTTTAGAATGCAAAATGGGATTTTTAGAAAGACAAATTGCAGAGGTATTGTCACAGAAGATAGGAATCTTACTTTCATAGAGATTAAAATCTTCTAGGTGACTTTTCATCCAGATCATCTGAGAGCTACATCCAGCAGCAGATATATACTCAACTTCTGTTGTTGAAAGTGCAATGGTAGCTTGCTTCTTGTTGTACCACGAGATAAGGTTGTCACCCGGAAACTGACAGCTTCCAGAGGTGCTCTTTCGTTCAATTCTATCTCCAGCAAAGTTAGCATCACAATAACCTACTAGTCTGAATTCTTTTGATCTTCAGTAACACAGACCTAGATTAATAGTACCTTTCAGATACCTCAGAATTCTCTTAACAACAGTTAAGTGAGATTCTCTAGGATCTGATTAGAATCTAGCACATAAACATACGCTGAATAATATATCAGGTCTAGATTCAGTCAGATAGAGAAGGGATCCAATGATACCTCTGTAGAGTTTCTGATCTACCTTCATATTTACCTCATCTTTTCCAGAATGCATGTAGGATGCATTGGTGTCTTTGCATCTTTACTTTCTGACATCTGGAATTTCTTCAGAAGTTCTTTAACATACTTCGTCTGATGTATGTAAGTACCTTCTGGAGCCTGGTTTATTTGTATTCCCAGAAAGAACTTTAATTCTCCCATCATGCTCATCTCAAATTCAGCCTGGCGACTGGGGAAAAGGTTTCATTATAATCAATTCCTTCTTGTTGACTATAACCTTGTGCAACTAGTCGTGATTTGTTTCTGACCACCTCTCCTTGCTCATTTAATTTGTTTATGAATACCCATTTAGTTCCTATAATATTGAATCCTTTAGGTCTTGGAACTAGATCCCACACATCATTTCTGGAAAATTGATTGAGTTCATCTTGCATAGCTAGGAGCCAATCATTGTCTTCCAGAGCTTTATCAATAGAGGTTGGCTCAATCAGAGATACCAATCTAAACAATGATTCTTCATCGATTCTGAGGGAGGATCTTGTTCTGATGGGATCTTCTTTCTTTCTAATAATCACGTCTTCTTTATGAGCTGAAGAGATTATGGGAAACCTTTTCTGAGAGGGGTGTTCAGAGATTCTGAGATTATCCAGAGCATTATCAAGAGGAGGATCTTCTGAGTTGTCCTTTGCTTCTGACTTTTTAGAGTTTGAGAGATGATCTTCTGTACCTACAGAAATATCAATTGTTTCCAATGGTTCTAGAACCAATAATCTTTCCTTTATAATTTCCTCCAAATTTGACGTCTCCTCCAGATTTAAATTCCAGGTTTTGGAACATAGACTTTCTTCCAGTCATGTGTCGTGAGCATCCAGAGTCCAGGTACCATGACTGGTGTTTCAACTGAGTTGTTAAGGACATCTGCAACATATATTATTTTCTCCTTAGGTACCCATATCTTTTTGGGTCCTTTTTGGTTAGAGTTTCTAAAGTTCTGTTTGAACTTTGGATTAACATACAAATTTTCAGAGTGAGATGTGTATTTAATATCATGTGTGTGCCCAAAACTAAATTGTTTGTTCAGAGGTTTACATGAGAAAGCCATCTTAACAACTGGTTTTGGTATATATATTTCCTTCCCTTTGGGAGTTTCATATCCAATTCCTCTTCTGTTGTTTCCACTAACTCCATAGATCATTGAAGCCATTTTGCTTCTATCTACGCTTTTAGCAAGAAAAGTTTGAAAACTAGCGTCATATTCTTTAAGAATATCTCTTGAACTTGACGCAGAATCTGAAATAGAAATTTTTTGAACTTTTTGAATTTCCTCTTTGAGTTTAAAATTATTTTCTTTGAGTTCAGAGTTTTCTGTTTCAAGTTTCTCAAGATCAGATGCAAGACCCTTTTTGAGTTTCTTGTATTTGATTTTTAGTTGACTGTAGTTTTCAGTAAGTTCTGATAAACTTTCTGCAAGTTCAGCTCTAGTAAATTCAGAGAATACCTCTTTTGGTTCTGACTCACAGACTGAGTCATCTACTGTGGTAGCCTTAAGAGCTAGGTTGATGTTCTCATCTTCTGAGTCAGATTCATCTTCAGAAGATTCTGAATCGTCTCAGGTGGCCATCATGCCTTTCTTTCTACCAAACTTTTTCTTTGGTCTTTCTCTTTGTAGTTTTGGATAATCACTCTTGTAGTGTCCTGGTTCTTTATATTCATAGCAGATTATATCTCTTCTGTTTAACTTCTTATGTCCAGAAGATTCTGGTTTATCTTCTGACCTCTTGTAGTTCCTGAACTTCTTCTGTCTGTCTTCCACATCTGGTTGATCCTTTTGGAGAGCAAGGATAGTTCATCTTCTTCTAATGTAGGTTCTTCAGAGTTTCCTTCTTCTGCCTGAAAAGTGTTAGTTTCACATTTTTAATAGATTTAAGGGCAACAGACTTACCTTTCTTCTGAGGCTCGTGTTCATCAAGTTCTATCTCATGACTTCTTAAAGCGCTGATGAGTTCTTCAAGAGACACATTGTTCAAATCTTTTGATACTTTGAATGCAGTAACCATAGGTGCCCATCTTCTGGGTAAACTTTTGATAATATTCTTAACGTGGTCTTCCTTGGTGTATCGTTTGTTCATAACTCTCAGGCCAGCGATCAGAGTTTGAAACCTCGAGAACATAGCTTCTATAGATTCACTTTCTTCCATTTTGAAGGCTTCATACTTCTGGATGAGAGCCAGAGCTTTAGTCTCTTTTACTTGAGAATTTCCTTCATGAGTCATTTTGAGAGACTCAAACATGTCATGTGTTGTATCTCTATTTGTGATCTTCTCATATTCCATTTTAGAGATGGCGTTCATAAAGATATTTCTAGCTCTGTGGTGATTTTTGAAATCTACTTTTTGTTGTCTATCCATATTCTTTCTATCAATCTTGTTTCCTTTTGAGTCTACAGGATGTGTGTAACCATCTAAGACCATATCCCATAAATCAGCATCATGACCTAGAAAGAAACTTTCTAGTCTATCTTTCTGTGATACGGTGGCCAGAACCGGAACTGTTTGAATGCTGGTTTGCGTTTTGCGTTTGTGTTTGAAAAATGTCGCGGTAAGCAAGAGTCGCCACCGAATTTTATTTTATCCAACAAGGAAAGGAAAAAAGCACAGAAAAATTCCTTATTCGAGATTTTTTGAGTACCGGGGGTAGATTATAGAAAGGCAAGGTATTAGCACCCTTTCTATCTGTGGTTTTCCACGGGCTCTTAGGTACTTTCTCATCATGTTTAAAATTGCTTCTTTATGTTTGATTTGAAAAAGTTTTTGTTTGACTTCGATTTAACCCTTGCTTCTGTCTTCAAGAGTGTTACACAATGTTTTTGAAAACTTTGTTTGAAAAGAGTGTAAGTGTGAAGAAGTTTGTTTGTATTGAGCAAGTACCTATTAGCATCTACCTACTCAAAAAAAGAATTGTTCTATGTTCGTTTCCTTTAGACATCACTATCCTACTATTAGTGAGTAGGTAGCACCATCGTTGGAGTTTCAAGGGTCAATTTGAAAGGGACATACGATCACTAAAGCAATGTTAGGATGTCTTAGTAATAACTCTAATATCTTAAGATCGTATTCGAGGCAGCAATTCCGAGGCAACCTTTCCGAGGCAACTTTGATCTTTGAGACAAAAGAGCGACCACTAAAATATCCTATACTTAATGACCGTTTACCGAAGGCAACCGAAATGAGAGTATACCCTAGGAGTGCGCATGTGCGAGTGATTCAATTTCAAGTTTATTATCTTGGCACATTTAAGGTTTGCTAACTGTTTTAAAGTTACTCATACATTCTTGTCATGCAACCCTAATATTCATACATCTAACAGTTAATATTTTGCGGAAGTTAAAATGCGGAAAATAAAGCTAAGCTATTACAAGGCTTCGGGTATTAATTACATAGCCAAAAGAAACCCGTAAAAAAATGATAAATGAACGGAAAAAATGTCCCAATTAATCTATTACATCTTGTGAGCAATTACGTCAATATGGTAAAAATAAATGAAGCGCGCACGAATAGAGACGAAAGGAAATTAGGGTTTTGACCCCGTCTAACCTAATTAAAAGGAAAAATTATTTTTGTTGTTTTTTAATTATTTTTAAGAAAAAGGATAAGGTTTTTAAATTAACTACAAATCTAATTAGTAATTAAATTAATTTAAAAAAAATAATTTACATGACCTATTTTTGTATTTTGGTTATTTTCTTAAGAAAAAGAAAATAGAAATTAAATTAAGCTAAACCCTAATTTCTAACTTGTTTTAATTTATTTACAAAATAATTAAAGTTACCCTAAAATTAAATAAACTAATTAAATTAATATTTGTATAAAAAATAAATTCTAAATCTAATTGGATGAAAATATTATTTTTGTGATTGTTAATAAAAAAGAATTGATTTTATGTTAGTAAAAATAACTAAATGAATTAATAAAGAAAAAAAGAAAAAAATAAGAATTAGGCCTGAAATTGGTAATTTGGAGGGTATGAACAACAATTCTGGGCCCAAACACACTTGGTCCACGTTTGAATTTCCAAGATTCCATGTTGCCTGTTGACTGGAGTGTATCATGGTCCTTCATGTGATGGCATTCAGATCTGGCCATCTGGAGATCCAATGGTGGAGCCTTGAAGGTACATGGTGATCTCCCTGCCTTGTGTGCACGTCTGATCAATTAAAGAAAAATAACATGAAATATGGGGGGGACCTGGGATTCGAACCCAGGTCCTGTGGCCTTCTCCACTTACCTCCACGCCAACTGAGCTACATGTGCGCGTTGTATACGCAATAATAACAAACAATAATATGTAATAAAGGGAGTTAATGGAAAAAAATAAAATAAAAACGCGCCAGAATTCAAATGGACGAATGAGACGGAGCCACGCATGTCATCCCTGTCCTCTCTCCGTTGGTAAAAGTCATAGACTTTTACCCACGGACAAATGTCCGTCACTACAACCCAGGCTTGTTTCAAAATCTCCCATGGGCATGATAAATGGAGTCTAAGGCCATGAATCAAACTGTCTTGGCCTATTGAGAAACAATTTCACCTGTACACAAAGATCCTAAATCGAAGCAAAGAACCCTAACAATGGTGGATTCTGATATAGCCAATAAAAATGCAATTAATTGTTATAGCTAACTTGCAAATGCTTCAAGGAATAAGAATATGTGAATGATTCATGTTGAAGATGCCAAAATAAGGTGATTCGATTTCAAGAAAGGTTCAAGGTCGTGAACCACTTACATTGAGTTTTAGTGCAGGAAAATTCTTGTTCTTGATTGGTATAGCTTGCTTGCAATCCCAGGAAACAAATGAGAGGACTAGTAAGTAGAAAAACAAATTACCACTTTTCTTTTATTTTTACAAGTTTGGTTCTGCCTTTGTGCGCATCTAAAGCTTGTGATTTTGGTCTACAATTGTACCCTATATACCACTGATTGAATTAGGGTTGCCAAAGTGTTCTCAATTTTTATAAATTATGGCTTTTGATCTTGATTTGATTCACTTGAAAATCTTTCTAAAAATAGGCCAAAACCAATCTTTTTGTGCCCACATACGCCTTGCACAAATTGATTCACTTGCTAGCTGGATATAAGACCTGAAATGTGCACAATATCTTGAAGTTTCAATGATTTGGATTTTTTCATGATTTGTTTTGATTTAAATGATTCAATTGAAATAAAAAATCAAAATAAATAGAAAAAATAATATAAATACAAATGGGAAGAGCTAGGGCTCGTGGACCATGCTACCAACTCAAAACAAGTGCAAAAAATTAGGCCCATTTAGCAAAAATTGTAATTTGAGGCACTTTTGACTTTTGGCAATTTTGAAAAAAAGGTCAACTTCACCAATGCATAACTTCCTCAATTTTTACTCTTTGAATGTGTTATTGGAATTTTTAGGAATCTTGAGATGTCCTCTAAGCAACCCTTTTTGTCTCATCTCAATTGAGTCTTCCATGTTCATGTATGAAGCTTTGACAAAAAAGGTGTTTTTGTTGATTTTTCAAAATGACCTATAATGTCCAAATTCATAACTTCTTGTGAGTGCATATTTTGAACTTGGAAGCTGAGATGAATTGTAGGGAATTGCATCCTCTTCAAAATGATCTTTTGTTGGGTCATTTATCATAAAGTATGAGAAAGTTATGCTTGGTCAAATTTGGGTTGACTTTTTCTGCAAAACCCTAATTTAGCAACTTTTGGGTTTTGATGAATTGTGAGAAATCCTTGATGAATCATGATCAACCCTTTATAAAATGTTGAATAATACTTAAAAATTAGGATGTTGACCAAAAATCTTGAAGTTTGACTGTATGTGGGCCACAGTTGACTTTTGCCCTAGCATAGTCGATTTTTAGGCCTTTGAGCAATTGACTGAGCAAACTTCCTCTGCAAGGCTTGAAACTTGACATGAATGATATTGAGAACATATTAGGACAATGGTGATCATTTGGTATCCCTTGGACTCAAACATATTGATGCAACATGAAACCCTAATTTGGGGTAGACTGTCTTAGGAGAGAGTTTGTCTGGTCAACCCCTTGGACTTCCTTGAGCAACTTGAGGATCTTTCTTGAAATGTTTTGAGAAATATTGGAGGGAAAATTTTGGGGTACAACACTTTCCAATATTCAAAATCTTCTCCATCAAACACAGGAGGTATGGGGTAGTTATTATTGTTTTGTTCAGTTGTCGTAGTGTTTTCCTTCTGGATCTTTTTCTGACACTGTTAAGTGTTAGCGCTCAGAGTCAAGCTTTGATACCAATTGAAGGGTGAGAAAACACTTAGAAGGGGGGTGGGGGTGAATAAGTTTTTCCTTTTTCTTTTTCTTACTAGCTCAACAATCATGGAAAGACACAGTTATTTTTATCCTGGTTCGTTTGAACTCAAACTACTCTAGTCCATCCTCCAAGGTGATTTCTCCTTTCTCAACAAGGACTTAATTCACTATAATCAAACAGATTACAATCACACAACCAAATTGCTGTAACTAACAATACAAAGCACAAGTAAACTTACAAGTGACTAACACCACTAAGACTCAAACTAGTCCTAGCCTTCTTGAGAAATCTGACCAAGCTTGGTCTTTCAAGGAACAAATACAAGAATTAAATCTTTACAATAGTGAAATTAATTGCTTCTTAGAAAGCTATATCACAAACTGTGATTTATCACTAAGATAAGTTTTGCACTTGAAAAAATAACAAAGTAATTTGTGAGCAGCAGAATAATTTTCATGTAAGATGTTTCTTTGGTTGGTTAATTGTCTTACAATAAATGATCTTCTATTTATATCATGAGCAAAACGACTGTTACTTACTTCAAAAGTGAGGAGCAATTAATGTTTGCGTGTTAGCTTGCATTATTGCTTTTTTCAATGAACTAGCGTAGAGACACTTGAGTGCTTTAGCCGTCTTTGTATTAAATGAACAAACGACACTGTCAAAGCTTGTTTCCTGAAACTTGACAAGACTGTTTGCTTCTTTAATCTTTCAGAACTTGCTTCAGATCTTGCTTCAGAATTTGCTTGCAAATAACTTCTCATCAGAGCTTGCTTGCAAAATACTTCTGAACAGAGTTTGCATGGAAACTTGCAAAGATTTGAGGATGCTTTAACTTGCTTCTTATTAGATCCAACGTCAGAACTTGCGCTAAATAAATAGTTCTTTCATCAAAGAACTTCTTCATTTTTATTCAGCTCAGCACGTAAAATGATTTTCACCTTAGAAAATACTTTAGTCAGAACATTATCTGAAACAAAGAAATATGCTCATCAGAGTATCAATTATACAAAATATATTTTATTGTTATCATCAAAACTCTAAGATATGATCAGAACCAATCTTGTTCTAACAATTTTATCTTTCCATACAAACCCTAATTTACTAGCATTTATATATAAAGCATTAAATTGTGAAAAATAAAAATACTAAGCTATTACATCAATAGGGAAGGGGGTGTACAAATTTACAAATGGGGATTTTGCAAGAAAATTAAATCTAAATAATTATTACAACCATATTGAATATTGTACACGATTTGAATAAAAATGCAAGAATATAAATGAAAACAAAAAAAGAAATGATTTTTGTTTGGTTTTTATGAAAAGGTTCAAACCTAAACCTAATCAAGAAAAATGATTAATGAAAATTAAATAAAATTAACTTTAACTAAATAAGAAAAGAAATTAACTAAAAAAATATTTTTTAGGGTTTTATTTATGAAAAGGTTTTAAATTAGTAAAGATAACATGAATATTAATTAATTAAAGGAAACCTAAGTTCTAAATTAATTTTAATTGCAAGAAAATAATATAATAGTTAAACCTAAACCTAAATATTAATTATTAAGAAAGAAATTAATTTATTAAGAAAATGTTTTTGTTCTTTTAGTTTTATAAAACAAATAAACTAAATAAGTGTAAAAATGATAAATAAAATATTTTTTTGGATTTTTATTAATAACAATAAAAAAAATATTATTATTAATAATAATAATACTAATAATAATAATAATAAAGGAAATAAAATAAGATAAGAAAAAGAAAATAATAATGAAAATTGGGCCAGGGGGTGCTGAACATAGTCATGGGTTAGTAAAAGAAAAAAGTAATCAGGCCCATGTTGGAGGCCCCAAACCTGTTCAAAAAAAAAAGGAAACAAAAAAATATGAAAAAAAGAAGCAAAACGGACGTTGGGGCTCGAACCCAGGTCCAAGGGATGACAGGCGCGCACTTTAACCACTGGGGTGATGATACATCCATTAAAATTGGCACAACAATAAATACATAACACATAACTTGCCCTGACTGTACTTCATCTTTAACCTCCAGTCAAAGGATCTGTAACTTGCTCATTCTTCAACCATTTTCAAAAATGTAAACATGAAACTTGTGTATTTTTTCACCACGAATCCAACCATGTAACTAATTTAAGCTAACATTCAAAGATAAAGATAAATTTATGAAAGTACCAAATTCTGACCTAAATGTTTCAGCAAGTTTAAACTCAAAACTCTTCATGCTCAAGCAACATAAATGAAATCTATGGACATGTATAGTTTCAGGGAAATGATATCTACATTCTATCTTCACAAATGCAAGCCTGACAATGCATATATGAATTGTTCAAAAGTCAGAAAAATCACCTTGCAAGAGGGTATCATATTTTGAGTTTGAGCAGCTTTCAATGAGTTCTGGTGATTGGGTTAGCTTCCTCAAGTTCCCAGGAAGCTAATGTGATGCTTGACTTGAGCTGAAAATGGCTGAGGAGTTCTGGAGAAGTCCACTTGCAGTGCTCTATTTTTTGAGTTTGGACAATGGTGGAAATGGAGTTACAGAACTGTAACAGGTATTGGGATGAGTTGTATTTGATGTTTAGAAGCTTTATGAACCAAAAGGCTTAGAAACGCATGAGGGAGATGTGAGTTTCATGTTTTTGGTCAGATTATGCAAAAATGGAGTTCTTGTGTGTGATTCTGAGTTCTAGGGAGTTTGAGGGCTTAAGCATGCGTGTGTTTTGATGCAAACAACTTGTGCATAAGTAAGGAAAAGGTTTTGAGGCTTGAGTGGGTCAGGTATTTGCTGAATTTCCATAGCAATGAGGCTATCCTCCACTTGTTTGTACTTGTCATCAGCGAGAGGATATTGTTCCTCAAAATAGTTGGCTTCGTCTTCATAAATCTCCAGATTGTTGTCTTCTTCATGACCATCCCCCATGTTGGATGGAGTTGGAAGATCTAGAGCTGCCTTTACTGGTCCCCTAAGTCTTCTTCCCAAGTTCAAGACGCCTACTGACTTCTTGGACTTTTTCTTCTTGTCTTTGAGAAGAAGAGTCTTCAGGTCCTCTTGCCCCTTAGCCAAAGCCTGAAACATTTGTTGGAATTTGGTATTTTGAGCTTGGATATCTTTCACCGTTTGTTCCATATCCATATTACTGAAATAAACAGTAGGAAGATAATGAGGCCCGTTGGAAGAAACCTGTCATGATATGATGCATGATATGTGGATGCATGTTTTCAAGGATCTCGCGGGGTTAGTAGTCACTTAAAGTTTTGATTGGAGAACTTTGTATCGGTGGATGTCCTTCCACAAGAATTAAGCTCACCATGTCAAGTGGGTTGTAGCCCTTGACTCAAGTTTGTTGTACTTGATCTTTGACAGCGTTTGATTAGAGGAAATAAATCCTCTTGCCCCTTGATAGACGTCTGGTTTAATGTAACCCTGCATCAAAAGGCCCTCGAGATCCTTGAAATGGTTATTGAAAATGTTATGGTATGATGTTATGATGTTATGTACAAGTATGCAAAGTACGCAAGTTGATATAAACATATACAAAGCAGACAAATCCTTAGGTTTAGGCTTGTACGAAGTTTGTAGGTAAGTACCCTCTTGAAGTTTAGTTGGTTCAAACTGTCCTAGTAATAGTAACCGGGTTCTAAGGGATCTCAATATCACCTACCTTTCCAACAAGCTTCGTTCAATAGGCGATTGACTCGTAACCAAACAAAACTCAGGGTCAAGTCTCAATGAGTGTAGCATCGAGTATCAACCAATTTTCAGCTTTACACTGAAACCGGCTATCTCAGTACTTCCTAATGGCCAAGTTGGTCAAGTATGGTTCTAAGGTCAGTTAGTGCTTCATGACACCGCTCAGCGGCCCCGTATTCTCCTCGTTTCAACACAAGGGATACTTGTACCAACAAATGCGTCACACTAATGTAGCTATTGCTTAGACCATGTCGGTATACCCCGCACAATTTCCACAATCTATTACTACTTACCTAAAAGGTGCCCCAGATCCGGGTAGAGGAAAAAAAACAAACCCAAACAAGGAACCATAATGTAAAGCATGCAAGTCAAACAAGTAAAGCAAGTAAATGTGATCTAACCCTAAGGTAACCCCACTTTTAAAATATCCCCAACAGAGTCGCCAGTTCTATGATACGGTGGGAGAACTAACTTGGTTGTTTTGCATTTGATTGAAAATGTTGCGGTTAGCAAGATTCGCCATCGAATTTTCTTTTATCCAAAAGGAAAGGTTGAAAAGAACAGGAAAGACCTTTAGAGAAGTTTTCTTGAGTTCGGGGGGTAGATTATGAAAAGGGAAGGTATTAACACCCTTTTCACCCGTAGTTATCTACGGGCTCTTAGTTGCTTTCTAGATCACTTGTTTTTGTTTGAATGTGTGCTTATGGTGTGAGTTTTGAAAGTATTTTGAAAATATGACTTTGTAATGGCTCTCGTTTCTATAAGAACGCGTACAAAGTGTTGTTTTAAAAATAGTTCAAAGAAGTGTTTGTGGAATGTGTTTTTTGAAAGTGATTTTGAAAAGGTGTCTTCTTTGTAATGGCTCTCGTTTCTATAAGAACGCATACAAAGTGTTTGTCTTTTGAAAATGTTTCAAGATGAAAGTGTTGCTATTTGTTTTAAAAATAGCAAGGATGTTTTGGTTTGAAAATGAGCAAGCAACTAGGAACATTCTACCTAATCAAAAGTCTTTCATGTTTATTTCCTCTTTCCTTTGACATTGTTATCTTACCATTCATTTGGTAAGAAACCCTATCTTTGGATGTAAAAGGGATGGGCAAGGGTCATCGTATAGTCATGAATAGCAATGTTGTAAGATATCTTAGCATTTTCTTTGAGGGACTAAGATCATTTTTGAAATGTAACTTTGATAGCGTCATCGAGGGACTATGATCTTGTATTTTGTTGGTTTTTGCTAAGACGTCTTACATGCATATTATGACCATTTTCATAAGGCAACAAAGTGGATTTACCCTAAGGGTCTAAGTGTGCAAGTGTATTGATTTACATGCATTGTGTTGTCTTTGAATTAGGGTTTTCTAAGCATTGATTTTATTTTTCCATACAAACCCTAATTTACTAGCATTTATATATAAAGCATTAAATTGCGGAAAATAAAAATACTAAGCTATTACATCAATAGGGGAAAGGTGTACAAATTTACAAATGGGGATTTTGCAAGAAAATTAAATCTAAATAATTATTACAACCATATTGAATATTGTACAAGATTTGAATAAAAATGCAAGAATACAAATGAAAACAAAAAAAGAAATGATTTTTGTTTGGTTTTTATGAAAAGGTTCTAACCTAAACCTAATTAAGAAAAATGATTAATGGAAATTAAATAAAATTAACTTAAACTAAATAAGAAAAGAAATTAACTAAAAAACGATTTTTTTAGGGTTTTATTTATGAAAAGGTTTTAAATTAATAAAAATAACATGAATATTAATTAATTAAAGGAAACCTAAGTTCTAAATTAATTTTAATTGCAAGAAAATAATATAATAGTTAAACCTAAACCTAAATATTAATTATTAAGAAAGAAATTAATTTATTAAGAAAATGTTTTTGTTCTTTTAGTTTTATAAAACAAATAAACTAAATAAGTGTAAAAATGATAAATAAAATATTTTTTTTGGATTTTTATTAATAACAATAAAAATAATATTAATAATAATAATAATAATAATAATAATAAGAATAATAATAATAATAATAAAGGAAATAAAATAAGATAAGAAAAAGAAAATAATAATGAAAATTGGGCCAGGGGGTGCTGAACATAGTCAAGGGTTAGTAAAAGAAAAAAATAATCAGGCCCATGTTGGAGGCCCCAAATCTGTTCAAACAAAAAAATATGAAGAAAAAAAAGAAGCAAAATGGACGCTGGGGCTCGAACCCAGGTCCAAGGGGTGACAGGCGCGCGCTTTAACCACTGGGGTGGTGATACATCCGTTAACATTGGCACAACAATAAATACATAACACATAACTTATCCTGACTGTACTTCATCTTAAACCTCCAGCCAAAAGATCTCTAACTTTCTCATTCTTCAACCATTTTCAAAAATGTAAACATGAAACTTGTGTATTTTTTCACCACGAATCCAACCATGTAACTAATTTAAGCTAACATTCATAGATAAAGATAAATTTATGAAAGTACCAAATTCTGACCTAAATGTTTCAGCAAGTTTAAACTCAAAATTCTTCATGCTCAAGCAACATAAATGAAATCTATGGACATGTATAGTTTCAGGGAAATAATATATACATTCTACTTTCATAAATGCAAGCCTAACAATGCCTATATGAATAGTTCAAAAGTCAGAAAACTCACCTTGTAAGAGGGTATCATGTTTTTAGTTTAAGCAGCTTTTAATGAATTCTAGTGATTGGGTTAGCATCCTCAAGTTCCCAGGAAGTTAATATGACGCTTGACTTGAGCTTAAAATGGCTGAGGAGTTCTGGAGAAGTCCACTTGCAGTGCTCTGTTTTTTGAGTTTGGACAATGGTGGAAATGGAGTTACAGAACTGTAATTGGTATTAGGATGAGTTATATTTGATGTTTAGAAGCTTTAGGAACCAAAAGGCTTGGAAACACACGAGGGAGATGTGACTTTCAAGTTTTTGGTCAGATTATGCAAAAATGGAGTTCTTGCGTGTGATTCTGAGCTCTAGGGAGTTTAAGGGCTTAAGCATGCGTGTATTTTGATGCAAACAACTTGTGCATAAGTAAGGAAAAGGTTATAAGGCTTGAGAGGGTCAGAATCACCAGATGTAGAGTTATGGCTATGTTACTTGATTTTGAAGAAAAGTGAAAACATGGTTTCAAGGCAAAGTACAAGCATGGGATGAGTTGTTTAGAGTCTTTAGACAAGTTTATTTTGGGTTATAGATTGTGTATGATCAGAAGAGAATAAGTGCAAAGCTCAAGAACTGATTTTTTGCATAAAGCTGCTTTTCCAAAATGGCAATGTGCACTTTCTTCCCAAAATGGAAATAAGCATGGGAAATGCATTGAATGCTTGAGTTGAAGCTTCTTACAGCTTTGAAAACATTTAATTATGGATTTCCTAGCAAGTTTGAGGCCTGCAAAGCAAATATTGTGCAACCTAGCATGGATTTGAATTCTTGTTCATCATGAAATTCTGCCTTGTAAAATAACTTGAAACCCTAACTTCTGGCCTTCGATTCTCCTTGCTCAAAAATGATCTCAAGAAGTTATTTGACATTTTAGAAAGCTTGTAATATTATCTACAACCCCTCTTTGAATCACGTTTTCCAAATCCAAATGGAACTATGTGAAACTTGGCTCAGAAGTTAGGTCAAAATCCTGACCAAAATGCTCAAATTTTCACTAAGTGTTTTAGTTTTATGACCATGATTTCATGGATTAATAACTTGAGATACAAGAATTTATAAGAAGAGTTGTGTAATGGAATGTTTTATATCTCATTGAGATCTACAACTTTCATGTTGAAAGTTTCCTTTGAATCATCTTGCATCATGGTGAACAATTGGCTCAAAGTTGTTAAAAAATATGAAGTTTTCAACACTTAAAAAAATTTCTAAGTTTGGAAACTTTGACTTTTCAAAATGAAATCTTGACTTTTTGATTTCTTTATGAACAAGTTTCATATTTTGACATGTTTTGATGAATTTTGATCTTTGACACTTGATTTTGACCAAAAAGTCAATGTTTGACTTTTCAGTGTACAGTTGATTTTTGATCAGTTGACTGAAAATCAACTAATCAATCAATTGATCTTGACGGATGTTTTGAGTCATTCCATTAGGTCAAAATGATTCATTTGAAACCTTTAGATCATGTCTCAAACCAAATAACCATTTGCTAGGTCAAAAATCAGGAATTGCCCTTTCTCAGTCAAAACCCTAATTTTGACCATTTTTCCCTTTTGATGATCTGATCAAATTTCTTGAGAAATTGTGGTTCAAGTTTGATCAAATGACATATATTAGTTCACAATGTTGATATGGATAAAAAATTATTAAGTTTGACTGTAAATTGGCCACAGTTGACTTTTTCCCCAATACAGCTGATTTTTAGGTCAACTGATCAATTGACTGACAAAAATGTGATCCAAGACTTGAAACATGAGAAATCTTTAGGGTCCATGATGATCCATGAAAGTCATATGAGGCATTAAAAGTTAATTTATCCTTGTGCAATTTCAAACCCTAATTCCAGTCATCAGTGCTTAAGGAGGTGTCTTGAGCTGATTAACCCTAGTGCAGTCTTGAACCAAAGGAGATCTTGTGAGAAAATAATTGATAAATGAGAGGGAAAATTTTAGGGTACAATACCTTATTTAACAAAGTTTAATTCCACTATATTCCAATATATGAAAATCAGATGGCATACACTTTGGCAAATATGGCTTCTATGTATCAAGTTAATACTTGGAACAATGTGCCTCATATTACGGTATGACGTTTGGATAGAACGGCTCATGTGTTCATAACAGAGGATATGGTAGATGAAAAACCTTGGTATTCTGATATCAAGCATTTTATCTGGACCCAGGAATACCCAGTTGGTGCATCAAATAATGATAGAAAGACATTGATAAGGTTGGCATGCAGCTTTTTCCTCAATGAAGATGTACTGTATAAAAGAAATTATGACATGGTCTTGCTCATATGCGTGGATGGACACGAAGCAAACATGTTGATGCATGAGGTTCATGAAGGTTCATTTGGTACCCATGCCAATGGACATTCAATGGCAAAAAAGATGCTTAGGGCAGGTTACTATTGGTTGACAATGGAATCTGACTGTTACAAATTTGAGAAGAAGTGCCATAAATGCCAAATTTATGCTGATAAAATTTATGTACCTCCAACACTTCTCAATGTTATTTCTTCCCCATGTCCTTTCTCTATGTGAGGTATTGAAATTATTGGAATGATTGGACCAAAGGCGTCAAATGGGAATCGTTTCATCTTAGTGGAAATTGACTACTTCACCAAATGGGTGGAGGCAGATTAATATGCTAATGTCATTAAACAGGTGGTAGTGCGCTTCATCAAGAACAGTCTTATATGTCATTTTGGTGTGCCAAGCAGGATTATCACCGACAATGGTTCAAATCTGAATAACAAAATGATGTCTGAACTTTGTGAGGAAATTAAGATTGTCCACCATAATTCATATCCCTACAGTCCAAAGATGAATGGAGCTGTTGAAGCAGCCAATAAGAATATTAAAAAGATTATCCAGAAAATGGTGGTTACATATAAAAACTGGCATGAGATGCTGCCTTTTGCTCTGCATGGTTATCGAACATTTATACGCACTTCAACAGGGGCAACCCCGTTCTCTCTTGTATATGGTATGGAAGCAGTGCTCCCCGTTGAGGTTGAAATTCCCTCATTGCGTGTGATAATGGAAGCCAAGTTGATGGAAGCTGAGTGGGTCCAGAACAGGTTTGACCAGCTGAATTTAATTGAAGAGAAAAGAATAACGGCCTTGTGTCATGGTCAATTATACCAAAAGAGAATGAAGAATGCTTTTGATAAGAAGGTCAAACCTCGTGAATTAAGAGAAGGTGACCTCATACTCAGGAAGATCATGTCTTTTAACGCTGATTCTAGGGGCAAGTGGACTCTCAATTTTGAAGGCCCATATGTTGTCAAGAAAGCCTTCTCTGGAGATGCATTGATTCTTGAAACAATGGATGGAGAGGAGTTCCCACGTCCCGTGAATGCTGATGCAGTCAAGAAATACTTTTCCTAGAAAAATAAAAGAATGGCTCACTAAGACGAAAACCTGAAAGGGAGGCTTAGACAAAAAGGAGCGTCTCGGTAGGCCGAAAACCCGAAAGGGCGGTCTAGGAAAAATTAGAGACATAAACAGAACAAATTTTCCCGGTAGGTTGAAAACTCGCAAGGGCAACCTAGGAAAAAGTTAGGGGTTCTCTGGCAAGTAACTGCATTAGATAAGACATGATCAATGGAGCAACCATCTGGTTGGATTTTTCTACTCTTCAACTGAAGTCTCTGCTCAGGAATTCAAAGTTATTAGAGAGAATAGTGGTCATTGTAACTCAATGTATCTTTTCCAAAGTATATTACCATGTTCCAAACTTTGTAATCACCTATAGAGGCTTTCCATTTGCAGGCTACCATTCTATTAATAAAGTTTGAGCTTTTTATCCAATTCCTTGCAGTTCTTATTTTATTCAGCTTACAAATATTTCATTTCTTATTGATAGTAATGATTAAAGCAAGCAGATTAAATAACAAAATTATTTTTTTGGAAAGAATTTACAAATTAGTTATTGCTTTAAATTTTGTGACACAAGGAGAACAAAATTAGTGACTCCAGGGACGGACAAACTCAAAGTTTGGTTTCCCCCAAAAGGCTCTCCCAAGGCACTTTTGTTGAGATGAGTTTGACCTCCGTGTTTTTTTCCAGTTAGTTAAAGATGGTACCAATCGATGTACGACTCAGTTTTGGGTTTATGATCCCGTTTTCCCCTAGCCAAGTCTTGTTTCATTTGAATCTCAGGTTTTGCAAGATATGAAGACTTTATCCAAGATTCCCCAGTGAAGGCTTTACTCATATAATAAATGTATTTTCTCCCCGTGCATGCTGAGTTGGACTCATTTGCGAAGTGTCTCCCTTTTTGAAATACTAGCATTTTGTTTGTTTGCCCGATAATCAGACAAGGGCAGTGTCTTATTTAAGAAGTCTTGAAACGGTTGTCAACTTTTTGGGTTTTCCCTCGCCAAGTGATAGATTAGATTTAGAATCCCCTTAAGTTTTCTTGCTGTAATGTTTAACTTCTTGAATCCCCCCAAGTGAAGATAAGATAACATACTTCTCTAAAGTTTCTATCCTTATAAGGTTTCATAATTTCTCCCAAGAGAAGTTGGTGCAATCATCACTCTTAGTATTAAAGAATGTATCTTGGTGTCCCCTTTCGACGATGTGGTATTTCCCTCCCCAATAAAGTTAATATGTTATCCCCAGTCGATGTCTCGACAATGTGATATTGTTTTCCCCAGTGAAATCAGCATTGCAAACTCTGGCAAAAGTGTGAACTTTGAACATTTTGTTTCCCCCGTTGAAGTCTACGTGGTTTCCCCGGTGAAATTAGGAAGGAGATATTATATCACCATATTCCCTTCAATGTGTTGTTATGGTTTGTTCCTTCCCAATTAATTTAAGCTATGAAACCGGAATTTTCTCCCTCAGTTGGTGCTTACTTTCTTATGGAATTTCCATCCTGAATGTTTTTTTAGCCGAGTTTTGTCTGTACCCATTTTGGTTTTGTATGTTTATCCCCAATGGAGTATGTTTGTTTTGTCAGCATATACATCATAACATTCATACTTTCATACATTTATCACACGTAATCATTTCTCATTTGCATTCATTAATGTTTTGTTGGTATATTACTTTATTTTGCAAAGTTGTGTTATCCTCTCTCCAATAGAATGTCAACCTTAAGCAGAAAATATATATCCTTTCAATTTCCCCACTGAGCTATCCCTCGTGGAATAAATTTTGCTTCAGCCTTCCTTACATCTCGTTATCTGGATAGAATTTTTTTCCCTTTTTAGTGTATTTCTCACGAGGTGATATTGGTTGACTGTTTCATTCCGATTGATTTCTGGTCTTAATATTTGATCTCTAGCCAATTTATTATTCGGATTTCGGCAAGGTTTGAGCCCTGGTTTGAGAATGTGCATTTATTTTGCGTAAGAATATTCTATCTCCTCAACATGAATTATATTGGAATTTCCCCAAGAAGTTCTATCTCTTTCCCCAGAAATCCATACTTATTTTTTCAAGGAGTCATTATTGCAATTCCTCCTCATAGTAACAAGAAGCAAGCCTCTTTATTTGAGCAACCTAAAATTCCCCCAGTGAATTCGATAGCCCCCCGAGAAGATTCAAATGTTGTTACTCCAATGAATGGTAGCCTTGTCATTATGGAAGGTAGTTCATTTATGAGATGTTGTTACTCCGATGAATGGTAGACTTGTCATTATGGAAGGTAGTTCATTGTTGAGGTTGTTGGTACTCCAATGAATGGTAGCCTTGTCATTATGGAAGGTAGTTCATTGTTGAGGTTGTTGGTACTCCAATGAATGGTAGCCTTTTCATTATGGAAGGTAGTTTGTTGTTAAGGTTGTTAGTACTCCAATGAATGGTAGCCTTGTCATTATGGAAGGTAGTTCATTGTTGAGGTTGTTGGTACTCCAATGAATGGTAACCTTGTCATTATGGAAGGTAGTTCATTGTTGAGGTTTTTGGTACTCCAATGAATGGTAGCCTAGTCATTGTGGAAGGTAGTTCGTTGTTGAGGTTGTTGGTACTCCAATGAATGGTAGCCTTGTTATTATGGAAGGTAGTTCGTTGTTGATGTTTTTGGTACTCCAATTAATAGTAGCCTTGTCATTATGAAAGGTAGTTTGTTGTTGAGCTTTTTGTTACCCCAATGAATGGTAGCCTTGTCATTATGGAAGGTAGTTCTTTGTTGAGGTTTTTGTTACCCCAATGAATGGTTGCCTTGTCATTATGGAAGGTAGTTCATTGATGATATGTTGTTACTCTAATGAATGGTAGCCTTTTCATTATGGAAGGTAGTTCGTTAATGAGATGTTGTTACTCCAATGAATGGTAGCCTTGTCATTATGGAAGGTAGTTTGTTGATGATATATTGTTAGTCCGATGAATGGTAGCCTTGTCATTATGGAAGGTAGTTTGTTATTGAGGTTGTTGGTACTGCAATGAATGGTAGCCTTATCATTATGGAAGGTAGTTCGTTGTTGAGGTTTTTAGTACTCCAATGAATGGTAGTCTTGTTATTATGGAAGGTAGTTTGTTGTTGAGGTTTTCGGTACGTCAATGAATGGTAGCCTTATCATTATGGAAGGTAGTTCGTTGTTGAAGTTGTTGGTACTCCAATGAATGGTAGCCTAGTCATTATGGAAGGTAGTTCATGGTTGAGGTTGTTGGTACTCCAATGGTTGGTAGCCTTGTCGTTATGGAAGGTAGTTCGTTGTTGAGGTTGTTGGTAATCCAATGAATGGTAGCCTTGTTATTATGGAAGGTAGTTCGTTGTTGAGGTTTTTGTTACCCCAATGAATGGTAGCCTTGTCATTATGGAACGTAGTTCGTTGTTGAGGTTTTTGTTACCCCAATGAATGGTAGCCTTGTCATTATGGAAGGTAGTTCATTGATGAGATGTTGTTACTAAATAAATGGTAGCGTTGTCATTATGGAAGGTAGTTCATTGATGAGATGTTGTTACTCCAACGAATGGTAGCCTTATCATTATGGAAGGTACTTCGTTAATGAGATGTTGTTACTCCGATGAATGGTAGCCTTGTCATTATATAAGGTAGTTCGTTGTTGAGGTTTTTGGTTCCCCGATAATTGGTAGCCTTGTCATTATGGAAGCTAGTTCGTTGTTAAGGTTGTTGGTACTCTGATTAATGGTAGCCTTGTCATTATGGATGGTAGTTTGTTGTTTAGTTTTTTGGTTCCCCGATGAATGGTAGCCTTGTCATTATGGAAAGTAGTCCGTTGATGAGATGTTGTTACTCCGATGAATGATATCCTTATCATTATGGAAGGTAGTTCGTCATTGATATTCTTTTGCTCTATAGAAGTTCTTTTCATTGCAGTCATGAAAGATGGCTTCTCACATGCTTACTGAAATTTACTGATGTTATCTTACCATTCCTTTCCCCGGTGAATCGACGTTACTTTTTTGCTATTCCCTCAGAGCGGGGATGGTTCACAGTCATCTATCGGTCATTGTTACCTTTTACTTTCTCTCCTCAATCTTTTGAATTGACAATGTTTTATCTCCTATTTTGGGCTTTACCCCCCAATAGGGTCCGATCTTTATGTTCACCAGTGATGTGTTTTCCTGGTCGAGTTTTCCTATTGGATCCCTGTTTTATTTGCTACATCTCCAGTGATGTTTTGCGTTCTTTTAGATTTGTCCATTTGCATGCATAATCATAAACCTTGCATGGCATCTAAGGGCCAAAAATAAGGCTTGTTTTATATTTAAGTATCTTTAATCGCGTCGACACAAAGATTTTAACCTTTTTATCTCAGGATAGAAGACACTTAAATAAGGGTAGCTGTTGTACCCCAATTTTTGCCCCTAAGATCCCTCCATCATATCATATCAATTCAATCACAACAAGACAACACACTAGGGTTTGATTATTCTCAATATCTTTAGCTTTGCTCTATGAGGAATCACCAAGCACCTTGACTTGTACTTTTTGATCATCTATGTTTTGTTTTGGTTATCCTTTAACTAATAAATACAATGTTTTTTTGCCCTAATTATTGATGATTTATGTGAAAGCACAATACATTCCATCAAGATTGATCTATGGATTTATGAGTCCATTCTTGTGCCTCCCTTAAAAAATTTTCATTGAGATTCAAGATTCACCATTGAAGATGCTTTGAAGTAGTGTCATGGAAAAGTCTATTATGATTCATCACACTTCAAGTTGTAAAAATATAGTTCAAAAGTACAATGGTTGATTGAAGAAGTTAGACCCAATTGGACAAATATTTGATTCATTGATCACAAGTGCCTATCTCCTTCAATTTTAATGATTTGAAAGGTGTTTTGGTTTCTATTATTTCTCCTTATCATCCTCAACTACTTATTTTCACATGTCAAAGGTATTTGTGCAAGAAGGTTGGTCAAAATGGCAAAGGTTTCCCAAGGCATTTTCTTGCTCTAGGAGCTAGGGTTTGAACTTCAAAGGGGTACGTCTTGCTCATTTTTTGGTATTTTTGAATGATCCAAAAGACATCCTTCTCTCTAAATGTTTATTAACAAATCACTTCAAAAGTTTCAAAGAAATTTTGTGTGGAAGAAACTTGATGGTGAAGAAAGATTACAAGTCCTCCAGATTAACCTTCAAATTCCCTTTATGTGACTTCAAATGATCATAACTTGATCAATATTTATCACCTTAAGCCCACTATTTTTCCACAATGATCTTGAAAATGTGAACTTCAACCTTTCTTTTATGTACAAAGTGTAAAAATTGATGGAAGATGCCCTAAGGATGCAAAATATTATAGGTCATTTTGTGAATTTTTGCCAACTTCAACAAGTCATAACTTTCTCAATTTTTGGATATTTTGAATGGTTCAAGTCTCAAAATTCCATTCAAGAGATCTACTTCATGCCATCTTTTGTGGTCAAGAGAAAATTTCAAATGGAAGGCCATGTTTGGATGCAAGACATTATAAGTCATTTATGAAGAAAAACTTAAAAAATTTCTAAGTATGGAAAGTCAACCTCTTTTTCTCAACTTTGACTCATTACAACTTTCAGATCAAACATCCATTTGATATTATTCTTTTCAAATTGTAAAGCTTTTAATCTCCTCTTTCTAAAGCTTCAAGAATCATGTCCTAAGACCCTTTGAGTTGAGAATTCCATTGGTTTGAATTCGGCAATTTGAAACTGAATTTTTCACCAAGTCAGAAATTTGAAACCTTTGTTGTGGTTTCTAATCATAAAATTGTTGCATGTTTTTGCTCCTAAACATGTTTATTAAACTTCCAGAAGTGATTTGTGCATCAAAATGCAAGGCTTGGATGATTTTTGATAAAAAATGAATCACACTTTTCCATTGCTGCAGATTCACACGAATTCCCTCCAAACTTCATCATTCCACACGCTTGAGCATCCCATTCAATTCCATATAAATAGAGGATCATCCCTTATTCATTTCCTTAAGCATTGAGACCAAACACACTGTGATACGGTGGGAGAACTGACTAGTGTTTTGCGTTTGTATTCGCAAATGTTGCGGTTAGCAAGAGTCGCCACCGACTTTTTATTTTATCCTAAGGAAAGGTTAAAAAGCACAGCAAAAACCTTTTGAGATGTTTTCTTGGGTTCGGGGAGTAGATTATAGAAAGGGAAGGTATTAGCACCCTTTCTATCCATGGTTTATCCATGGGCTCTTAGTTACTTGCTTAGATCACTTGCCTTTTGTTTTCAATTGTTTTAAATGGTGCTTTGAGTGTGTGGGTTTGAAAAATGTTTTGAAAAGAGGCCAATGTGGTGGCAACCTTTGTAATGATCCATGTGGGGATGTATACAAAGATGTATGTCTTTTGAAAAGGTTTTCATTTTTGTTTTTGAAAGTTTTGTTTTGAAAGTGTAGTGATGTGTGATTTTGAAATTAGGCAAGTGTTTTGTTTTGCAAGTTGATTCAAGTAACTAAGAGGTTATCTACTCCTAAATTTCTCAAAAGATTATTGCTATACTTTAACCCTTTTAACAAGTTTGCTCCACCATTGTATTTGGTGGGCAACCTTGTGTTAGGATGTGAAAGGGACAGGCGCGGGTCATCGTTTTGGACCATAATTGCAACGGCGTTAAATGTCTTTGAGCAATTTCTCTAAGGGACTTGATCATTTGTTTTTGTTTGTTTTTTTGAAAAGTTTTTGTCGAGGGACCATGATCATTCAAATTGTTTGTTTTGCCCAAAGAAGTTCAACATGCAATATGGCCCATTTATTTGAAGGCAACAAGTGGAATACCCTAGGGGGTGCAAGTGTGATTTGTGTGTCCATTTTCATGCTTGTTTATCTTGTATTAGGTCAAACTATTTTTTATCGTTTTTCGCATACAAACCCTAATTCTAACATGTTATCATTAGAAAGCAATAAAGTGCGAAATTAAAGTTACTAAGCTATTACAAAACCAAATATGGGAAGGGGAATACAAATGTGCAAATGGGGATATTGACAAGAATTTAAATCTAAATTATTACATCAATTGAATATTTGCAATTTAAATAATGCATAATTAAATGTAAATTAAATAAATATGTGAAATGCAAAAAGAAGGTTTTTATGTATATGAGAAAATATTATTTTAAAAATAGAAAAGAAAATAAAAATGTATTATTTTTTTGAGTATTTTGAACTTAGGGTGAAAACCCTAATTTTTAAAGAAAAATTAGGGGTATTATTTAATTTAATACAACTATTTATTTATTATTTATAAAAATAAAATGAAGTGTATTGTGAAAAAAGTATTTTTGTATCAAATATTAAATAAAATGAAAAATCAAGTATTTTTATATTTTTGTCTTAAATATATTAATAATCATATATATATATATATTTATATTAAACCCTAAATATGTATTATACAAAAAATAAATATTTATTTAATATTTTAATAAAATAAATAAAAAAAGTATTTTTTGTGTGAAATATTTTCAGAAAGTAAATAAAAATAAAAATTGTATTTACATTATTCTTACATTTTATTCCAATAATCATATATATATATTTATGTACAAACAAAGAAGATAAACAAATAAATATGCAATAAATGCAAAAAGTGATGAAAAAAAATATTTTTAATTTTTAAATGGCATGAGAAAAAATAAACAAAGTCAGCAAAAAAAGAAAAAATCAAAAATGTTAAAAAATGAGCAAATGGGCTCAGGGGGGTGTAAACCAAAAAAGATGGTGTGAAAAGAAAGAACACAAAAGCCCAGCCCAATGAAACACTGTCTTCAACCTTTGGCCAAGACTGAGTTCAAAAACGCGCGCCTCTTGCTTCAACATCAAGGTCCTGATTCTTTGATCCTTTGAACAAACTTCCAACACAAAACATGTAAAGCATAATCTCACGATTTCATACATATAAAGAACATGAACTATCTCTCTAAGATGAGGGAGAATTTCTCTCCCCCCCATTTCTGACCTAGTTTTTCTACCATTTTCAGAGCTCAAATTCTCTCTACTCAGACAAAAGAAATGAAAAGTAAAGCTATGTACATGTTCAGGGCTATGAGTAGGACCTTGTTTCTTCACAAACTTAAGACTAAAGATGCATAATAAGAGAGATACGAATTCAAACTTTTACCTGTGCAGTTGAACTTCTATGTGGAGAATGAGAGACTTTCAGTGCAATGTAATGATTGGAAAAGCTTCCTTGAGGTCCAGGGATGCTTTTTCAATGCTTACTTTGTCTTGAACCTTCTTGTATCAAGCTGTAGAACTTCACCTGCAAGTCAAAGATATGAAAATGGTGGAAGTGGTTAGAGCAACTACAGATCGTGCCTTAGCTTCTGGATAGTTTGCATATGTTATAAGGAAGGTAGAGGAACAGGTTTTGATCAAAATGCTCGAAGGGATTGAGAGATAACACTCAATCTGCAGGGCTTGCTCTGTTTGAGCAGTTTTGTGGTGTTTCTGAGATGGAGAGTGTTTGAAAGGCAAAAGGCTCGTGCAAAAGCTTGGTTGGGTGATCTTGAATGTGTTTGATATCTTTTGTGTTGTGTTTGTCAGCTGAGATTCAAGTTGTCACAAGTTATGGACTTTTCTTCTTTTCTAAGCAACCAAAAGCAAGTTGGTGTTCTAGGTCAGTATAGGACCCCCTAATGTGCTGCATAAACATCTCTTGATCAGTGTGTTATGCACATAATCTTGTGCTAAGCAGATCTTCTATGTACTTGTTTGATTTACCAATTGACATAAAGCAAACTTTTGTAAAAATGGAAAGTTCACTTTATCCAAAAATGGATCAATCTTGTGTATAATGCTTGAATTCATGGAACAACACTTAGACACAATGAACAAGCATTAAATTAAGGAGTGTAATGTGGTTTAAGGACCTGCAAAGTAGCACAAACTATGCTGAGTTCAAATTTGCCAAGTTTATGAACATGCTTTGATGAAGAACAAAAGTGAATTTTTGCCAACTTGTGAAATTCGAATCTCTCAAGTTATGAGGTTGTTTGATTAGTTCTTGGACATTTTGGAAAGCTTGGAATGTGTACTACAATCCATCTTTGAAATGCAAATCAAAATTCCAAGTGGAAGGGTATGAAAAGTGGCCTTGAAGTAGGGTAGAAAACCTTGTCAAAATAGGTCAAATTTCACTAAGTTAAAAGATGGTTTAGTGCCCTTATTCAAAAAATTATAACTTGAGATACAAGCTTCAAATGAGAAAACTTTGTGAATCAAAGTTGTAGATTATGCAACAAGCTACAACTTTCATGTTTTGAATTTTGTTTGAATCCAAATGGATCATGGTGAAAAGATGGGGCAAAGTTGGGAAAAATTAGGGTTTTTCATAACTTAGAAAAATTCTAAGTTATGAAAAATTCCATTTTCAAACCCTAATTTGCATTTTGAGATTTCTTGGTGAACAAGTTTCATGATTTGGAATGTTTTGATGAAAAATGAATCTTGACTCTTGATTTTGACCAAAAAGTCAAAGTTTGACTTTTCAGTATACAGTCAAAATTGATCAATTGACTGGGAAATTCAACTGTCAATCTTGTGTACTTGGGATCTTTTGAGCTTAATGTATGTGTCAAGATAATTCCATGGGGTCCTTGAGTCGATGTGTGAGCTTGGTTTACCATTGGCTAGGTCAAACAGTCAAAAATTGCCTTTGTGCAGTCAAAACCCTAAAAATGACCATTTTGCCCTTTTGGTGATTTGATCAAATTTCTTGTGGAATTGTGATCCAAACTTGATCAAATGGTCCATATGAGTTCATAATGTTGATGTGGATCAAATTTCATGAGGTTTGACTGTCAATTGGCCACAGTTGACTTTTTCCCCAATACAGCTGATTTCTAGGTCAACTGTCCAATTGACTGGGCAAAACTTGAAATCAAAACTTGAAACTTGGCATGGGTAAACTTGGGAGTCCAACATGAAGCATGAAAGTCATTTTAGGCATTTTAGGTCAAAACATCCTAGGGCAAACACAAACCCTAATTTGAGTCCACAGTGCAAGGAGAGGCCTTGAGCAGAGGAAACCCTAACTGTATCTTGATCTTCAAAGGTCTTGTGATGAGAAAATGTTGAGGAAATGGGAGGGCAAATTTTGGGGTACAACAGTTGCCCCTGTTCAATCTTCTTGGACCTGAAGAGTTAGATTGGCAAGTTTGCCTTTCGTGACTCGAGGGTAAAAGGAGATTGGACACTAGAGTGCCCGGAAATTTGCACTCGCATGTTGGAGTCTCAACAATGTGGTGTCGGGAATGGGCTCATAGATGCCATCTGGAGAGGTGGTGGATAGGGAGATGGGCTTATAGATGCCATCTGGAGAGGTGACGGAACCTTGTCGGGAATGGGCTTATAGATGCCATTTGGAAGCGTTGATCGCATAAGAGATTCCTTTGCGAAAGACTTGTATATTTGAGGAAGGAGGATATTTTCCTGGCTTGTTACAGGTGTTTGATCTTCAGTCTCTTTATGCAGATGTGCCCTGGCTAGATACAGGTATCGAATCTACAATCGGTTGCTCACAGATGTGCCCTGGCTGGATACAGGAGTCGAATCTGGAAATAGTTGTCAATGGATATGCCCTGGCTGGATACAGGAATCGAACCTTCAAACTCTTCAGACGCGCCCTGGCTAGATACAGGAATCGAGTCTGGAAAGGCTGTAGTTGATAGATGTGCCCTGGCTGGATACAGGAATCGAATCTTTGAACTCTGCAGACGTGCCCTGGCTAGATACAGGAATCGAGTCTGGAAATGTTGTAATTGATAGATGTGCCCTGGCTGGATACAGGAATCGAATCTTTGAACTCTGCAGACGTGCCCTGGCTAGATACAGGAATCGAGTCTGGAAATGTTGTAGTTGATAGATGTGCCCTGGCTGGATACAGGAATCGAATCTTCAAACTTTTCAGACGTGCCCTGGCTAGATACAGGAGTCGAGTCTGGAAATGTTGTAGTTGATAGATGTGCCCTGGCTGGATACAGGAATCGAATCTTCAAACTTTTCAGACGTGCCCTGGCTAGATACAGGAGTCGAGTCTAGAAACTGATCACTCTCAGATGTGCCCTGGCTAGATACAGGTATCGAATCTGGAATTGTGACAGTTGAAGGTAGTCGTTTTTGAGATTGTCTTTTTCCTGAAAAGGCAAAAAACGTAAGTTGTATGCAATGTCATGATGTATGATATGCATGATATCATGATGTTCAACATGAGATGTTGTATGCGTTTCATCATGTATGCAAGCAAGATGTATGAAAATGTGAAATGTTTATGAGTGTAATTTCGTCTTGAGGAAAATAAATCCTTGGCGAACGGCCGGAGAAATGCTCTGTGGAAGAGATATTTGGCCGAAGTTTTGATGAGAGGCCTGCTGAGGACTTTAACGATGGATTCCGCTGAGGATAATGATGATAAACTCCGCTGAGGAACTCCGAAGATAAACTCTGCTTGGGAATACCAAAGATAGACTCCGCTGGGGATTGAAGGAATTTTGCCGAGAGCGGTCTTCCGTGGCTTTTAGCTGAGGATAACCCAGTTATAAGTCCTTGTGAGGAAATAACTCTAAATAAAACTCGGGCGAGACGTCCGTCCTTCGCAGGGGATACGCTTGCAGGATCTACTGGGGATGAGCTTTAAGACCTGCCGGGGAATGTTGGGCTTCTTCAGGATCGACGGGGGATCAACTTCTCTTGGGGAAAGTATTGCTGAACCTTGTTTTACTCTGCGGGGAGTTAAGATGATTTGGCCACATTTTTCAGTTGAACCTACCTTGGTGCCTTGGCGGACAAAACAACTAGACTGTATTAGATAACTCCACATTGCCCCTGTCTTTGTTGTCACCTGTAATTAATCTCTTGTTTTATATGCCAATATTTATGAATCAGCAATTTAATGTCAAATGCATATATCAAAAATGAACATTGGACGTTCTTCGCAAGACAAAACAGAAAAAAGGGAAAACAATGGTAATTTGTATGGACAAGTGAATTTGTATTGATTTAAACTTTGCCTGTGAATAGGCGTTTTTTGTACAAGAGACTGACATCCTAGTAAGAGGACATCGCCAAATAGTATAGAGTTTACATTTTGAAAAAGAAAACAAAACAGCTATGTGAACAATCCCACTGGGTTCCAACTCTGCTATTGCCTTTATGTTTTCGAACGTCTCATCGCTTTGCTGCTTAGTTGAAGATGAAGCCGATTGGTCAATGCCGAAATCTGGAGCCAGATAGTTGATGCCGAATTCCGGATGCGAAGTGATCCAATGAGACATAGTGTTACGCTTTTATCCCTAAATTTTGCCTGGACCGCCCTTTCGGGTTTTCAGTCCACCGGGATACCCTTTTTTGCCCAAGCCGCCCTTTCAGGTTTTCGACTTGCCGGGTGTACAGATTTTTTTTCATTTCATCCCTTATTTTTGCCCGAACCCTTTTGGTTCGCCGGGAAGCCCTTGTTTTTGCCTAGGTATGTCAACCTAGCGGGTCTTTTATTTATGCGTAGTATTTTTTCACTACGTCTTCATTGGCGGGGTGAGGAAGGTCGTCACCGTCCATGGTGGTTAGGATCATGGCTCCTCCTGAGAACACACGCTTAACCACAAATGGCCCTTCGTAAGTAGGGGTCCATTTGCCCCGGGGATCACTTTGAGGAAGGATGATGCGTTTGATTACCAGGTCCCCAACTTGATACTCTTGCGGTCTGACTTTCTTGTTAAATGCCCTGATCATCCGTTTTTGATACGTCTGACCATGACAGATAGCAGTGAGCCTTTTTTCGTCAATCAGATTTAATTGATCAAGTCGAGTCTGGATCCAATCATCTTCATTCAAGTCTGCATCCTTCATTATCCGGAGGGAGGGTATCTGGATTTCAATCGGCAAGACTGCCTCCATGCCATAGACCAAGGAGAAAGGAGTTGCCCCGGTTGATGTCCTTGCTGAGGTGCGGTACCCATGAAGAGCGAACGGTAACATCTCGTGCCAATCTTTATAGGTCATTGTCATCTTCTGCACAATTTTCTTGATATTTTTATTGGCTGCCTCTACAGCCCCATTCATCTTCGGCCGGTAGGGAGAAGAATTGTGGTGCTGTATCTTGAATTGTTCACAGAGTTCAGTGATCATCTTGTTGTTGAGATTGGTACCATTGTCCGTAATGATTCTTTCTGGGACGCCGTACCGACAGATCAGATTATGCCGGATGAAACGTGCCACGACGCTCTTGGTTATTGTGGCATAGGAAGTTGCCTCAACCCACTTCGTGAAATAATCGATCGCCACCAAGATGAAGCGATGCCCATTGGATGCCGTCGGTCGGATCTCACCGATCATATCGATGCCCCACATTGCGAAAGGCCAAGGTGCCGTTAGGACATTCAAAGGAACTGGAGGGATATGCACCTTGTCAGCATAGATCTGGCACTTATGACAAGTTCGGGCGTGTTGGTAACAATCGGCTTCCATTGTGGACCAGAAATATCCTGCCCGAAGGATTTTCTTAGCCATGGTGTGTCCACTGGAGTGCGTTCCGAATGTACCTTCATGCAGTTCCATCATGATTTTCTCCGCTTCAGCCTTATCCACACAACGTAGCAGAGTTGAATCATGATTCCGTTTGTAGAGAATGCCGTTGCTGAGGAAGAATTTTGCAGCAAACCTCCTCATGAACTTCTTATCATTGACAGATGCACCTTCAGGGTATTCCTGAGCTTCCAAGTACCTTTTCACCTCGTGATACCAGGGTTTTTCAGTCACTTTCTCAGCCTCGAGCTCACAGCAGTATGCCGGTTCATCCAACTTCCAGATAATGATTCGGGGAGCCTCATTGTCCCATTTAACTTTGAACATTGAAGACATCGTGGCTAGTGCGTCGGCTAGCTGATTCTCCTCTCTGGGGAAATGCTCAAAAGTTATCTCTTCAAAGTGAGGGAGCAAGGTCGACACATACTCCTTGTAAGGAATGAGATTCGGGTGTTTCGTATCCCACTCGCCTTTGATCTGATTGATCACGAGAGCGGAATCTCCGAAGACACTTAGAAACTTGATCCTCAAATCGATTGCAGCTTGTAAACCCATGATACATGCCTCATATTCTGCCATGTTGTTGGTGCAGCTGAAACATAATCGGGCGGTGAGTGGAGTATGAGTCCCCTTGGGAGATATGATTACAGCGCCGACGCCGTTTCCCAAAGCATTGGAGGCTCCATCAAAATGCATAGACCATCGGGATCCTTCCTCAGGTCCTTCATCCGGTCCAGGTACTTCACAGTCAGTTACCACCATGATGTCTTCGTCCGGAAAATCAAAGTTCAATGATTGGTAATCGTCTACAGGTTGGTGTGCCAAATGATCAGCCAGTACATTTCCCTTAATTGCTTTCTGAGTTGTATACTGGATATCATATTCTGTTAAGATCATTTGCCATCTCGCTATTCTTCCAGACAGAGCAGGCTTTTCAAATATGTACTTGATAGGATCCATTTTTGAAATCAATAAAGTAGTGTGAGTCAGCATATACTGTCTCAGCCGGCGAGCAGCCCATACAAGAGCGCAGCAAGTTTTCTCAAGCAGTGAGTAACGAGACTCACAGTCGGTAAACTTTTTGCTCAAGTAATAAATAGCGTGCTCTTTTCGGCCAGACTCGTCATGCTGCCCCAGCACACACCCCATTGAATTATCAAGTACCGTCAAGTATAGTATCAGAGGTCTTCCTTCCACCGGTGGCATAAGAATGGGCGGCTCTTGGAGATATTCCTTTATCCTTTCAAAGGCGGCCTGACATTCATCATTCCAGCGTACCACTTGATCTTTCTTCAGTAATTTGAAGATTGGCTCACAAGTAGCAGTTAGATGTGAGATGAATCGGGCAATGTAATTCAGTCGTCCAAGGAAACCTCTGACTTCTTTCTCTGTTTTTGGAGTCGGCATCTCTTGTATGGCTTTTACCTTGGCAGGATCCACCTGAATACCTTTATCACTTACAATGAAACCTAGCAACTTTCCGGATCTTACCCCAAAGGTGCATTTGTTGGGATTCAACCTCAGCTTGTATAACTTGAGTCGTTCAAACAACTTCCTCAGATGGTCAAGGTGCTCCTCCTCAGTTTGAGACCTCGCTATCATGTCATCAACGTATACTTCAATCTCATGATGGATCATATCATGAAATAAAGCAACCATGGCACGTTGATAGGTTGCCCCAACATTTTTCAATCTGAATGGCATGACTTTATAACAGAAGGTGCCCCACTGAGTCACGAAGGTAGTCTTCTCCATATCTTCCGGAGCCATCTTAATCTGATTATACCCTGAAAAACCATCCATGAAGGAGAACACCTTGTGTTGAGCTGTATTGTCAACAAGGACGTCGATGTGAGGTAGGGGGAAGTCATCTTTGGGGCTGGCCCTGTTCAAATCCCTGTAGTCGACACACATTCTGACTTTACCGTCCTTCTTCGGTACTGGCACAACATTGGCAACCCACTGAGGGTAAGAAGTCACTGCAAGGAACCCGGCATCAAACTGCTTCATAACCTCGGCCTTGATCTTTTCAGACATCTCTGGACGCATCCGCCGAACTTTCTGCTTTACCGGAGGGCAATCTTCCTTGGTTGGCAGGTGGTGAACTACAATGTCGGCATCCAAACCAGGCATATCTTCATAGGACCAAGCGAAAATCTCCATGTAATCCTGTAGCATCTGGATCAATCGTTGCTTCACGCTGAGCTCTAGATTGGCACCAATCTTGACTTCTTTCCTATCTGTCTCAGTACCCAAGTTAATTGTCTCCACAGGCTCTTCGTGTGGTTGAATAGCCCTCTCTTCCTGGAGTAGCAGTCTTGCGAGTTCACCAGGCACTTCGCAATCATCTTCACCTTCGTCTTCGGCCAAGTTGATCGGATTTTCGAAGTCATAACTGGCGGTAGCAGAGCTGTTACCAGTGAGATCCAGAGTGGATTGAAACCTGTATAAGTGAGTGTGTGTAAATATAGCTGTTTTGCAATATGTATAACACAGAAAGAAAAAAGAGCACAAGATTTGAAATGCAACAAACGTCCAATGTTTTGATTGATGATATATGAAAATGTCATACAGAAAGCCCTCACAAATGGAGCTACGATGCCCCGGGTAGGACACCGAGCCAACAAAGTTTTAACATATTGTTTGTTACAAATTTGGAAATCAAAAGAAATCAATTACTGCGTGACAAATGTGATAGGGGTAAAATCCTTTGCTGTCCAGTTGCTCGGTCCGTCGCTGGTAGTCGGGTAGATCCAACTGTCAAACTCTGCTTCCTCCACATCTTCCTCAATAGCGTTCACCCTTGAGCTGGAAATAAACATCGGAGCCTTTCCGATCTTCTCTTTGCGCACTGCCTTCTGAGCCTCTGCAGTAAAACCTAGCCCAAACTTGTCGTTCTTCTGAGTGAAGTCAGGAAGCTGACCCCAGTGTGCACAATTGCCTTTCTGAACCACAGCCCGGGCATCCCTTAGGGAAGCCATCTTCAAGGAGTCATTCTCTTCGGCCATTGTCTCTGCAGCTGCTGAAATTGGATGTACCTCCTCGAAATGCTGGAAGGGGGTTTCAATGAACTCTCCGTCCATCTCGATGTACCTGAAGGAATTCAAATGGCTCACCATATACTCCTCTTCTCCTTGCACAGTGACGATCTTCCCCCTGACGGGATATTTCAACTTCTGGTGCAAGGTGGAGGTCACGGCCCCAGCTTTATGGATCCAAGGTCGACCCAACAGACAAGAATACGACGGACGTATATCCATCACGTAAAAGGTAGAGTCAAACACTTGAGAGCCCACACGGATAGGGATGTTAACCTCTCCATGAACCATCCTCTTTGAACCATCGAAAGCCCTGACGATGATATTGCTGGGTTTCAACTCCAGGCCTTCATAATCCAGACGATCTAAAGCCTTTTTCGGAAGAACATTCAAGGAAGAACCAGTGTCCACCAATACATGGGCCAGAGTAGTGCCCCTGCATTCAATAGAGACATGCAGGGCATCATTGTGGTCTCTCCCTTTTGCGGTCAGGTCAGCATCTGAAAAACCCAAGCCGTTGTCCGCCGTCAGATTCGCTATGCAGTCAGTGAACTGAACTGCAGACGTCTCCTGCGGCACATGGACCGTCTTGAGAAATGAGATCAAGGCCTTAGCATGGGCCTCGGAGCATAGCAATAGGGAGAGCAGGGAGATCTTGGAGGGTGTATGCCCCAACTGCTCGACAACATTAAAATCACTCTTCTTTATTATTTTCAGAATCTCCTCCATTTCTTGTCGGGAGGCCTCAGCATTTACGGGTATTGGTGCCTCCATCCGGGCAGGCTCTTCTTCAATCCCTTTGCCCCGAGCAGTTGATGATTCGGCAGCAGGGGACACAATTTGATCAGCAACAGGACTAGGTAAACTTGCAGGTTTTATGAGGAGGGGTTTTCGAATAGCGGGCGGCGCAATGTCAGGCGAGAAGAGCCTGCCACTGCGGGTGACTTTAGCTGGACCAGTGATATCGCAGATACTGGCACTAGCGTCGAATTCTTGCTTGATTCCATTTACATACACGTCTGCCCCATAATGCCAGGGGACAGCTTTATCAGACACGTAGGAGAGGGGCCCTGGAACAGTAATGATCACAGGCGCAATTGTCATGATTTGAATAGGCTTCTTCGGGGGAGCCTTGATTGGATTTTTGAAGATGGTAATCACAGAAACTTCTTTCATCGGAACCAATTGAACAACAGTCTTTTTGAATAGAATTTCCTTGCTATCCATTAGGCCTTGGATGCCTAACCTCAGCAAGGGACAATCAGATGGGGAAATAGCACCGAATGGGCAACTTTCACCGCAACCCGGAAATAAACCGGCCCGCAGTAGGTTCTTCTTAACGGTCTTCAGAGGGGTAACAACTTCATCTATCGAAACAGCATACACTTCTTCCTCAATGGCATTCACCCTATGCTGGGGCATAGGAGCCGTTACAACATTTGGTCTTTCTGGCGCTTCAAACTGAATTTCTTTCGCGTCAATCAGATCTTGCACTTTGTTTCTTAAGGCCCAGCAATCATCAGTAGTGTGCCCGGGACTATCAGAATGATAAGCACATCGGGCATTTGGGTTGTATTTAGGAGACGCAGTGTTGACGACCTTAGGAGCTTCTTTGAGGGTCACCAGGTTGGTGGATAATAGTTGGGGTAAAATTTGAGATAATGTCATACTCAGTCGGGTATACTGCCTCTTGGGCCTTTCACTTCTTTGTTGATTGTACTGCTGAGGAGCAGCAACAGGTTTGGAGATGACCAAAGCATTGACGGCTTGGCGACTTTCGGGCTTGACTTGTCTTCTAGGACCATAGACGGCGCTTGCTTCTTTCTTAAATGGCCTCTTCTCAGCACTTGTAGAGGCAGCCTTCTGTATCTTGCCTGACCTGATGCCAGCTTCAATTCTTTCTCCCGTTAATATCAAATCTGTGAACCCAGCGGAGGAGTTACCAACCAAATGATTGAAAAACGGACCAGACAAAGTCCCAAGGAACATATCAACCAGCTCTCGATCAGTCAATGGAGGCTGCACCCTGCCAGCCAAATCTCTCCATTTTTGAGCGTACTCTTTGAACCCTTCACCCGTTCCTAGAGACATACCCTGAAGTTGGGTACGCGTAGGAGCGAGATCAGAATTGTATTGGTATTGTCTGTAGAATGAGGTTGCCAAATCTTCCCAGTGTCGGATGCTAGTTCCATCTAATTGGTAGAACCATTCAAGCTGAGACCCCGAGAGGCTGTCTTGGAAGAAGTGAATCCAGAGGTTCTTATCTGCCGATTAAGGTTGGATTTTCCTTACATACGACCTCAGATGCAGCTTTGGGCAGGAGACCCCATCATACTTGGCGAAGGCAGGCGCCTTAAACTTGTGTGGAATGACTACCCCAGAAGATAACCCCAAATCTCTGAAATCCAGTCCTGGCACATTCTGAATTTCCATAGCGCTCAAGCGGTCCTCCAATTGCTTGTATCTGTCAGCAGCAGGTGGGTATTGTTCATCGTTATAGTCCGTCTCGTTGTCGGAGACTGCGGGACTAGGAGCTCCTCCCCCTTGGGGACTATTTTTCTCAGCAGAAGAAGTGGTTGGATCAGCTTCATTGTGGAGTGTGTTCCCAAATCTGCGTCCGGTGTTGAACAATGCAGTCCTCTTTTTCTTCTTCTTCTTCAGGAGTAGAGTCTTCAACTCTTGCTGACCTTGGGCTAGGCTTAGGACCATCTCTTGAAACTGTGCACTTTGGGCCTGAAGGGCCTTAATTGCTTGCTCACTGGAGGACTCTGGATTCATGATGACTGTGCACATAAACAGCGAAGAAAATTAAGCAACCTGTGAAATAGGGTACCTGCTATGCATATGGTGCAATGGAATGCGTATGTATGCAATGCATTCAAGGATTTAGAATATTCAAAATTTGTTGTAGACAAAAAGGAACGCACATTATATTAATAAGGAGAAATTCGTTAGTACATAAATGCCTCATGGGCCAAATATTACAAAATAACTCCTTAAGATAAAAAAACATTGTGCATCCTCTTTGGCGCGATGTAGGTGTTGAGATTCCTTTCCTCGTGCAGCAGGCGGGTGAGTTCCAGGACCTTCTTTTCACTAGCATGTAGACTGGTCTCAAGAGAATTCCGTTCTTCCTTAAGCTGGACCCAGCTCTTCTGCATCTCTTCCCAGGAGGTGGGCATGTCAGGATGTTGAATGGTGTAGGATGCCTCTCCTTCCAAGACTGGTTCTTTGATCACAGGTAGCATGTGAGGGTAAGGCATTACTAACTTCTGGGAGCGGGCTCGTACCCACTTGAGGTAAGGTTCCAACGGGATGGAGTTCCGGTGCCCCAATGTCTTGCTGTCTATCCTACTTGGCATCCTCCAAGCTCTGATAAATCTCTGACGAAGTCTTTGAGTATCGTTGTCGAAGTCGAAAACTATGTTAGGAATTATCATGTCATGAGGGCCATCCTTCCGAGCATAACCAAACTGTCTCCAAGCCAGGCATGGGTTGTAGGTAATACCTCCTTTGATTCCAAATAAAGGAACATTAGGGTACTCCCCACAACGATCAATGATAGTGACGTCTTCCCTGGACCTAGGACACCAATGTATATCTGCATGCGTGAGAGTCATTAATCGTTGTGACCATCTCAAACCCCGCTCGTTCTTCAAAACTGATTGTGGAAGGTGCGAAATAAACCACCTTCCCAAGAGAGGAGTGCAACACATAAGGACACCCCTTCTTCTCATGGTTCGAGTGTAACATGAGTGAAGGATGTCCCCCAGCAACGTAGGTATAGGATTCTTGGTCATGAAGATATGGACAGCACTGATATCAATAAGCTGATCTGGATTAGGGAACAACACCAAACCATAGACAAGGAGGGCCATAACTTCTTCAAAAGCTCGTAGGTCGAGAGAGTTCCAACATTCTTGAGCCTTTTCAAACAGAAATCTGGCTAAGAATCCTTTGATACCACTTCTAACTTCCCAATGTCCCTTGAGGTCAGATGACTGTAGGTGCAAGGCTTTAGCAATCTCTTCAAGCTTGGGTTCCTCTTCCGTACCGTTGTAGGGTAGTTGATCAAGGATAGGGACCTTCAGAAGTCGGGAGAACTCTTCCAATGTAGGCACCAACTGATAATCCGGGAAGGTGAAGCAGTGATGCAGAGGGTCAAAGAATTGGAACAGGACCTTTATCAAGTCCTCCTCAATGTTGGTGTTAACCAAGTTGATGAGTCTTCCATGTCTCTCACTGAATGAAGAACTCTCGGGAATCCTGGACAGAAGTTCCTTAAGCTGAGGGGGGATCTTTACAAGGCCAATCTGAATTGTCTTTCTGCGAGCAGTTTCCATGTCCTATAAAACAAAGACAAATATGAAGATTCGAAACCCTTGAAATGGTTAGTCAATGCTCATGATGTTTGTATGATGTAATGATGTGATGATTAAATATACTATAAATATTCACAAAGGCAAACATGGTAAGGCACACAAGTCACACAAGCCCTTAGAGTTTAGGCCTGCATGGGGTCTGGGTATTACCCCCTTGAAGTTTGGTGGGCTCAACCTGTCCTATCAAAAGTAACCGGGTTCTAAGGGTCCCAATATCACTGGATTGCTTTCATTGTTCATCGTTTCGATTTAGCCACTGAGCTGCCGACCGAAATATTCCAGGAAAGCAACCCTCAATTGAGTGTAGTATCGAGTATCAACCAACCTCGGACTGCACCAAAGTCAGTTATCTCACTACCCTAACAAGGCCAAGATGGTTCAATTAAGGTTCCTAAGGTCAGTTGATGCTTCATGACACCACGCGGCGGCCCCGTACTCTCCTTGACTGAACTCAAGGGTTACCGGTACACACCAAAGTGCCACATCAACGTAGCAGACTGCTTCAACCATGTCGGTATACCCCGCACAGTTCCCTCACAGCCTTGTTGCTACCTAAAAGGGTTTCCCAGATCCGGGTTAGGATCTATAAAACTCCGATACAAAGCCCACAAGATGTAAAAGCAAACAAAGCAAGCAATTGAAAACAAAGGTGATCTAAACCCTAAGGTTACTCCACTTTTAAAAGTTCTTCCCCAGCAGAGTCGCCAGTTCTGTGATACGGTGGGAGAACTGACTAGTGTTTTGCGTTTGTATTCGCAAATGTTGCGGTTAGCAAGAGTCGCCACCGACTTTTTATTTTATCCTAAGGAAAGGTTAAAAACCACAGCAAAAACCTTTTGAGATGTTTTCTTGGGTTCGGGGAGTAGATTATAGAAAGGGAAGGTATTAGCACCCTTTCTATCCATGGTTTATCCATGGGCTCTTAGTTACTTGCTTAGATCACTTGCCTTTTGTTTTCAATTGTTTTAAATGGTGCTTTGAGTGTGTGGGTTTGAAAAATGTTTTGAAAAGAGGCCAATGTGGTGGCAACCTTTGTAATGATCCATGTGGGGATGTATACAAAGATGTATGTCTTTTGAAAAGGTTTTCATTTTTGTTTTTGAAAGTTTTGTTTTGAAAGTGTAGTGATGTGTGATTTTGAAATTAGGCAAGTGTTTTGTTTTGCAAGTTGATTCAAGTAACTAAGAGGTTATCTACTCCTAAATTTCTCAAAAGATTATTGCTATACTTTAACCCTTTTAACAAGTTTGCTCCACCATTGTATTTGGTGGGCAACCTTGTGTTAGGATGTGAAAGGGACAGGCGCGGGTCATCGTTTTGGACCATAATTGCAACGGCGTTAAATGTCTTTGAGCAATTTCTCTAAGGGACTTGATCATTTGTTTTTGTTTGTTTTTTTGAAAAGTTTTTGTCGAGGGACCATGATCATTCAAATTGTTTGTTTTGCCCAAAGAAGTTCAACATGCAATATGGCCCATTTATTTGAAGGCAACAAGTGGAATACCCTAGGGGGTGCAAGTGTGATTTGTGTGTCCATTTTCATGCTTGTTTATCTTGTATTAGGTCAAACTATTTTTTATCGTTTTTCGCATACAAACCCTAATTCTAACATGTTATCATTAGAAAGCAATAAAGTGCGAAATTAAAGTTACTAAGCTATTACAAAACCAAATATGGGAAGGGGAATACAAATGTGCAAATGGGGATATTGACAAGAATTTAAATCTAAATTATTACATCAATTGAATATTTGCAATTTAAATAATGCATAATTAAATGTAAATTAAATAAATATGTGAAATGCAAAAAGAAGGTTTTTATGTATATGAGAAAATATTATTTTAAAAATAGAAAAGAAAATAAAAATGTATTATTTTTTTGAGTATTTTGAACTTAGGGTGAAAACCCTAATTTTTAAAGAAAAATTAGGGGTATTATTTAATTTAATACAACTATTTATTTATTATTTATAAAAATAAAATGAAGTGTATTGTGAAAAAAGTATTTTTGTATCAAATATTAAATAAAATGAAAAATCAAGTATTTTTATATTTTTGTCTTAAATATATTAATAATCATATATATATATATTTATATTAAACCCTAAATATGTATTATACAAAAAATAAATATTTATTTAATATTTTAATAAAATAAATAAAAAAAGTATTTTTTTTGTGAAATATTTTCAGAAAGTAAATAAAAATAAAAATTGTATTTACATTATTCTTACATTTTATTCCAATAATCATATATATATATTTATGTACAAACAAAGAAGATAAACAAATAAATATGCAATAAATGCAAAAAGTGATGAAAAAAAATATTTTTAATTTTTAAATGGCATGAGAAAAAATAAACAAAGTCAGCAAAAAAAGAAAAAATCAAAAATGTTAAAAAATGAGCAAATGGGCTCAGGGGGGTGTAAACCAAAAAAGATGGTGTGAAAAGAAAGAACACAAAAGCCCAGCCCAATGAAACACTGTCTTCAACCTTTGGCCAAGACTGAGTTCAAAAACGCGCGCCTCTTGCTTCAACATCAAGGTCCTGATTCTTTGATCCTTTGAACAAACTTCCAACACAAAACATGTAAAGCATAATCTCACGATTTCATACATATAAAGAACATGAACTATCTCTCTAAGATGAGGGAGAATTTCTCTCCCCCCCATTTCTGACCTAGTTTTTCTACCATTTTCAGAGCTCAAATTCTCTCTACTCAGACAAAAGAAATGAAAAGTAAAGCTATGTACATGTTCAGGGCTATGAGTAGGACCTTGTTTCTTCACAAACTTAAGACTAAAGATGCATAATAAGAGAGATACGAATTCAAACTTTTACATGTGCAGTTGAACTTCTATGTGGAGAATGAGAGACTTTCAGTGCAATGTAATGATTGGAAAAGCTTCCTTGAGGTCCAGGGATGCTTTTTCAATGCTTACTTTGTCTTGAACCTTCTTGTATCAAGCTGTAGAACTTCACCTGCAAGTCAAAGATATGAAAATGGTGGAAGTGGTTAGAGCAACTACAGATCGTGCCTTAGCTTCTGGATAGTTTGCATATGTTATAAGGAAGGTAGAGGAACAGGTTTTGATCAAAATGCTCGAAGGGATTGAGAGATAGCACTCAATCTGCAGGGCTTGCTCTGTTTGAGCAGTTTTGTGGTGTTTCTGAGATGGAGAGTGTTTGAAAGGCAAAAGGCTCGTGCAAAAGCTTGGTTGGGTGATCTTGAATGTGTTTGATATCTTTTGTGTTGTGTTTGTCAGCTGAGATTCAAGTTGTCACAAGTTATGGACTTTTCTTCTTTTCTAAGCAACCAAAAGCAAGTTGGTGTTCTAGGTCAGTATAGGACCCCCTAATGTGCTGCATAAACATCTCTTGATCAGTGTGTTATGCACATAATCTTGTGCTAAGAAGATCTTCTATGTACTTGTTTGATTTACCAATTGACATAAAGCAAACTTTTGTAAAAATGGAAAGTTCACTTTATCCAAAAATGGATCAATCTTGTGTATAATGCTTGAATTCATGGAACAACACTTAGACACAATGAACAAGCATTAAATTAAGGAGTGTAATGTGGTTTAAGGCCCTGCAAAGTAGCACAAACTATGCTGAGTTCAAATTTGCCAAGTTTATGAACATGCTTTGATGAAGAACAAAAGTGAATTTTTGCCAACTTGTGAAATTCGAATCTCTCAAGTTATGAGGTTGTTTGATGAGTTCTTGGACATTTTGGAAAGCTTGGAATGTGTACTACAATCCATCTTTGAAATGCAAATCAAAATTACAAGTGGAAGGGTATGAAAAGTGGCCTTGAAGTAGGGTAGAAAACCTTGTCAAAATAGGTCAAATTTCACTAAGTTAAAAGATGGTTTAGGGCCCTTATTCAAAAAATTATAACTTGAGATACAAGCTTCAAATGAGAAAACTTTGTGAATCAAAGTTGTAGATTATGCAACAAGCTACAACTTTCATGTTTTGACTTTTGTTTGAATCCAAATGGATCATGGTGAAAAGATGGGGCAAAGTTGGGAAAAAATTAGGGTTTTTCATAACTTAGAAAAATTCTAAGTTATGAAAAATTCCATTTTCAAACCCTAATTTGCATTTTGAGATTTCTTGGTGAACAAGTTTCATGATTTGGAATGTTTTGATGAAAAATGAATCTTGACTCTTGATTTTGACCAAAAAGTCAAAGTTTGACTTTTCAGTATACAGTCAAAATTGATCAATTGACTGGGAAATTCAACTGTCAATCTTGTGTACTTGGGATCTTTTGAGCTTAATAAATGTGTCAAGATAATTCCATGGGGTCCTTGAGTCCATGTGTGAGCTTGGTTTTCCATTGGCTAGGTCAAACAGTCAAAAATTGCCTTTGTGCAGTCAAAACCCTATAAATGACCATTTTGCCCTTTTGGTGATTTGATCAAATTTCTTGTGGAATTGTGATCCAAACTTGATCAAATGGTCCATATGAGTTCATAATGTTGATGTGGATCAAATTTCATGAGGTTTGACTGTCAATTGGCCACAGTTGACTTTTTCCCCAATACAGCTGATTTCTAGGTCAACTGTCCAATTGACTGGGCAAAACTTGAAATCAAAACTTGAAACTTGGCATGGGTAAACTTGGGAGTCCAACATGAAGCATGAAAGTCATTTTAGGCATTTTAGGTCAAAACATCCTAGGGCAAACACAAACCCTAATTTGAGTCCACAGTGCAAGGAGAGGCCTTGAGCAGAGGAAACCCTAACTGTATCTTGATCTTCAAAGGTCTTGTGATGAGAAAATGTTGAGGAAATGGGAGGGAAAATTTTGGGGTACAACACACACCCTGCTAAAACCTCACACGAACTTCAAATTTTTGAAATTGGTTTCTGAGATTTAAGCCTTTTCCTCTAAAATTATTTGCACAATCATCACCCTTCATCATCATACAAACTCTCCAACACTTAAACCAAGCATAACGAGCCATAATTTAAGCTACAGAAGTCCACTTTCAGAGCTTCATTCTTGAGCTTCGAACAGGTAGAATTTTCCACCATTTGGATCTAGATGAAGCACTAACTTACTCTACTTCTTCCCCTGATTCTTGTGCTTCTTATAATTTTTAAATCCATTGAGAATTGAGAGAGAAATCTCAACTGAAAGGTGCTCGCTAGTTTCTGAGTTTTTACCCATATCTCCTTACACACTTTAAATAAATTTGGCGCGATGGTGGGGTTAGAATCGTCTTGAAGAGACGGATCCAATGATACTAGTCTGGGATTCTAATTTTTCCATTTGAAGAAACTCATAAAATCTCTATTGTAGGGTGTCTGGAAGTCTCAACCAATGATAGCGCGCCAATTGTTTTGTTTTTACTGGTTGCCCTTTTTCTGATCCAATGCATTTCCAAATAAGGTTCATATCAAGCACATCGCGTCTGGTCCACTTGATCAACTTACTAACGCGTTTTGACTATGATCTGATGGTCCATATTTTTTTAGTTTTATTTTTATTTTCTGATTTTATATTTTAATTGTTTTAAATTTCAAAAATTCATAACTCTTTTATTTTTTATCCAAAAATTATGAAAAAAAAATACAAAAATACTTTGAATTTTTTCTTACTTTATGAATATTTTTTCATATTTTTATTTTGATGTTTTATTTTGATGTTTTATTTTCATATTTTTCATATTTTTATTTCTTAGTTTTATTTTTATTTTGATGTTTTATTTTGATGTTTTATTTTCATATTTTTCATATTTTTATTTCTTAGTTTTATTTTTATTTTCATATTTTTTTTCATATTTTTACCTTATTTGCTTTATTTTAATTGTTTAAAAAAATACTTTCTGACATTTTTTAATTCTAAAAATTTTTATAAAAATTATTTTCATTTTTTCTGATCTTTTGAATTTTTTGTGGAATTTTATCTTAACTTTTACTATTTTTGATCTTTTTTCCTTTATTTGAGAAATTTAAATTAGTTTAAAAAGAGTTTCTGACTTTAAAAATTAACCAAAAATTTTAGATAAACATTTGAGTTCATTTCTAATTTTTCTATGGTCTTACTTATTTTTCCTTGAATAATTTGAATATAGTTTCTATTTTTCTCTCTTGCTTTCATTTTAAAATCATTTAAAAAAACGATTTCTTTTATTTTAAATACAATTTTAATTTTTGTATATATTATGGCTGATCTTGGACCATGAAATTTTGATCATGAACTTTATTAACATCATCGAATCTATGGTGTTGAGTCTAACTCCATAAAAATGGATGAATGATTTTAGTAATAGTTTGATTAAATTTTTGGTTCAAATGTGGTTTATTCATTCCCCCTTCCATCTTCATCTTATCCTATTCTTATTGTGCTAAATATTATTAGAGCGTGATCTACATATCATGTCTCAAAACACGAGGTGCATAAATTTCTATTGATCGACCTCAAAATAGGTGTGACTTCTATATAAGTTCACTTACGATTGCTTCACATAGTGTTAAATTTTGTCCTGATTTGAGAAAATGATCACTCGTGGCCCAAACCTATGTTTGCAAGCTCAAGTATGTTAATTTGAACCCTTTGATCCAATAACTTTTAGATTCATTGTTAGGAGGCTTTGGTTCTACCAATTCTCTAATGAATCTTCATCAATTTTGGTCAAAGTGGATCACTTAAAATCATTGATCATTAATTGTTATCTTGAGAATTCTTAAATTGATGATATACTTGACAAAAAGAAAATGCAACTTGTTGTTGAGAGGCTTTGATTCTAACAATCCTCTAATGAGTTCCAAATGCAAGTTCCAAGATGATCATCCAACTAACTACTAATTCCTAACAATTGACTTTATTTTATACTTTTACTTTATGCTTTTACTTTAAGCACATCTACTTTAGTATTTACATTTCATGCTATTTTCATCTTTGCTCACTTGAGCCTTTATCTTTATGTCATTTATATTTTGCTCACTTAAGCTTCTTATTTCTTTTGGAAGATACCTAATAATCAACTTTAACCCTAAAAAAATTTAATGTTACTTGGACTACTTGGTTAATATCCTTGGCATTTTGGAGTTATGGACTTCTTGTACTTAGGAGTAGAGACCTTCACTTATGTTGGGGACCTTGTAACCTTAATTTTTATTTTATCTTGAGTTGCTGGGGTTTACCCCCAAGACATTGGGTTATTTGTTTGCTTTATGTGCAATTTATTGTGATTACACACTTTTTCTGTAATCTGGAATTCATTTGTATACAACTATTACTCTGCCCAATTTTTGTGAAGACTTAATGCAATTGAGGCTTGGTATTCTTAATAGGTTTATTATAATTGCTTGCTTGGTTTCAAATCCAAAGGATGGAATTAAATATTGACTCATTATGTTAAGTGTTGGCTTCTTGTTGGTTAGATGGTCCTTTTTCCTAGCTCTTACTTTATGCTTTAGGATAGTCTCTTCATCTCCTCCCATCTTCTTCAATTTCAAAAAATCTTCTCCCTCCTTTTGAAAACTCTTCTTGTTTTAAAACTTGAACCACTTTTAATAAACTTGTACTTATGTCCATGCATTTTCAAAAATATTTTCTTAATCAAATTTTAATCAATTTAATAATACTTTGATATGTTTGTGAAAAGACTAAAAGTTAATCAATCTCATTCAAACCATTTTTCCTCCTTGGCTTTTTATCCTAAAAAAATTTCTCAAAAGATTAGACTCTTGTCAATCCTTGTAGTGATGCAAACAACTATACTTCTACAAAATATACTGAAGTGATATATTTTCCACTTGGGTGTTGAGTGAGGTTTTGTTGATTTCAAAATCCAAGCCATATCCTCCACTTTAAGATAATGCAAATTCTCCTTTCTCATAATTGTGGGTAGTAGGTATGTTTTCCACTCGGATAAGGCGATGGTGTCTCGTCTCTTAAAATTAACCAACACACTTGTGTTTTAATTTTTTTTTTAAAGATGAACTACGTGTACCCTGGTCCCCTATTGCACGAAATGTGGTACATAGGCACTAAAGGTTCGCAACCGCGGAGGGTGCAAAAATTACTAAAATATGCTTCTTTCCTCATCTCCCCCATCTATTTCTATACACCATTTTATAGCCAAAGTATACAAAAAAAATTCTCAAAGAGGTTCCTGCGGATTACCGTAGATGTTTAGGGTGCTAATACCTTCCCTTTGCATAACCAACCCCCTTACCTAGAATATTTCCCCCCTCTTTTGGGTTATTCGCTCTTTCCCCATTCCTTTGGAAACAATAAAGCGCGATGACGATTTTTATTTTGATTTGTACAAGTCAATTCAATCCAATGGCTTAGTCTTAACATTTCTATTGTTACAGTATGAAATTTTTTTAAGGGTATGCGAAAATACCTTCATGGAGTCGCAACAATATGAGGTTAGAACAAATATAAACCTAAGGACCACCTATACGGATTATGACAGACACAAGGAAAAATCCTATGGATGATAGCTAAGGGGAGACCAGTATAAGCTAGGGGTTATGACACTCCTACGGACACAGGTTTAAAGATAGACATGGAAATGAGGATACCCTATACTGACTCAAAGATTGAGACAACCATAAGGGACTCCTTAAGGATTATGGATAATGAAACACGAAAAGGAATCCCTATAATCTAGGGATTGAGACTTAGAAAATATAACCCCTACAGAATAGGGATTATGATAAGCCAATGGATAATTGAGATGATGGTTTGACTGGGGGAATAGTATAGAAGAGCACATGGTAACCACTCAACGGTCACCAAATCCCATGGCCTTATATAGGCTACATGGAATGCATTAGCGTGGAAGTCCTTCGTGGGACAATTTCATATGGAGAACAAGATTATACAAATGTTCTAATGACAAAGAAATCACAAAGGGGGATTCCTAAAAGCTAGGGATAGTAATAGACACATGAAAGTCCCTACAGGTGATAACATACTTAAGGGAATCCCTATGGACCTAAGGTTTGTAATTGACAAACTGAAACCCTTTTGGATTTAGGGTAGTGAATACCCTATACGGGTTTAGGATATGTGAATATCTTATACCGGTTTTGGGATAGATATAGAGATGACGATACCCTTATGGGTTAAGAAGATATGATGTTGGCAGAATAACCTATAAGAGAGTTTCTATAAAGGTTATAAGTTTTTCTACCTTTTTCCATAAGGTAGCTTCCTTAAGGGTATCATGGATTACCCTAGAGGGAAAGGCACAAGGGCCTCCCTTAAGTGGAACCTTATTGTAGACCAAATTTTTTGTCTCTAAGGTCGTACAAGGTCTCACTATGAGATTTTAGTTTAGAGTTATACAAAGAGTCATAGGTTTCATTCCAAAGTCCTATTCCTCAAGAGGATACCTCTTGAGACATATTTCTTTTTTGGAATTCCACCAACTCTAGGAGAAATCGTCATAAAAATTCATAGGGATGATATATCCTCTTAGCCAATAGACGAACCTTCTTTCTATGATAATGATTTTTTTTTAAATTAGATCCCACCAATAAAAAATTAAAATGATAATAATGACAATATAAATCAACAAATAAGTGAATACATGAATAAACAAATATGGAAACAAAACATACAAAAAATAAAAAGAAAACTGCAAAAACTCTAGACCGAAATAGGGTATTCTGTTTAAAAAAAAATCTTGTAAAGTTGTTCTTTTTTAAAAAAAGTTTCATGAAATTTATATATATATATATATATATATATATATATATATATATATATATATATATATATATATATATATATATATTTAAAAATTTTCTAAAAATTATTTTCGAGACTTTTTTTTTTGGAAAAAAAGTTTTTTAAATGTTTTTTTTTGGAACTTTTTCTATTTTCTTAAAAAAATCTTTTTTTCAAATATTTTTTTTTTTAAGTTTCTCAAAAATTTTTAAAGTTTTTTTTTTCTAAATATTGTTAAAAAAATATTTTATTGAAAAATATATATTTTTTTTAAAAAAATTAATCTGAAAACATTTTTTTTATAAAAAAATTTAAATTTTTTTTAATGATACTAACCTGAAATGTCGTGACCAATTTAAGTTGCTTCCTCCTTCTTACTCTTTTTGTCGTCCTTCAATATTACTAACTATTTTACTGCAAAATTAGAGTCGTTAGAGTTAGCAAAACCAAATAGACAATAAAATAAAAACCCAAAACTTAAAGACCAAACTAGAGTATACCTAAATTTCAAAAGTCCCAAACAGAATCGCCAGTTGTAGCGACCGGCTTAAAAAAAATTATGTTTAAACATCAGAGTCGCCACCCACTACTTATTTTACCATAATGAAAGGACAAAGAAAGTGGGAAACCCTTAAAAGAAGAGATATCTGGATAAGTAGATATGTTAGGCAAAGGGAAGGTGTTAGGCACCCTTTACCTCCCTTGTACCCAAGGGGACCCACTTTTTAGATTTTATCAGGAATATTATCTTATTGCCACATATTATCATATATTGCGTTAAAAGGGAAACAGACAAAAAAATTTATAAGCAATTTTTTAGTGAAAAATAAAATTGAAAATAAAGGTTGGCCTCATAGCAAAGATTTTATCATCGGCCAAAAAGATAAAACCACGAGGTTTGAAAACAAAGTTTTGGAAAAAAAACAAATGGGGGGCCTTATATGCAATCATTGGTCCAAATCATCTTCAAAAAAACTTTAAAAAGAGAGAAAACAAAGTTTGAAAAGTGTAGAAGTGTGAAATTGGAAATTTATGGATTTTCGTGGATGATTGTTAATCGTATAACCGTGGATTTCATGGACAATTCTTGAGAAATTGTTGGTAATTGTTCGCTGTCTGTTAAAGACAACAACATGGTTGTCTATTTAAGACAATCCTAAAATAAACCAAAAGAAAAACATAGAAAAAAGTGAGAGAGACCAGAGAATTCTTCTTTCCTTAAACTATGAAAGTAGAGGGTTGTTTATAGGTGAGCATTAGGTCAAAAATTAAATGAAATTGGTATATTTTTAGCATGATTTGAAGATTGAAAATTGATTTGAAAAGATTTTATTTAATTTTTAAGATCACCATAAATTTTTAAAAGAACAAACAAAATACATTTTTAAGATCACCTCAAATTTTTATACATTTTTAAATAAACGAAATAAATTATTGTTAAAATGTTAGTAAAATTGAACCTAAGAATATTATAAAAAACAATGTTGAAATTACTTTTGACTATAGAAATAAAAGGCGAAACAAATTTAGGGTATGACAAACATTCATTCAAAAAGGTGAAATAAACACTCATAGATAAGCATAAAGTTCAAAAACAACATGCACATTGACAAAAAGGCTCAAAAGAGGTTAACAAAAATTCAGACACTCACAAAGTGAATTGACTATTTGGTTAGGTAGTTGTAATCAAAATCAAACACAAATGCCTTGATCATTTTCACGCTTTCATACAATCAATAAAAAATAAAAGATTAAACATAATAAAATCCAGTTAAAACAAGAATTGTGGCCTCCAACATATATGAACAATGGAAATCTTCCTCCTATTTAGGGGTAAAAAGGAAACTAAAGTGATTCAATCAAAAAGCAAGTAATGTAAAAGAATGAATGACATAGAATTTGTACGGATGAAAATTTTCCTAAACATCTTTTGCTATAGAATGTGATAAACGAGTATCTGACATGTACCAACTTCAAAATAATATCATTACCATACATCCGCAAGTTGAAACGGTCAACTTGGAAAATCATCTCAAACTTCCTCAAGTTACTTAAAACAAGCTCTTGGATAAACACAAAAATAACAAACTAAAACTAATACTATAAACATAAAAAGACCAGATGAAATTGAATTAAATAAGTTGAAAAGTGAAGATTTGAGAATTTTAAGAATTGATCCAATTTCAACTTGCTTAGCAAACATTCACCACACTAACTAAACTATTACAATGAAAATTAATAAGACAATTAAAAAAATAAAATATGCTTCTTTTACGTCATTAGCTTGACGTCTTTATTGTTCTAGCTAGTAGCTTCCTCAAATTATACCATGGTGTTGCCACACCGCGCAAACTTAAAGAAAGTGTCCTAACCAAACACTTGAACAAATATTACGAAAACAAGAAAATTCACAATAATACTTGAACAACATTGATATACAACACATGTTTACACAAACTTGAACACAAAGAAAAACAAACACCTATACGCACAAGTATGAAAAACATGTAAAATTTACAAGTTTTGTAAATATAGACAAGTAAATGTGCGAGTATACATATACAAGTTTTAATTACACAATATAGACAATATGAACATTATGTTTAAAACTCAAAAACAAAGAAACTATCGCAATGCAATCCAATAAAAACAACAATCCCCAACAATGAAACCATTTTGTTGAAGGGGTAAAGCGGCAAGCAAAAGTGAGTATTTATTTAGTTTTATCATATCATCTCCACACGGATTAGTGCTACTGAATTGTTGTTTGAATTGTTGGTTGAATTGGGTTGGTTTGTATAAAAGGTAAATGTGGGAATTAAAGTTATTAACAGAAAACGAATTCATTCTTTAGAGAGTTGAGAACTCTCTGGTTTGCATTTCATCTACCATGTCAAATATTTAAACTCACTACCCAGTTGTACTCAACCTAAACTACTCGTAAATATTGTCATGTATCACTCACATAGAGGTTATGTCTAACGCATCGTAGGATATCAACTGTATTACTCGTATCGATGATCTCTCAGCACAACAAGAAATATACAGGGGCATTAAGAGTAGATACCTAAGTGAATATTAAGCCTTAATCTATCTCTAGAATTAAAACCCAATAGATGTTCATCCTAAATCCAAATTCAAACCGTCCATTTCTGCAAAAACCCAAACCTAAATAAAGAAAGCAATCATCAATATAGATTTGTAAAATGAGTTTCATACAATCCCATGAGCAATAAATATACATATAATTAAGGTAAATATACATATAAACTCACAAAAAATGGAAACTACAAAGGGAAGAGAAAAGAGGAATCAAAATCTCTCGCGGTGTCAATCATGATGCAAGAATCATCCACCCCCAATCGTCGAGTTCCAACCCCCATTAATGCTTTTCTAAGCTCTCAAGACCAACAATTGGGTTTGATGGTGTTGGGGCTCAAAAATACCAAACCCATAACCAAAAAATGTGTTTTTTCACATATTTAATGAGTTTTAAATTTGCAGGGCACGCTAAGCGCGCACATAGGGCGCTTAGCGCCAAACCTGTTGTTCAAAAAAAAAACAGGTTTTGTTTTCATCATAACTTGAGAACTGTAACTCCTATTTACATACAGTTTCAAGCGTTGGAAAGCTTATTCAATACCCTATCTAATAATGCCTAAATATAAACCAAATTGATGATTTTTATTATCCTTTTTTGAGTCTTATTCTTTGATGAATTGCTAAAAATTTCATTCTTGAAGCTTAGCCTTTGGCCTTTATTACTCAATGCTCCAATTATGAATGAATACCTACAAAGGAGATGAAAAACAATCAAACGATACAATATTTACACAAGAAATCAATTATTCTATTATGTATACAAACAAAAATTATTTACAAACAAAGTTGGGATTATTCAAACGATATTAACAAAAATATTGATAAGTGCAACAAGACCTATACACAAAAATAGCTACAATTTGCACTTATCACATGTTCAAACAATTTTTGTTACAAAACTTAAAGATGTGATTCCTTGGAGATGACCAATATGTATGATGATACAAGCATCGTATGATGTTATGAATGCAAAGGTATGGGATCACAACTTCAGGTTTAAAAGTTTAACATATCTTATATAATCCCGCTGCAGAAAACTTCTGAGTAAGATGAACGTAACAGGATCAAAAGTTCAGACCTCTTCTATATAAGAACACCAGTGTAGGATGAAGGTCAAAGTTTCCTATAAAAAACCCAAACCTTCTCACAAGTGAGTTATAATTTGGATAAAGATTCCTTGAAGTATTCCCAGATTCATGGGTCCCTTTGAAAAGTATTACGTCGTAACGTATCTACATCATAACAATTGTACCCCAAAGTAAACCTAGTCTGGGTGTGGTTCTCATGACACACTAATAGGGCATCTACCCCATAGGTGACATGACTATCTGCTTATGTAAACCTATAGGTTCACTCAAGCCTGTGTATTGGGCTTATATCTCAAGTAACACCTACCCACCAAAGAAACAAACACCAATATCCAGAATATCTAAGGTGAAATGAATGAATGCAAGAAATAAAGCAAGGAAAGCAAATAAATAAACATCCAAAGGAAACAAATAATATCTAGGAATAACTTACTTTTTCTCTCCCCAATACAATCCCCAGATGAAGCTACTTGAAATAAAATGAATCAATTCAAATGGAACAAACATAATCACTACCTAACTTTATTTATCCCAAAAAATATAGGGAAAGGAAAATATATAGAAAACCTTTGATATTGGGAAAAGAACATGGTCTCACAACCAAATCTCGAGTAAGGGAGTCGATTACACAAGGGGAAGGTATTAGTACCCCTCACATCTGCGGTACTCCACATGATCCACTCTTGTTATCTTAAACAATAGGTGTGTATATTTAAAACTTACTTGCTAAAGGGAAATGTGTGCATGAATTCATTGAGAAAAAGAAAAGGTTTTTATTAGTGTGTTCGCCCGAGCATTGAAACTCCATGCCTACAAATCCACAAGGGAGTCAGAACACCGCAGTTCTTCTTAAAAATGTTTTTGTTTGTTGTGTGTTTTTTATGGATGATGTTAAATTTGAATTATAATAGTAAACATTGTCACTCGACCGTTGGAGACTACGTATCATTGTTTTGTGTAGAAAGGAGTTAACATATCCTTTTTGAAAATGTTTGAAAGTAAAAAAGCGCCAAGGCAAAATGATTTGGATTTGGTTTCTGCTTTTGTTAGGAGAAAGGTGTTGAGTGAACCCTTATCCAAAGAGAAACCCATCACCTTTATACCTTTAGTTTGGAAAGGGTTTTGAATATTGCTAAGTGTTTTTGGATTTTTGAATGAGAAAAGATTTTAGTCTTAATGATGCAATGCAAAAGAAAAGAAAAGTCTAATGGGAGACTTGATCGTAATATTGTCATACAAATATTAACCCTATAGTTGAGATTATGGGGGAATCTATCCTAATGTTGTCATGCTTGGATTAAGATTCTATTGTCTATCTTGATTCAATTTTCATCAAAGATTTAAAATGAACAAGGTAAGCTTAGGGAACATGTTATTCACATAAGAAATGATCATACAAGTGGATGAGAATCCAAGGATTTTATTTGGTAAAAGTTGTGACAAAAGAGTGAAAGTTGAAAACATATTTCTGATGTTTTATGGTTTATGCTTTAAAAGAGTTTATAAAGGAAATATATTCAAAAATGTGACAAGTTTGTGAAAACATGGATTAATTGAATGTTTGAAACAAATGTATGCATCACAATCACTATTAGAAGTCATGGATAATAGCTTTTTGATTTTGAACATGTTTCATGATTTAGTGTGAATTTTGAATGAGAAAACCCTAAAATGGGTCAAGCTATCATGAAAGGCTCACTAAAGAATCAAGATATTAGATTAGAATCAAGATTTATCGTGTTAAGGTCAAGCTTTATGAGCAAAGTTGAGAAATTGATCAAAATATCATCAAAAGTCCTCTTTAAAAACCCTAAGAAGTATCCACTTTGATTTAATTGAAAAGTGATGAAATAAAAAAATATTTTTGTAATATTTTTTAATATTCATAAAGTAGAGGTGATAAATGAGAATTGTGTAAAAAATTAACTCAAGAAAACTAAATTTGATTGCAAAAAAAAGTTGAATGAAAATGGTGAAAAATGAAGTGGAAAATAGAGTTAAAAAATAAAAAATATAGAAAAGGGTACCACTGGGGCTCGAAACCAGGTCCCAAAGGTTACAGGTGCGCTTTCTTTACCACTGGGGTGGCTGTTTCATCCGATTATGAAACACCACCCATTAAATATAAAATAAAGTGATTTATGAAAATTTGAAGATGAAACTTCATCTTCTTCGCGTGGCTAGAAACAAAAACATCGTTTTTGAAAATGCTAACTCCTTAGTTTCTCAATTATTTCAAAAATTGTAAACACTAAACTTGTTATAAATCTCATCACGAAATCAACTATGCAATCTATTCAAGCTAAGACTCAAAGGTTAAATGGAATTTTTGTGAGTACCAAAATAAAACCCTAATGGTTCAGAAGCAAAATTCTCATCACACTGTCAATTTAAGTAAAAACTAAGGACATGGTTAGCTTCAGAGGCATGATATATACATTTTTCCTTTTGAATGTGAATGCAAATGATGCTTAAATAAAGAGTTCAAAGTTTGAAATTTTTACCAAGTTGGAGAAAGCCCATCGCCTCTTCTGATGCGTCTAGAAGCAAAGTGATGATTGCTTGGGATTTCTGGGACCTTCCTGAGTGTATCCCAACCCTTACTTTGCCTTGAATCAAGCTGAAACTCCCTGACCAAATCCAACTATCAGCCACCGTTTTTTTGAGTTGGATGATGTTGATGGTGATGTTACAAGAGCTATTTTTGTGTTTGGATAAACTCTATATGATGTATATAAGGTGTATGGATAGTTAGTTTGCACATAAGTTAAAGGTGAATGAGTTTCGAAGAAATGGACTTCAAAGCTCAAGAATGGTGGTTTTTGATCAATTTTGGTTTTAGAGAGTTTGAGAGGTTTTGAGGGCTTGTCAATTGTTTTTTTTTGACTGCTAATGATCTCTATATTTATAGGAAAAAGTTTGAGGGTAAGGATTAATCAAGTTTTCAAGTCATGGAGTTATGGCATAGTTGATATGCAACTTGTGATTTCTTGAGAAATCAAAGTTCCAATGAAAAGTACCATGCCTCACAGAGTGGTTAGACACTTTAAACATGTTCCTATGATCTTTTAGGTTGAGTGTGAGCAGAGGAAACAAGTGAGAGGCTCAAGGAGATTTGACAATTTCATAAAGAATGCTTTATGGGAATGGAAGTGTGATCTTTTTCCCTTAAATGACAAGTTTTCTTGAGTAAAGCCTTAATCACTTGGATAATGGCCCTAAAGTTTGTGTAATCGTATGATTTTGGAAGGATTTGTGGGTTTAGAGGCCTGCAAAACAAGATATCTAGGCATTGTATGAGGATTTGGTCTTATGGTTATCATAGAAATGACCTCTAATTCAAGTGAAAATGTCCAACTTTATCTCTTCGAATCTCCTAGCTCAAGCATGATAAAAATGTGCTCTTGGATATTTTAGAAAGCTTATAACACAATACGAAATTTGATAAAAATGTGCTCTTGGACATTATGGTCTTATTTTTCACAAGCTTAGATCTTTAACTTACATGTTGACCACTTTGGATGAATCAAATGGGAACTTTGTGAAAATTGACCATGAAGTCAGTCACTTTACAAGGTCAAAATGCTGAAAAAATTTCTCTAAGTGTTGGATAATAAAGTCATAACTTTATGAACTTCTATCTCTTGATTTATGCATTTTTTGGAGATCAACCCTCATTGAAAAACTTGTATTATGAAACATTATCTTCAATTTGAGAATTGGATCAAGAAAAATCATGGCTTGATGAAGAATTTACAAGCTTGCAAAGAAGCATACTTGAACATGAAAATTTACAAGACTTAGTGAAATTTCCAAATTCCTATTTTGTGACTATTAATTCTTTCTCATGATTCCTTTGATCAAATGACTCATTTGACTTCATTTTCATGATCATTGACTTGAGAAACCCATGGTTGACCAAAAAACACAAAAAGAAAAGTTTGACTTTTCAGTTGACTTCGTATAAGATAAATTGCAAATCTCCTTGATCAATGGTTTTTACAAAGGAATTATGCATTTATTTTAGTTATCGTTTCTTTTAATTGACTGGTGTTTTATTTCATTTTACCGCATTTTATGCTTTGGTTTTGTATTTTAGTGTTTTCAGGTTCAAAAGAATAAAACATGACAAATTGGGGCATAAAAGTGAAGAATTCAGAGTTTGGAAAGAAGTGCTTCAGGAGCCCTGACACGGGTGGCCGTGTCACATGACAAGGGTCATGTCAGGGTGAAAACTTGGAAAAAATAGCAAGTTGGAAGCGAGACAGAAGGAGACACGAGCACCCGTGTCACACGACATGGCTCGTGTCAATTCAGCTGGGCTAAATGTTGGAAAAGAGCATATCACGGACGCTGACAAGGGTTCCCGTGTCGATGACACAGCCCGTGTTAGCCCAAGCGCTAGAAATTCCAATTTTGAGATTTTAGGTATTTTTGGAGCATTAAGGGTACTTGAAAATATTTTGAAAAAAATTCCAATAGTAAGGCAACTTTGTAATGATTCCTATATCAGTTAAGAACGCGTACAAAGTGTTTATTTTTTGAAAATATTTCAGAGAAAGTGTTTGTGAAAAAGATGTTTTAAAATGTTCGCGAGCAAGCGATTAAGAACTATCTACCTACTTAAAAGTCTTTCGTTTTATTTTCCTCCTCCTTTAGATAGTACTATCCTACCATTAGTTAGCAGGAACTCCTATAGTTGGATATGAAGGGACATGTGTGGGTCATCGTTATGGTCATAGAATGCAACATATAAGGATACCTTAGCAATTCAAAGGGACTAATCATCATATATTCAAAGGCAACATCGGTGGAGAAGATAATTTCTTGTAGGAAACTCGAGGGACATCGCCGGACTATGATCTTCATGATGATCTTAACCCAGGGTCTTTCCTAATGGTATCCATATGTTCCAGGGACATGACCATTGTTTTTTTCCAAAGGCAATGAGTGAGGTTACCCTAGAGGTGCGTGTGTGAAAAGTGATTCAATTCAATTATTTATCTTGTATTTAGGGTTTTCTATGTTTTCTTTTAGATCTTGTCATACAATCCTATTACTATACAGTTATATATACACACACGTATACATAGTATAGGTGCGAAAAGTAAAGTGCAGGAAAGTAAAGGTGCGGAAAGTAAACATAAACTATTACAGGGCTTCCGGAGTGGGGATAAAAAACCATAAATTGGGGAAATAGAAAGTAAAACTCTAATTTAAACTATTACAAACCACAACAGTTACATAATCAGAAAAAAGAAATACAAAAATAATAAAGTACACGAAGATTATAAAAGGAGAAAATTGTATGATGAAAAAAGTTTTGATAATCAACCTAAAGTCTAATTGATTTTTATTGATTAAAGAGAGAACTCATTAATTAAGCAAAACCCTAAATTTTAGGTTGATTTTAAATTAATTGAGAAAACCTAAAAAATCAAATTAGTATTTGATTAAATAAAACCTAAAATTAAATTGATTAAACTAAAAAACCTAAAATTAAATTAATTAAATTTTAAGAAAAGCTAAAATTAAATTAACCTAAAAATTGAGTTTATTGAAAAAAAAGGTTTTATGTTAAGGTTTATTAAAAAATATTTTTGAAAGAAAGAGTTTTATAAAAGATTAAAGGAAAAAAAAGAGTGAGAAACATAGAAAATAACCAAAAGAGTAGGGGTGGGTGTTGAAGCCACACCCTTAAGCATTCTCCACGCATAGCTTACCACTAGGCCAAGCGCTGGTTGGTGATGGATAATAGGATTAATGCATTATATAATAAACCTGCAAAAAACATGGAAATATGAGAATTTTGGCAAAACCGAGATTGAACCCGTGACCTGGGAGAGAAGTGACTTAGCGTGCACGTTTCTGCCAATGGGGTGATTATACATTCGTTTATATAATTGAATCAATAAACATATAATATATAAACAAATGTATTGACCTGAGAGGCACCGAAGCCCTAGCTCCGATCGTCTTCTCGAGTGAGGAAATTCTTGCACCTGCGAAAATAACAAACATTGGCGAATAAAGAGGACTCTATCCCCCTAAATCAAGTCTTTTGAATCCAATGGTGGTATTATTTTGGTCTAAAAACCGATGGTTTTTGAGTTATGAAGCAAACATGATGGATCAGTGCAAACATGGTACTTTGTGATTTAGCATGCATGGAACTTCCCCGATTGTTCTATTCTGCATTGTTGAATCTCATGAACACACAACAAGCATTAGTAAGCATTAGAATGCAGTAAAACAAAAATACAAAATTCAAGCAAGGATGAAATTGTGATGCATACATAAGCGTTTTCTGGCCATTTGGATCGTTGTAAACGATCCAATCTTACCCTGGGAGTGAATGGAGTTGATTGGGATTGCAAGTTTGTGGTGAAAGGAAATATAATAAGGGTTTGAAAATTTTAGGGTTCTTTGAAAAAGTTTGGAAATTTTAACAAATTTGAGAGGAAAGGTTTTTCGTTTCCTCTTGTATGAGAAGTGTTGATATTATATAGGGGAAATTAGGGCAAAATGAATGGGCTTGGTCTTTGTAGGAAAGGCCTATGTATTTATTTTATGTATTTTGCATTATTAATGAATAAATAAAAAATAATTAAAATAAAAATAGGTCACAGGGTGTAAGAACAAGATTTTAGGTGTATGAAGAGTGTAATACACGTCTGAACTCTTAAACCATGGCCCAATAGGCCATAATATTAAGCTTTCTCAAGTTGAACTTCACGCATCTGCTTAAAATTTCCCAACTTGCAATGGTCATAACTCGCTCAATTTTTATCTTTTGAAGGTGTTCTTTGACTTTTTGGAAAGCCCAAGATGTCCTCTACAATATCTATGTTGATCATATTTTATTTTGAAGATTTATATTTATGTAAGTTGCCTTGACAAAAAGTGTCTTTTTGTTGACTTTTGAAATGACCTATAATGTTTTAGCCCATATCTCTCAAATGATTACTTTTTGGACTTGATCTTAGAGAGGAAAAATTGTAGAGAATTGAATTTTATTCAAAATTGGATTTGGTTTGGGAAAAGATGATGAAGCATATGAAAGTTATGCTTGGTCAAAGTTTAGTTGACTTCCCCTAAGGAAACCCTAATTTGGCAACTTTTGACGTTTGATGATTTGAGGGCTTTTCTTGAGGAATCATGATCAACCATTGATCAAATGATAAATATCACTTCAAAATTTTGATGTTGACCAAAAATATTTAAGTTTGACTCTATGTTGACCATAATTGACTTTTTACCCAATATAGTTGATTTTTAGTCATTTGAGCCATTGACTGGGCAAACTTATGATGTAAGGCATGAAACTTGGTATAAGAATTCTTAGGAACATATGAAGAACAATGAAAACCACTTGATACCTTTGAAACCAAATATTCCTTGAGAAACACAAAACCCTAGTTGTGGACCCATTTCTTAGGAGGAGAATTTGTCTGACCAATTCTTAAGAAACCTTGAGCATTTAAGAACTCTAAAACAATGTTTTGAAGAAAATGGGAGGGAAAGTTTTAGGGTACAACAGCTGCCCCGTGTTCAATCTTCTTAAACCTGAAGAGTTAGATTGGTATGTCCACCATTCGTGAATTAAGGGTAGAATATGATTGAACACTTAAGTGCCCAGAAATTTGCACTTGGGTGTGCAAGAGGTAATGCTGTTGGTTGATGATATTGCTTGAATGGGCTTAAAGATGCCATTCGGAGAGGTGACAGACTCATCGGAGATGTGCTTATAGATGCCATCGATAGTAACTATTGATCGAAGTATCAGAAGGATCCTACACTTGACTTCATCTGAAGAATGCTTTCCAGAATGAACCTCTAGGGAAGGCATTTAAGTAGCTGCTTGTCAGATTTACTCTTTAAGGGAAATGCTTATCTGAATGAATTTTCGAAGGAAATGCTTTTCAGAATAAACCTCTGGAGGAAGACTCTTTTCAGAATGATACTCTGAAGGAAAATGCTTTTCAGAATCCAGTCTCTGAAGGGAAGTGTTTGTCATGTAGATAGTCCCTCCGTCCTATTTTAAGAATTGATCCACAATCTATTTTTTTTGTTGGTAAACTCGTCCTGTTTCGGGAATTCATACCACCTGGTGATAAAGATAGCCGCCCTGTCCTGTTTCGGTAATTGATCTTCACCTGGTCATAAAGATAGAAAGATAGTTTCCCCATCGTGTTTCAGGAGTTAATCTTTGCTCGGTTTTATAGATAGTTTCCCCGTGCTATTTCTAAAGTTAATCTTCAACTTGTTCATGTAGATAGTCTCCCCATCCTGTTTCAGAAATTGATCTACAATTTGTTTTCAAAAATAGTTTCCCTGCCTTGTTTTAGGAATTAATCTGTGTCTGGTCATCCAGATAGTTGCCCCGTCTTATTTCAGGAATTAATCTGGGACCTACTTTTTGTTGGCCGTAGAGATAGTTTCCCCATCTTGTTTCGAGAATTAATCTTTGACCTGTTTATGTAGATAGTCATCCCATCATGTTTCGAGAATTAATCTACAATTTATTTTCACAGATAGTTGCCCTTTCTTGTTTTAGAAATTAATATGTGTCTGGACATCCAGATAGTTATCCCATCTTATTTCAGGAATTAATCTGCGACTTGTTTGAAAACATTTGTTGATATTCGTCTGTTTGTATACTTTACCTGAAAAGATAAAGAGTTAGTTATATGAAATGTCATGATGTATGAAATGCATTTCTTAAGGATGTTCTTAAAATAAATGAGAGTGTGCTATATGCATTTCATATACATATGCTCTAATATTTTTAAATGATGTATGAATGTGAAATGTCGTTGAAGCGTATTGGCTGCTCCGTATGATGTTTATGACTGAGGAAAATAAATCCCTGACTGTTGCTGGGGATGAAGAATATTTGTAATCCTCAATCTTTGTTTAGGATGTTTCCTTTGGGGATTCCTGCTTTCTGTTTGAGGAAACTCCGCTGGAGGATTTTATTTCTGCTTGGGGAGAAGAGTTCAGGCATAATGGTCGTTCACCGTTCTACTGGGGAATTTTATGCTTATATACCCTGACTGGGGATAAAAAAGATGGATAACTTTTTGAGGTACTTCATGTTCGAGTTTTCAATATGGATGTCGACTCTTCTGGGGAGGCTAAGATTAACTGATATCTGGTCTGATTTCAGATTCCGTAGAAACTCTCTAGGGATGGCAATATGGACTACCCTTTGATGGAGAGAGAAATTTTGCCGGTGATTCGTAGTAATCAAAATGATAGACTCAAGCTGGGGGGATTGTATCCTGTTGGGGAAATAAACCCTGTTGGGGGACATAAACCCTGTTGGAGAAACACTCTGCTATGAAAATAAACCTTCTAAAAGAATATATTCTGCTGAGGAAATGGACCCTGCTGGAGAAGAGAATTTTGTAGAGGTTTTACAGTGTTGGAGAAATAAAATCAACTGGGGAAGAGAATTCCTGTGAACTGTGCTAGTGACATACTCTCTGATAAAGATTGGGACTCCGTGGGTTTGTGACATTGTCGGGGGAAAGATTACACTCTTTTATCCGCTAGGGGATCTGCTCGTGAGTATGATTAGGAGATTTCAAACTTGCGGGGAATGTGTCGAGTTTGTGAAGATGACTTCATAGGGGATAATCTTATAGAAACTGCTTTGTAGGTATTTATGGACGACTTGAACGTTATCCCACCTCCTAGAGTCTTGAGAAAATGCTTATTCCTGTTTTTATGCATATATTTGTTAATAGTAATCATGTTCACATGCATATGTTCATTCAATTTAGTCATTGGACATTTTGGCGAACCAAACAGAAAAAGTAAAAGTTTGAATTTTGAAATTGTGTTTATATTGATAGTTTTACTATAAACATGCGATTGTTGTACAAAGAGACATAAATCCTAGTATGAGGAAATTTTTGTGAAATGAAAGAAGTACAAAACAATATATATATATATATATATATATATATATATATATATATATATATATATATATATATATATATATATATATATATATATATATATATATATATATATATATATATATATATATATATATATATATATATATATATATATATATATATATATATATATATATATATATATATATATATATATATATATATATATATATATATATATATATATATATATATATATATATATATATATATATATATATATATATATATATATATATATATATATATATATATATATATATATGTGTGTGTGTGTGTGTGTGTGTGTGTGTGTGTGTGTGTAAATGATGTCGTCAATTTTCAACTCTACTATTGCCCCTATGTCTTCGAGCATATCATCCCCTGCTATCAGAAGAAGTTGATTGAATTGATGTGTAACATGGCCCAATAGCCCAAAATTACAAATTTGCTCAATTTTTAACTCATGCATTTGCTCAAAATTTCCCAACTTGCAATGGTCATAACTATCTCAATTTTCATCTTTTGAAGGTGATCTTTGACTTTTTGGATAGATCAAGATGTCATCTACAATCTCTATGTTTATCATTTTATTTTTTGAATAATTTATCTTAATGTAAGTTTCCTTGACAAAAAGTGCCTTTTTTTGACTTTTGAAATGACCTATAATGTTTTGGCCCATATCTCTCAAATAAAGAATTTTTTTGGACTTGATATTAGAGAGATAAAGTTATAGAGAATTGAATTCCATTAAAATTGAGATTTGGTCGGGGAAAAGCTGATGAAGCATGTGAAATTTATGCTTGGTCAAAGTTCAGTTGACTTCTCCTAAGGAAAACCCTAATTTGGCAACTTTTGACTTTTAATGATTTGAGGGCTTTTCTCGAGGAATAATTATCAACCCTTGATAAAATTATGAAAATCACTTCAAAATGTTTATGTTGACCAAAAATATTGAATTTTGACTGTATGTTGACCATAATTGACTTTTTACCCAATATAGTTGATTTTTAGTCATCTGAGCAATTGACTAAGAAAACTTGTGATGCAAGGCTTGAAACTTGGTATGAGCATTATTAGGGACATATGAAGAACCGTGGAAGCCACTTGATACTTTGGAAACCTTATATTCCTTGAGAAATACAAAACCCTAGTTGTGGACCCATTGCTTAGGAGGAGACTTTGTCTGATCAATTCTTAAGCAACCTTGAGCAAAGGAGGACCTCGGGAGAATGTGTTGAAGAAAAATGGGAGGGGAAATTTTGGGGTACAATAGCTGCCACTGTTCAATCTTCTTAAACCTGAGGAGTTAGATTGACATATCCGTAATTCATGACTAGAATGTTGAAGAAGATTGAACACGTAAGTGCCCAGAAATTTGCACTTGCATGTGTAGAAGATAACGCTGTTGGTTTATAATATTGCTTGAATGGGCTTAAAGATGCCATTCGGAGGGGCAACCGAGAGTCGTTGGGAATGGGCTTATAGATTTCATCCAAAGTAACTATTGATAGAAGTATCAGAAGGAGTCTACACTTAACTTCATCTGAAGAATGCTTTCTAGAATGAACCTGTGGGGAAGGTGTTTTTCAGAATAAACCTCTGAAGGAAGATGAATTTCAGAATGATGCTCTAGAGGAAAATTCTTTTCCGAATTCAGTCTCTGAAGGGAAGTTTTTGTCATGTAGATAGTCGCCACGTCTTGTTTCTGGAATTGATCTACAATCTATTTTTGTTGGTAAACTCGTCCTATTTCGGGAATTCATACCACCTGGTGATAAAGATAGTCGCCCCATCTTGTTTTGGGAATTGATCTTCACCTAGTCATAAAGATAGTAAGATAATTTCCTCATCCTATTTCAGGAGTTAATCTTTTCTCGATTATATATATAATTTCCCTGTCTTGTTTCGGGAGTTAACCTTCAACCAGTTCATGTAGATAGTCGCCCGTCCTGTTTCGGGAATTGATCTACAATTTGTTTTCATAGATAGTTTCCCTATCTTGTTTTAGGAATTAATCTATGTCTAGTCATCCAGATAGTTGCCCTCTCTTGTTTTGGGAATTAACCTGGGACCTTCTTTTTGTTGGCCGTAGAGATAGTTGCCCCATCTTGTTTCGGGAATTAATCCCTGACCTGGTCACATAGATAGTTGGCCCGTCTTGTTTTGGGAATTAATCTTGGACCTGTTTAAGAATTGTTGATGATATTCGTTTGTTTACAGACTTTACCTGAAATGATGAAGAGTTAGATGTATGCAATGTCATGATGTATGAAATGCCTTGCATAATGATGTTCTCAAAGTAAATGAGAGTATGCTATATTAATTTTGGGTGGATATGCTATGATATTTTTTAAATGATGTATGAATGTGAAATTTCGTTGAAGCGTGTTGGTAACTTCATATAACATCTCTGACTGGGGAAAATAAATCCCTGAGTGTTGCTGGGGATGAAGGATATGTGTAATCTTCAATCTTGTCTATAATGTTTCCGCTGGGAATTCCTACTTTATGTTTGAGGAAACTCTGCTGGGGAATGTGATTTTTGTTTGGGGAAATAAACCTGCTGGAGGAATATATTCTGCTAAGGAAATGAACCCTGTTGGAGAAGAGAATTTTGTAGGAGTTTTTACAGTGTTGGATAAATAAAATCAATGGAGGAAGAGAATTTATGTGAACTGTGTTGGCGATAAACTCTCTGACAAGGATTGGGACTTTGTAGGTTAGCGACATTTCTGGGGAAAATATTTTTTCCGCTAGGGGGATCTGTTGGTGTGTATGATTAAGGTATTTTAAACTTGCAAGGAATAATATCTTTCTTGAAGACAAGCTTGTGAAACTGACTCCGTGGGGGATAATCTTATAGAACTTGCTCTGTAGGGATTATTCCATGGAGGTTACTTTTGTGGGGATTCATGGATGACTTGAACGTTATCCCACCTCCTAGAGTCTTGAGCAAATGCTTATTCATGTTTTTATGCATATATATGTTAACAGTAATCATATTCATATGCATATGTTCATTCAATTTATTCATTGGATGTTTTTGTAAACAAAACAGTAAAACAAAATTTGAATTTTGAAATTGTGTTTATATTGATAATTTGCTTATAAACAGGCGATTGTTGTACAAAGATACAAAAATACTAGTAAGAGGATATCGTCATGAAATGGAAGGAGTACAAAGTAAAATAAAACATATAGCTATGTGTAAATGATCTCGTAAGGTTCCAACTCTGCCATTGCCCCTATGTCTTTGAGCATCTCATCCTTTGCTGTCAGAAGAAGTTGACTGAATTGATCGGTACCATTCGAACTTGACATTGGTAATAAAGCTGGTTGTAAGTGATCCAATGGGACATAGTCGTATGCTTTAATCCATAATTTTTCCTGGACCTCCCTTTTGGGTTTTCAGTCCAACGAGATACCCTTTTTTGCCCAAGCCGCCTTTCTAGGTTTTTGACTTGTCGATTATACAATCTTATATATATATATATATATATATATATATATATATATATATATATATATATATATATATATATATATATATATATCCCTGATTTTTGTTCGAACCCTTTTGGTTCGCCGAGATGCCCTTATTTTTTCCTAGGCCAGTCAACCTAGCGGGTCGTTTTTTATGGGTACTATCTTTTAACTATGTCTGCATTCACAGGGTGCGGAAAATCTTCACCATCCATGGTGGTAAGTATCATAGCATCGCCCAAAAATATCTTCTTGATTACAAATGGCCCTTCTTAGGTGGGAGTCCATTTTCCCCTGGGATCACCTTGTGGTAGAATGATGTGCTTTATTACCAAGTCATCAGCCTGATATACCTGATGCTAGATTTTCTTATTGTAAGCTCTGATCATATGTTTCTGGTACATCTGGCCATGACAGACAATCACAAGCCTCTTCTCGTCAATTAATTTCAACTGGTCTAGCCTAGTCTGAATCTATTTGTCTTCGTCTAAGTCCACATCTTTCATAATTATAAGAGAGGGAATCTGGACTTTGACAGGTAGGACATCTTCCATACCGTAGACTAAAGAAAATGGGGTTTCCCTAGTTGATGTTCACACTGAAGTGCGATAGCCATGAAGAGAAAATGGTAGCATCTCGTGCCAATCTTTATAGTTTACCATCATCTTTTGTATAATCTTCTTAATGTTCTTATTGGCGGCTTCCACTGTGCCATTCATCTTCGATCAATATGGAGAAGAGTTATGTTGCTTGATCTTGAACCTCGTGCAGAGTTCTGTGATCATAGTGTTATTGAGATTGGTACCATTGTCTGTGATAATCCTCTCGGGGATGCTATACCGACATATAAGGTTATGCTTAATGAAACGGGCAACCACATTCTTAGTAACAGAGGCAAACGGGGATGCTTCAACCCATTTTGTAAAGTAATCGATGGCGACGAGGATGAAGGGATATTGATTAAAAGCAGTAGGCTTGATTTCTCCAATCATATCTGTTGTACCCCAAAATTTGCCATCTCATGTTTTCCAAGATCTTCCCTTTGCATGGTGGCTACAAACACTTGCTTAAGGAAAATAAAACTTTTGGAGATAATCAAGTGTCTTTCGATTGGCATCTAAACAGGGTATTTCGATTGGCATCTGAGCAAGCTTCGATTGGGCGCTGAACTTCCTTCGACGCAAGCCTGATTCACAAGATTCGATTGTGTGTTGGGCCTCCTTTGATCAAGTTCAGTTCACAAGGCTTCGATTGCATATTGTCTACTTCAGGCTTGCCTTCGATTCACAAGGCAAGAACTTCCTACATGCTTGCTTCAATTCAAAAAGTAGTAGTCCCCTGCGCACAAGTTTTGATTGAATTTCTAAAACCCTTCGATCAAGCTTTGGGTCCACAAGTATCATTCCAGCAGTGCCTTCTCTGTTCTTTCCTTCAACATATAAGACACAAAGGCCTCTTCATGATTGCATTGGATTCACAATGGAAATGGTATCTCCAGACTTGCCTTCAATTCACTAGACAAAGGACTTCCTACATGCTTTCGATTCACAAGGTAAGAGCTTCTTTCATGTGTGCTTCGACCCATAAGGAAATACTCCCTCTGTGCTTGCCTTCAGCACACAAGGCAAAGGCTCCCTCTTCAATTTGTATTCGATTCACAAGACCAAGACCCTTTCAATTGGCCTTCGATTCACAGAGCAATGGCCTCCCTCATGCTAGCATCCACAAGGCATTGGCTTCCTTTATGCTAGTTTCGATTGGGAAATGGTTCCCTTTGAAACTGCTTGCATCGACTCTATCTCTGAACCCTTCAGCACATGATTTCCCCATTATGAGCACACATTGGTAGCCCATTCAAAGGATTCATAAAAGCATACATGTGGGCTATTAGAAAGACACACGAACGGGCCATTCGAAGGATATACATATGGTCCATTCAAAGGAGACACATGATAATTGAAAATAAGTCTGTCTTATGATGAGTCTTGGTCCAAGTTTCTTGCTGGCAAAAAATCTAACATGTTGCCAAGCCCAAGCCTCCTGCACAATTGCATTCGAAGGAGGTAACAAGAGAAGTTTCGACTGGCCAGAAAGGAGTTTTCGTTTGGGCTAGTTGAAGAGTTTCAGATCAAGCTACCTAGACAAATAGGGGCTCAATCGAAGAAGCCCCAATGATGAGAATTGGAGCCATTCGAGGGAAGAAACTCTAGGCCAATCGAAGAGCAAGGATTGAGGGTATTCGAAAGAGTCAAACATGTCCAGGTTCACCACAAAGCTCAAAGGGGTAGGAACTCATCAAAAAAGGAAATCCCTTAATGTATCTGATTTTGCCTTCAAAGCTTAGCTAATGGCCGTCCCTTGCCATTTCTTTGCTATGACCCTCTCTCCATCTCCTATAAATACACAACACTTCTACAAGCCAAGGGTACTACATACATACGCACAAGGACAGACTAAACACAAACGCTACCTCATAAGCCACACCAAAATTATCAAAAATCTCATAGGTGATCCAAAATCAAAGTAACCTTCAACAAACGCTCCACTCACTCCCTCCCTGAAGTTTGCAGGAGGTGTTCCTAAGCACTAGGCAGGTCCAACATACACTAGAGAATCACTCACACAATATGTCTACTGATTAAGCGCAAGGGTGAGATCGTGCCATTGCTTGGGAACAATCTATATTTTCTTTCGAATCTCAGGATTCATGACGTTGCAAGATGAAATGGATTTCGATTCAGACCAAGAGGATTCAAGTTAGGATTATGCAACCACAAGTTGTCGAATCTAAGACTAGATTCGACCCAAGTCTAGGTCTTTATCTTGTTTTCTCTAATAAATTTCCTGCAGGAGTACAACATACACCTCCAACAATATTCTCTGCTGGATCGAAGGCCACATCCTTTCCTAGATCGAAGGATGACATCCTTCATTGGATCAAAGGCCATCCTTCATTGGATCGAAAGCCCTCTTTTTCTTTGGATCGAAAGACTTGTCTCCTTGTATTTTTATTTTTTGTGTTACTCACCTCTTTATTAGTTTCCCTCTTTAAATCAACGTTAAATAAAAAAAATCATCACAAAAACTAGGATTAGATTTTATTAATTTAATTAATTAATTAATTATAACATCTTCTTTTCTTCAAAAAAATTAAAATAAATTAGAATGTAGGTTTAATTTTATTTTTTAATTTATTTTCTTTTCATAAAAAAATAACAAAAAGATTTTTTATATTTTAGGATTTTTAGACGTCTTTTCAAATTCACGCATTATTATTCTTTCGCATCTCCTTTTATTATTGTAACTGTATATTGGGATGTAATAGATGATTAGTATGACATTTACTACTTTTATTTCCCCCCATTTTTGGAATTGTAATAATCGTCCTCCCCGAAGCTTTGTAATAGTGTAGGATTTATATTCCCGCATTTTATTTTCTGTACAATATTAACTGTTAGATGTATGGTAATAGGATTGTATGGCAAGAATAAAACAAAATGCGAGCAAACCTTACAAAAAAGACAAAAAATAACTGAATACAACACACTTGCACATATACACTTCTAGAGTACTCTCACTTTGGTTGCCTTCAGAAAATAAAATAGTCATGTCCCTCGAAAGTAGGGACGCTTTAGCAAAGACCCTCGAATCAAAAGATCATAGTCCCTCGATGACCCTACAGTGTTGTCTTTCGATAAATGATCTAGTCCCTCAAACAAAATTGCTAAAGCATCTCTATATGTTGCCTTCATGACTGTACGATGACCTTCAAATGTCCCTCATACATCTAAACAACTACGAGTACCTACTGCTTAATAATAGGATATCCTTGTCTAAATGAAAGGAGGAAAAGAACGACCCTTTCGAGTAAAGTAGATAGCTGTTAGATGCTTGCTCAAACAAACTTCTTACATCTACACAAAAACTTTTCAAAAAACATTTTCAAAAACGCTTTATCAACACTCTTGAGGACTGATACAAGAGTTATCATAAAGAAAATCGCCGCACTAAGGCATTTCAAATTACTTTTCAAAACACACCAAGCACAAGGTATTTTCAAATGAGCTAGCATCTAAGAGCCCGTAGATAACTACGGATGGAAAGGGTGCTAACACCTTCCTTTTCCATAATCTACCTCCTTACTCAGAAAACAACTCGAAAGGTCTTTTTCTGTTCTTTTCACCCTTTCCTTTGTTGGATAAAAGAAAATCCGGTGGCGACTCTTGCTTACCGTAACATTTGCATACACAAATGCAAAACCAATACAAACAGTCAGTTCTGCTACTATATCACAGAACTGACGACTCTGTTGGGGAACTATTAAAAAGTGGGGTTACCTTAGAGCTTAGTTCATTTTTATATTTCTTTACATTATGTGTTTGTATGTTTATCTTTGAGGGCTTGTTTGGGTTGTTAATAAAAGATCCTACACCCGGATCTGGGGCACCTTTCAGGTAAGCAACAATAGATCATGGAGACTGTACAACATAGATTGATATTGTTAAAGCGATGGATGCGTTAGTGTGACACATTTGTTGGTACCAGTATCCCTTGTGTTAAATCGAGGAGAATACGGGGCCGCTGTGTGGTGTCATAAAGCACTAACGGACCTTAAAACCTTAATTGAACAAACTTGTACATTAGAAAGTAGTGAGATAACCGACCTTGGTATAAAGCTGGGGATTGGTTGATACTCGATGTTACACTCATTGAGATCGGACTTTTGGGATATTTCGGCCGTGAGAAAAGATCGCCTGAGCTACAAAAATGCTTGATAAAGAAAGATCAGTGATATTGATACTCCTTAGAACCCGGTTACTATTACTAGGACAGGTTTGGCCAACTGAAACTTCAAGAGGGTACTTACCTTTAAACCTCATGCAAGCCTTTGAACCTAAGGCTATTTGTGTGACTTGTTTGCCTTCATTATCTAACAACTTGAATTCCTTGCAGGATTTGTTTATAGTCATTATCCAGTAACCTGGACTTCTTGCAAGACTCACTTGTCTTCATCACCTTACACATTTACTTGGTGCATAGCATGCACATCATGACATCATGCCATAGAATTTTGTTAACCATTTCAAGGATCTCAAAGGGCCTGCGATGCAGGTTATGATGAACTATGCTTCTAGCAAGGGGAAACGAGATTTATTTTCCTCTAGCCAATGCCGTCAAAGGACCAAAAAATGATAACTTGAGTCAGAGGCTATAACCCACTCGACACGGTGAGCTTGATTCTCGTAGAAGTACATTCAATGATACGAAAGTTCTTCCAACAAAGATGCAATCAAAATTCAAATATTTTTCTTGTGTTTACCCCGCGAGATCCTTGAAAACATTGCATGCATGTCATTATATAACAGGTCTTCCAGTACAGGTTTCTCATTTTCTCGTTGTTTATTTCAGCAAGGAAAATGGCTCTCAAATAGAATGACAAAGATCTCCAAAACCAAGATGTTCAGTTCAAGGAAATGTTCCTAAATCTATCCAAGGGGCAAGAAGAATTGAAAGCACTCCTTGTTGGGAACATGACCAAGAAAAATCCTAACAACAACAAGGATGACCAGTTGGAACAACTGCAAGCTTAGATGGATAGGATGAGAATCCAAATGAGTAGTGAGATGGTTCTTATCCAAAATTTAGCTCGGGGACAAGAAGAATTGAGGATTCTCATCAGTAAGCTTCATCAGGACAGATACGACCATCCGGGGAAAACTATTTGAGCTTAGGGCCTAATCAATGATCAATCTCTCTTGGCAAATAGGGAATTGGGTGACATGTTCATGCGGGGGCATGTTGAAAATAAACTCAGGAGAAGTGAAATTCATGGGACTGTATCTTCAAGTACTCAGAAGAGACTATACCATGGAAATAAGGAGTCCAGTACTGTGTACGACCATAAGGGCCGTAATAAGAGTAGTCTCAACCAATCTGTGGGGGTAGTACGAATCTTTGATCCATCACCAATGCAACAACAACGACAAGGCAATCAGCGTGAGCAGGACACACCCAAAAGGAAATTCACCAAAATCAACATGTCCTTGGCTCAAGTATTGCAACACATTTTAAAGATGGAGTTGATTACGTTGAGAGATCCTCCTCGGAATCCCAATACCTCTTCTCCTAGCTATCATCCTGATGTACCATTCCAATAGTCCTGGACATGATACGAATAGCTGTTGGGAATTGAAAAATAAGATTCAGGACTTGATCGACAAAGGGGTGCTAGAGTTCACACAAGATGGTCAGACTGAATTCTTCTGCCATCCCTCAAAGGCACACTGTTGTACCCCAAAATTTGCCCTCCCATATTCTTCAAGAAATTGCCAAGTCATGCTTCAAAATTCCCCAAGGGTTACACAGTGTAAGAGCCTCATAAACAGTCAAAATTAGGGTTTTTGTTATGATCAAGAAAATGAAGTTTCCAAGGGTCCAATCAAGTCCCACATGCCTACAAATATGGTCAAGCATCCTCATACCAAGTTTCAAGACTTTCAGCACAAAATTGCACAGTCAAAACCCTAATTGCACTACAGTCAACTATAGGGGCAAAATGGTCATTTGGTAGTCAAAAGTCCAAATTTTTGGTCAACATCTCATTTTGAAGCCACAAACATCATTTGATCAATGCTTGATCATGATTCTCAAAGCTTGGCTCAAAAATCATCAAGATGCAAAAGTTTCCTTATTTGGACAGTTGAAAAAGTCAACTGTAAATTGACCAGGGCATAACTTTCACATGGATTATCAGAAAAATTCCTTCCAAATCTCATTTTGAAGAGAACGACATTTCCTACAACCCATCTTCATACTTAAAGTCCAAGAAATGCTCTCACAAAAAGTTATCAATTTCAACATTATAGGTCATTTTCAAAAGTCAACAAAAAGGGACTTTAAGTCAAAGGCCATAACTTGAGAATGGTAAATCAAAATGCCATGGGATTAAAGGCATTGGTTAGAGGACTCAAAGACCTTTCCAAAATGTCCAAGAACATGAGCAAAGCTTAAAAATTGAGCAAGTTATGCCTTGTGGAAGTTGGGAAATTTTTGGATATTTTGAAAAGTCAACATTGATTCAAATGACCTAAAATTGCTAATGGGCCTCTTTTTCTTCCACAATTCATCATCCAAGACATGCACACGACCATTTGGCCCAAAGGGAAGTTTTTTATTATTTTTATTTATTTATTTGAATTTTTTATTACAATTAATTCATTTAAACTAAATAAAATATGAAAAAATACTAAACTAATGAAATCAAATCTTTTTGTGCAGAAAATACTCTCATTGGACACTCAAGATTCGTGCATAATCATTTTTGGAAGGTTTTGTCATGATTTGATATCAAAAAGCATGGAAAAAGATTGCAAAATAATGGCTTGAAAATCAAATATTGCATAATCAATTCCTTGATTCTTTTGATCAGATTTTTGACCTAATTGGTTCCATACATAAGCATGATCAAGACCTAATGCTCACTAACCTAAAAGCTGCGCCAGAAATCCTTACACAAACTTGGAATTTTTAAAAGAAAACTCAAATCTGAAAACACTTTTGCAGGTCGATTGAAGCCAAGAAACTCATTCCATTGCATCCCTGGGACATCAAGCAACGTACCTGGATCAAGAACACAGTCCCTAACCTTTTGAATCATTGTACAGAAGTCAAGCTTTTTTCACTTTTTCTCATAATCGCATTCTACAATTTAAGCACATTCATTGCATTTTGTTCATGAATTCTTATTGATTAATTGATTCTGAAGCTAACTCAATTGCTTAATTGTGTTTTTATCACCTCTATGCGAATCTACCATTGTCATATTTTAGGGTTTATGAAGCTTTGAATTGGGGGTTTTTGAATACAGCAAAATTGGAGCATCACAATGCCATAAACGCAACCAGCATGCTTGGACGAAAAGATTAGATGCCTCGCGCCTAATTTATATGACTCCAGGGCCTATTCGTTATTTTTCAGAAAGGTGCCTAAGGGAACGATGTAAAAACCGTGGCCTATGTTCTTTATGTTTTCAGAAAAAAATAAACAATGAGGAAGATGACTCGGTGGCAGGCAATGAGTGGTTGATTCAAATTTTCGCGCCAGACCACCACTAACTCCAATTTTCTATTATATAATTCGTTTTCCATTTATATTAATGAATATGCATGCAGCTCAGTTGGTTGAGAAGGACGTTCATAAACCTCAGGACCTGGGTTCGAGCCCCAGGTCCCCATCCTCTTTCATATTTTTCTTCATGTAATATTCATATGCAGTTTCAATGTGGTGGACCACCGTACGCCTTCAAAATTAAGCCTTCCACATACACTCTGAGGTCAATCAAAGGGCCATGATCTGGAGAGCATGGTGGACCCTAGTCAAAGATCTCACATGTGTCCTGAAAAGTCAAAGAGGCCAGGGATAATTGGGCCCAGAATTACTACAATAAGTCCTCCATTTGGGGACAACACCCCCCTCCAGTTTGTTTCTTTTAACTTTTTATATCTTTTCTTTTCTTTGTTTTAATTAATCTTTTTTTAATTCTTTAATATTTTCATAATAATATAAAAAACACAAAAAATCAGAAAAGACAAAAAATTAAATATATTTAGTTAATTAATATTTTGTAAATAAATTCATTAGTTCACTTAGTTTTAAATTTAATTTTTAATCTTAACATTTTTCACTAAAACTCAAAACTTATAGAATTAGGGTTTAATTAGTTTTTTTATCCTCTTGTTCTTTTCTTTCATAATAATTAAATATTTCTTATTATTTATTTTTATAATTAAACGGCATGTAAATAATTAGGTTAAATATTAGGTTAAAATTTAATCTTTTCTTAATAAATTAAAAATTACTAGAATTAGGGTTAGCATTTAATTCTTTTTTTCTTTTTCATTAAAGATCATAGAAATACAAAAATACCAAAAACAACTTTCTTTTCCTTTTAATTTTATTAATTTAATAATCGTTTAATTTAATTTAGTTAAAAAGGGTCCAACGCCCTCGTTTTTAATTCTTATTTAATTCGCATATTTATTTTTTATTCTTTATAATATTTATGTATCTCTCCCAAGGCCATGTAACATCTTTTATTTGTCGCATTTTTAATTCTTTATTTTCTGTCAAATCGGGTTCTGGAAATTTTGGCGATGTGGACCCGCGCCTTTTGTAATAGCTTTAGAACTCTTACTTTTCGCAATTTTTAACTGCTAAATCAATACATGCAAGAATGAATGGACAAAATAAAAACAAACGCTAGATCATCAATAACATGACAAAAGACAAAAATAAATGAATCTGACACACAAATCACACACCACCCCTAGGGTACGCCTCACTGTTGCCTTGCCTCGAAAGGTGATCGTCGAGTTGAGGATGTCTTAGTAAGTCCTCATGATCCGGGAACCTGGCACGAGGGTAGCTTTTAAGGTATCTTCCTATTTCTCTGGTGATCACCATGTCCCGAACCTTCGAATTGACCCGAACACCTCCAACGGTGGTGCTACCTACCTCTCAATGGTGGGATGGCACTACTTTAAAGGACATTTACACAGACGAATTCCTTAGGGTAGGTAGATGACTCTAGATACTTGCTCTAATTTCAAAACAAATCAAAAATACTTTTCACACCGACACCTTTTCAAAAAGCTTTCGAAAGCAATTTTTCAAACACTCTTGAGGACTGATACAAGAGTCGAACTGGAATTTTCAAAGAAACTTTTTAAAACCCACAGTTGAAAAGCAAACAAACCATTTTTTGAAAACACAAATGAGCAAGTATCTAAGAGCCCATGGATAACCATGGATAGAAAGGGTGCTAACACCTTCCCTTTCTATAACCTACCTCCCGAAGCGAGAGCAATCTCTATAAGGAATTTTTCTGTGCTTTTGTCCTTTCCATTTGGAGAAAATAAAAGACGGTGGCAACTCTTGCTTCCACGACATTTCGCGAACCAGCGTTAAACAGACAGTTCCAGATCCACCGATCACAGAACTGGCGACTCTGCTGGGGACTTAACTTAAAGTGAGGTGTACCTTAGGGCTAGTCCATAACTGTGTTTTCAATTGTATTGACTTGTCTGCTTTAAATTTGTGGGTCGCATGGTAGTTACATAGATCCTAACCCGGATCTGGGGATACCCTGTTTAGGTAGCATAAGCTGTGAGGGACCTGTCCGGCGTAGACCGACACGGGTGAAACAGTGGCTACGTTGGTGTGGCACATTGGTCTGTACCGATATCCCTTGTGTCGCAACGAGGAGAATATGGGTCTTCCAAGGAGTCATTAAGCACCAACAACCTTAGAACCTTAATTGACACAACTTGGCCATTAGAACAGTAGCAGTATGCTACGCCCATTGAGGCTAAACTCTCGTGATGGTTCTGGCCGCAAGAAAAGATTGTGATGTTGGAGTTATGACCGATTGAGGGTAGTCGATGATATTGGGATCCTCTAAGAATCCGGTTACTTTGATAAGACAGGTATGAACCAACAAACTGAAAGAGGGTAGTACCTAGACCTCATGCTGGCCTAAACTTTAGGGGCTTGCCTTGTGTGACTTGCGTGCCTTACCATGTTTGCCTTTGTATCTGTTTGTGGTGTGCTTTATCATAACATCATAACATCATGAGCATTGCATGCATCCTGCATAAGGACTGACCATTTCAAAGACAAGAGGGTTTCACCTTTGCTCTGTTTTGTAGGACATCATGATGCCTGTACGAAGGAAGACTATCCGGTTCAACTTTGTTCGTTCACCTGAGTTGCTTGATGAATTGGTTGGCAGAATTCCAAATACCACTTCCTTCATCCAGAGGCATGGTTCTCTTCTCAGTTTAGTCACTGCAAAGCGGGATCAACAGTTGATGAGTGTTCTGACCCAGTTCTATGACCCTCTGTACCAGTGCTTCACCTTTCAAGACTTCCAGCTGGTCCCTACCCTGGAAGAGTTCTCTGATTTGCTTGGTATCCCTATCTTGGATCAGACTCCCTTTACTGGTTGGGAAAAGACCCTCAGGCTTGAGGATGTTGCTGCAGCTCTTCCCCTGACACATCAAGAGGTAACAGACAACTGGGTAACTAGAAGCGGAGTTAAGGGTTTCTTGGCCAAGTTTCTGATTGGTAAAGCTAACAGTTTCTGGAATGACCTGGACTTTAGGGCATATGAAGACATCTTGGCTCTCCTAATCTATGGGTTAGTCTTTTTTCCTAATCCTGACAACTTCATCAATGTCACTGCCATAAGGATCTTTATGTCTCAGAATCCTGTGCCCACTCTCTTGGGTGACATCTTGCAACAACTTCATGCCCGTACTACCCGAAGACGAGGAACCCTATGGTGTTGTATCCCTTTGTTGGTGAGGTGGTTTATTTCGCACCTCCCTAAGTTCGTACTGAAGAACCAAGAAGGAAGAGGTTGGGCTCACAGGTTAATGTCTCTCACCGACAAAGACATCATTTGGACTTGCAGAGGTTTGGATGAGATAGCTGTCATTGATCGATGCGGGGAATACCCTAATGTTCCTTTGATTGGTACCCAAGGAGGAATCTCTTACAATCCATGTCTAGCGCTCCGTCAGTTTGGAAGAGCAAGAAGAGCAGGCCCCCATGAGATGTTGGTGCCTCACATCAGTTTTGAGTTTCAGGTGGATAGTGACGAGCTGCATCGTAGGTTCATCAAGGCTTGGGACAAGGTTCATAAAGCTGACCCACAAGAGCTAGGGCCAAAGACTTCTTTACCTATGGAAGCCTACTACAAATGGGTTCGCATCCGTGCTCAGAAGTTAGGTATGCCGTATGAAGCTGTCAGACCTATCATTCTTGAGTGTCCTGACAAGGATGGTGTTCCTCCAACTGTCCTTCCTCCTCAGATACCTACTGATTATGAGACATTGAAGAGATCTTGGTCGCAACTGCGAGAGGAGCGAGATTCTTACCGGGAAAAGTTCAACGAGCAGGAATTAAAGATCCAGAAGCTGACAAAGCAGTTGGAGAATGAGAGAGCTCTGAATGCCTACATCCGTACTGAGAAGAGGAGACCATGGGATCAATAAGGAACTCCGAATGTTCTTTTACAGTTTTATTTCCCTTTTCAGTATTTCCTTTCATGTAATGCCTAAGGGCAACCTGTTGAATAATTTCATTTTCAAAGTTGAATCTAATGAAGTGTGTTCCTTTTTGTTTACAAAGTTGATTCCCGATTGTCTTTGAAAACATAAATCATACGCATTCCATTCATCATGTGCATAGAAGGTTTTCTTCTTTTCAGGTTGCTTACCGTTCTTCGCTGTTTATTTCAGCATCATGAATCCTGACTCATCATCAACTGAGACATCCATCAAGGCTCTTCAGGCGCAGAATGCGCAATTTCAGGAATTAATCTAGGGTTTGGCTCAAGGCCAAGAAGAGCTGAAGGCTCTGCTCCTGAAGAAGGAGAAGAAGAAGAAGAGAAGAATTGTTCTGTTTAGCTCGGGCCGAAGGTTTGGCAACACTTTGCAAAATGAAGAGGCTGGTTCTTCCATTGGCAAGAGTACTCCTCAGGCAGAAAAAGGTCCTAGTCCGGTAGTCTCTGACAACGAGATTGATTTTGATGAAGAGCAGTATCCTCCTGCAAAAGACAGATACAAGCAACTGGAGGATATGTTGAATGCTATGGAGATCCAACAGGTACCTGGGCTGGATTTTGGAGATTTGGGTTTGTCTACTGGTGTGATTATTCCTCATAAGTTCAAAGCACCATCTTTCGCTAAGTACGACGGGGCGTCTTGTCCCAAGCTACATCTCAGGTCCTATGTTTGGAAGATTCAACCGTACTCAGCGGATAAGAATTTGTGGATCCACTTCTTCCAGGAGAGTCTTTCAGGGACTCATCTCGAATGGTTCTATCAGCTGGATGGGACCAAGGTTCGTAACTGGGAGGAGTTGGCTACTGCTTTCTACAAGCAGTATCAGTATAATGCCGACCTTGCCCCTACACGTACCCAACTCCAGGGTATGTCGTTAGGTTCAAGTGAAGGTTTTAAAGAGTACGCTCAGAAGTGGAGGGATCTGGCTGGCAGGGTGCAGCCTCCGTTGACTGATCGGGAGTTGGTAGACATGTTCTTGGGGACCCTATCTGGGCCATTTTTCAACCATCTTATCGGGAATTCGTCTGCAGGGTTCACTGATCTGATTCTGACTGGAGGGAGAATTGAGGCTGGGTTAAAGTCTGGTAAGATTCCAAAGGGTGCATCTACAGGTTCAGAGAAGAAACCCTTCAAAAAAGAGGCCAGTGTGGTGTATGGGCCTAGAAGGCAAGACAAACCAGAGCGCCGCCAATCTGTCAACGCATTGGTGATTGCGAAGCCTGCAGCCGCTCCTCGGCAAGCTAACCAACCAAGGGCTGAGAGACCCAGAAGGGAATTCACCCGTTTGAGTATGACCTTGTCGCAGATCTTACCACAGTTGCTCTCAACCAACTTAGTAACCGTCAGAGAGGCTCCGAAGTTTGCAAATACTACATCTCCTAAGTACAACCCGAATGCCCGTTGTGCGTACCATTCTGATAGCCCGGGGCATTCCACTGATGACTTTTGGGCATTAAGGAATAAGGTGCAAGACCTTATTGACGCGAAAGAGATACAGTTCGAAGCGCCTGAGAGGCCGAATGTGGTTACTGCTCCTATGCCTCAACATGGGGTAAATGCTGTTAATGAAGAAGTGTATGCTGTTTCTGTGGATGATCTAGCCACTCCCTTAATGACTATCAATAAGAACCTACTGCTGGCCGGTTTATTTCCGGGTTGCAGTGAGGGTTGCCTGTTCTATGCTGTTTCCCTATCTGGTTGTCCCTTGCTGAAGTTAGGCATCCAAAGCCTGATGGACACTAAGGAGATTCTGTTTAAAAAGTCTGTTGTTCAATTGGTTCCGGTAGAAGAAGTTTCTGTGGTTACCATCTTCAATAATCCGATCAAGGCTCTCCCGAAAAAGCCTGTTCAAATCATGACTGTCGCACCTGTTGTTATCACGGTTCCGGGGCCTCTTCCTTATGTATCTGATAAAGCTGTCCCCTGGCATTATGGGGCAGACGTATATGTGAATGGAATTAAACAAGAGTTCAACACTGGCGCCAGTATCTGCGATATCACTGGCCCAGCCAAAGTTACCCGCAGTGGCAGGCTCTTCTCGCCTGACATTGCACCGCCCGCTGCTCGAAGACCCCTCCTTATAACACCTACAAGTGTACCTGTTCCTGTTGCTGATCAAGTTGTTTCCCCTGCTGCCGAGTCATCCAATGCTCGGGGCAAGGGAGTTGAAGATGGGCCTGCCCGGATGGAGGCACCGATACCGATAAATGCTGAGGCCTCCCAACAAGAAATGGAGGAGATCTTAAAAATAATAAAGAAGAGCGATTTCAACGTCGTCGAACAGCTGGGGCATACGCCCTCTAAAATCTCCATGCTCTCCTTATTGCTGTGTTCAGAGGCCCATGCTAAGGCCTTAATCTCATTTCTCAAGACGGCCCATGTGCCACAGGAAACATCTGCAGTCCAGTTCACTGATTGCGTAGCAAATCTGACAGCGGATAATGGCTTGGGTTTCTCAGATGCAGACCTGACCGCGAAGGGAAGAGACCACAATGATGCCCTGCATGTCTCTATCGAATGCAGGGGCACTACCCTGGCACATGTATTGGTGGATACAGGTTCTTCCTTGAATGTGCTACCAAAGAAGGCTTTAGATCGCTTGGATTGTGAAGGCCTAGAATTAAAACCCAGCAATATCATCTTCAGGGCCTTTGACGGTTCAAAAAGGATGGTTCATGGAGAGGTCGACATTCCTATTCGTGTGGGCTCTCAGGTGTTTGACTCTACTTTTTATGTGATGGATATCCGTCCATCGTACTCTTGTCTACTGGGTCGGCCTTGGATCCATAAAGCTGGGGCAGTGACCTCTACCTTGCACCAGAAGCTGAAATACCCTGTCAGAGGGAAGATCGTCACTGTGCAGGGAGAGGAGGAATATATGGTGAGCCACTTGAATTCCTTCAGATACATTGAGATGGACGGGGAGTTTATTGAAACCCCCTTTCAGCATTTCGAGGAGGTGCTTCCAATTTCAGCGGCAGCAGAAACAGTAGTAGAAGAGAATGTTCCCTTGAAGATGGCTTCCCTGAAGGATGCCCGGGCTGTGGTTCAAAAAGGTGAATGTGCTAACTGGGGAAGGCTTCCCGACTTTACACAGAAATCTGACAAATTTGGGCTGGGTTTTACTGCAGAGGGTCAGAAAGCTATGCGGAAGGCGAAGACTAGAAGACCTCCTGTGCTCATTACAAATCCAGGAGTGAATGCTGTTGGGGAGGACAATGAAGTGGATGAAGCAGAATTCAATAGCTGGATCTATCCGACGACTGAAGGCGGATTGACCAATTGGATTGTCAAAGACCATACTCCTGTTACTTTTGTTACGCAGTAATAAACTTCTTTGTTTCGTTATTTGTAATAAACAATAAATAAACTCTATGGCCCGGTGTCTTACCCGAGGCACCGTGGTTTCATTTGTGAGGGCATATAAATTGTCATTTCATATATCATGAATGAAAATCTTGGACGTTTTCTCGCATTTCAAATCTTATGCTCCTTTTCTGTCTTTCCTTCCTTTATATATATTTCAAAACAGCTGTATTTACACACACACTCACTCATACAGGTTTCAATCCACTCTGGATCTCACTGGTAACGACTCTGCTACTGCCAGTTATGACTTCGAAAATCCGATCAACTTAGCCGAAGACGAAGGTGAAGATGATTGCGAAGTGCCTGGTGAGCTTGCAAGACTGTTACTTCAGGAAGAGAGGGAAATTCAACCCCATGAAGAGCCAGTGGAAACAATAAACCTGGGTACTGAGGCAGACAGGAAAGAGGTAAAGATTGGTGCCAACCTAGAGCTCAGCGTGAAGCAACGGTTGACTCAGATGCTGCATGATTATATGGAGATATTTGCCTGGTCCTACAAAGACATGCCCGAGTTGGATACCGATATTGTGGTCCATCACTTGCCAACTAAGGAAGATTGCCCTCCGGTTAAGCAAAAGGTCCGCCGTATGCGTCCAGAGATGTCTGAGAAGATCAAAGCCGAGGTTATGAAACAGTTTGATGCTGGGTTCCTTGCAGTGACGTCTTACCCTCAGTGGGTTGCTAATGTGGTGCCGGTACCAAAGAAAGACGGCAAGGTCAGAATGTGTGTTGACTACAGGGATCTGAACAGGGCCAGCCCCAAAGATGACTTCCCCCTACCTCACATTGACGTCCTTGTTGACAATACAGCTCAGCACAAGGTATTCTCTTTCATGGATGGTTTTTCAGGTTACAATCAGATCAAGATGGCACCTGAAGACATGGAAAAGACTACATTTGTTACTCAGTGGGGCACCTTCTGTTACAAGGTCATGCCTTTTGGACTGAAGAACGCTGGGGCAACCTACCAGCGTGCCATGGTTGCTTTATTTCATGACATGATCCATCATGAGATAGAAGTGTATGTTGACGACATGATTGCAAGGTCCCAGACTGAGGAAGAGCACCTAGATCATCTGCAGAAGTTGTTTGACCGTTTGAAACTGTACAAGTTGAGGTTGAACCCGAACAAGTGCACCTTCGGGGTAAGATCTGGAAAGCTGCTAGGCTTTGTTGTAAGTGACAAGGGTATTCAAGTGGACCCTGCTAAGGTCAAAGCTATTCAAGAGATGCCAATTCCCAAGACAGAGAAAGAGGTCAGAGGCTTTTTAGGACGCCTGAATTACATTGCTCGATTCATCTCACATCTGACTGCTACCTGTGAGCCAATCTTCAAGCTGCTGAAGAAAGATCAGGTAGTATGTTGGAACGATGAATGTCAGACTCCTTTTGACAGAATCAAAGAGTATCTCCAAGAACCACCCATCCTTATGCCACCAGTTGAAGGGAGACCTCTGATATTATATCTAACAGTGCTTGACAACTCAATGGGGTGTGTGCTGGGGCAGCATGACGAGTCTGGCCGAAAAGAGCACGCCATTTATTACCTTAGCAAAAAGTTTACCGACTGTGAGACCCGATACTCACTGCTCGAGAAAACTTGTTGCGCTTTGGTATGGGCTGCTCGCCGGCTGAGACAGTATATGCTGACTCACACTACCTTGTTGATCTCAAAGATGGATCCTATAAAATACATATTCGAAAAGCCTGCTCTGTCTGGGAGAATTGCAAGATGGAAAATGATCTTGACGGAATACGACATTCAGTACACAACCCAGAAAGCCATCAAGGGAAGTGTATTGGCAGACCATTTGGCACATCAGGCCGTAGATGACTATCAATCAATGAACTTCGAGTTTCCGGATAAAAGCATCATGATAGTAACAGATTGTGAAGTACCTGGACCGAATGAAGGACCTGAGGAAGGATCCCGATGGTCTATGCACTTTGACGGAGCCTCAAACGCTTTGGGAAATGGTATCGGCGCTATAATCATATCACCGCAAGGCACTCATACTCCACCTACTGCCCGACTATGTTTCAACTGTACCAACAACATGGCAGAGTATGAGGCGTGCATCATGGGTCTTCAAGCTGCGATCGACCTAAGGATCAAGTTTCTGAGTGTCTTCGGAGATTCCGCTCTTGTGATCAATCAGATCAAAGGAGAGTGGGATACGAAACATCCGAATCTTATCCCTTACAGAGAATGTGTTGACCTTGATCCCCCACTTCACGAAGATAACCTTTGAACACTTTCCAAGAGAAGAGAATCAGCTGGCGGACGCGTTAGCTACAATGTCTTCTATGTTCAAAGTCAAATGGGATAATGAGGCTCCCCGGATCATCATCTGGAAACTGGACGAACCGGCATACTGTTGTGATCTCGAGACTGAATTGGTAACTGAGAAGCCTTGGTACCATGAGGTGAAGAGATATCTGGAAGCTCAGGAATACCCTGAGGGGGCCTCTGTCAATGATAAGAAGTTCCTGAGAAGTTTTGCGGCAAAATTCTTCCTTAGCAACGGCATCTTATACAAGAGAAACCATGATTCAACCTTACTGCGTTGTGTGGATAAAACTGAAGCAGAAAGGATCATGGAAGAGCTACACGAAGGGACCTTTGGTACACATTCCAGTGGACACACTATGGCTAAAAAGATCCTTCGGGCAGGGTATTACTGGTCCACAATGGAAGCTGACTGTTACCAACATTCCAGGACATGCCATAAGTTCCAGATTTATGCAGACAAGGTGCATGTTCCTCCAGTTCCGCTGAATGTTCTGACTGCGCCTTGGCCGTTTGCAATGTGGGGCATAGACATGATCGGTGAGATTAAACCTATGGAATCTAATGGGCATCGCTTCATCCTAGTGGCAATTGATTATTTTACGAAGTGGGTCGAAGCAGCTTCCTACGCTACGGTAACCAAGACTGTTGTGGCACGGTTCATTCGGCATAATCTGATCTGTCGGTACGGTGTCCCTGAACGAATTATTACAGACAACGGTACCAATATGAATAACAAGATGATCACTGAGCTCTGCGAGCAGTTCAAAATACAGCACCACAATTCTTCTCCTTACAGACCGAAGATGAATGGGGCTGTAGAAGCAGCAAATAAAAATATCAAGAAAATCGTGCAAAAGATGACAGTGACTTATAAAGATTGGCACGAGATGTTACCGTTCGCTCTACATGGGTACCGTACCTCATCTAGGACGTCAACCGGGGCAACTCCTTTCTCCTTGGTTTATGGTATGGAGGCAGTCTTACCAATCGAAGTGCAAATACCCTCTCACCGGATAATGAAGGATGCAAATCTGAACGAGGATGATTGGATCCAGACACGACTTGATCAACTAAACCTTATTGATGAGAAGAGACTTGCTGCTATCTGTCATGGTCAGACGTATCAGAAACGGATGATCAGGGCATTTAACAAAAAGGTCAGACCACAGGAATATCAAGTTGGGGATCTGGTAATCAAGAGAATCATCCTTCCTCAGAGTGATCCAAGGGGCAAGTGGACCCCTACGTACGAAGGGCCATTTGTGGTTAAACATGTGTTCTCAGGAAGAGCCATGATTCTAACCAATATGGATGGTGACGACCTTCCTCACCCCGCCAATGCAGACATAGTAAAAAGATACTACGCATAAAAAGACCCGCTAGGCTGACATGCCTAGGCAAAAATTAGGGCTTCCCGTCGAACCAAAAGGGTTCGGGCAAAATGAAGGGATGAAATGAAAAGAAGCTGTACACCGACAAGTCGAAAACCTGAAAAGGCGGCTTGGGCAAAAATGGGTATCCTGGTGGACTGAAAACCCGAAAGGGCAGTCCAGGCAAAAGTTAGGGATAAAAGCGTAATACTATGTCTCATTGGATCACTTTGCATCCAGAATCCGATATCTACATCAAGTTCAGACGGCATCGATCAGTCAGCTTCATTCTTCGTTTAGGTCATCAAGTGATGAGACGCTCGGAGTTATAAAGGCGATAGCAGAGTCGAAACCCAGTGGATCATTCATTTCACACAGCTGTTGTATTTTCTTTTGTACAAAATTTGTATAAACTCTTTCGTTCGGCGGCGTTCTCTTACTAGGACGTCAGCCTCTTGTACACAAAAACGCCTATTCACAGGCCATTCGAAAATCAATACAAATATACTTTTCAGTTAAAAGTGCCAATTGTTTTTCTTTTTCTGTTTTGTTTGCGAAGAACGTCCAAGGTTCAATTTGTGATATATACATTGACAATAATTTGCTAACTCATGAATATTTGCATACGAAACAAAGGATTAATTACAGGTAACATTAGAAACAGGGGCAACAAAAGAGTTGTCTACACAATCTAATTGCTCTGTCCTCCCAGGTACCAAGGTAGGCTCGGCTAAAGAACATAACCAGACACCTTAATTCCCCAGAGAGTGAGTCAACAAGTCAGTGCACTCTCCCCGAGCGAGCAAGGTTACAGCCAATCTTAAGTAAGTTGGGTATCCTCCCGCAGAGCCCAACATTCCCCAGCAGCATATATACATGTATCCTTAACAAGCATCCCCGGCAGTCTTGACCTAAAGATTGATCCCCGGCGGTATTTCAAACATTCAGAGGAGTCACTTCCCCAGTACAGTTCAGAACTTCCCCAGGAGAATCCGATCCAGTTCCCCCAGGAAAATTGGAATCCATCTCCCCAAGCAGTAAGCTTATCCCCAGTAGATTCTGGAAGCTTATCCTCGCGGAGCACGAACGCGTCTCCCGACTTTATTTAAAGAGTTATTTCCTTACCAGGATATAACTGGGTTATCCTCAGCCAAAAGCCACGGAAAGAGCGTCCTCGACGATGTCTTCTTATCCCCAGCAAGTTCTTATCAACGCTCAACAAAGTATCTCTCTCCCCACAGAGTATTGCTCCCTAGCAAGATCGCTAGAGTACTTTTTCTCCCCGCAGAGTAATCCATTCGCCAAGTTTATTCCCCAACGGAGTTATCTTCTCCTACCGGTATTCTTGCAACCAACATCCCCAGCGGAAGCAAAATCCATTCTTCAAACATCAGCCCAGGAGTGACTTCCCGGCACCCGTCAAGGATTTACTTTCTTAGACGAAAAAAAAATACATTCATAAACATCTTCATACATTATAGCATGCATATACGCATCATGAACATACAATCTCACGTATTCAGAGAGCATCTCGCATGTCATACCACATGACATCGCATACAACTAACGCTTGTCTTTTCAGGACAAAAGTACAAAATTGATCACCATCAATGGTCGCAACTAAAGGTCCGATTCCTGAATCTTACCAGGGTGTATCTGTTGATGACCAATTACCAGATCCGATTCCTGTATCTTGCCAGGGTGTGTCTGAAGAGTTCGAGGATCCGATACCTGAATCTTGCCAGGGTGTATCCGTTGAAGACTAACATTACCAGATCCGATTCCTGTATCTTGCCAGGGTGTGTCTGAAGAGTTCGAGGATCCGATACCTGAATCTTGCCAGGGTGTATCCGTTGAAGACTAACATTACCAGATCTGATTCCTGTATCTTGCCAGGGTGTGTCTGAAGAGTTCGAGGATCCGATACCTGAATCTTGCCAGGGTGTATCCGTTGAAGACTAGCATTACCAGATCCGATTCCTGTATCTTGCCAGGGTGTGTCTGAAGAGTTCGAGGATCCGATGCCTGAATCTTTCCAGGGTGTATCCGTTGAAGACTAGCATTACCAGATCCGATTCCTGTATCTTTCCAGGGTGTGTCTAAATAGTTCGAGGATCCGATGCCTGAATCTTGCCAGGGTGTATCCGTTGAAGACTAGCATTACCAGATCTGATTCCTGTATCTTGCCAGGGTGTGTCTGAAGAGTTCGAGGATCTGATGCCTGAATCTTGCCAGGGTGTATCCGTTGAAGACTAACATTACCAGATCTGATTCCTGTATCTTGCCAGGGTGTGTCTGAAGAGTTCGAGGATCCGATGCCTGAATCTTGCCAGGGTGTATCCGTTGAAGACTAACATTACCCGACTCGATTCCTGTATCTCACCAGGGCACGTCTGAAGAATTCGAAGATCCGATTCCTGTAACCAGTCATGACATATCTACACAAAGCATCTGAAGACCAGCTCCTGCAACATGTCAGGTACTCATTTTTCTTTTGCAGGTACGCAAGTTCTCGCTAAGGAATCTCTTACACGATCAACATCCAGATGGCATCTATAAGCCCATCATCCTATTCATCAATCTCTAAATGGCATCTATAAGCCCATTTCCACCATCACTGCTACTATGTGAGCGCAAATTTCTGGGCACTCTAGTGTTCAATCATCTTCCACCCTCGGATTACGAAAGGCACGTCAGCTAATCTGCATCCTCAGGTCTAAGAAGATTGAACAGGGGACACTGTTGTACCCCAAAATTTGCCCTCCCATATTCTTCAAGAAATTGCCAAGTCATGCTTCAAAATTCCCCAAGGGTTGCACAGTGTAAGAGCCTCCTAAACAGTCAAAATTAGGGTTTTTGTTCTGATCAAGAAAATGAAGTTTCCAAGGGTCCAATCAAGTCCCACATGCCTACAAATATGGTCAAGCATCCTCATACCAAGTTTCAAGACTTTCAGCACAAAATTGCACAGTCAAAACCCTAATTGCACTACAGTCAACTGTAGGGGCAAAATGGTCATTTGGCAGTCAAAAGTCCAAATTTTTGGTCAACATTTCATTTTGAAGCCACAAACATCATTTGATCAATGCTTGATCATGATTCTCAAAGCTTGGCTCAAAAATCATCAAGATGCAAAAGTTTCCTTATTTGGACAGTTGAAAAAGTCAACTATAAATTGACCAGGGCATAACTTTCACATGGATTATCAGAAAAATTCCATCAAAAGCTCATTTTGAAGAGAAAGACATTTCCTACAACCCATATTCATACTTCAAGTCCAAGAAATGCTCTCACAAAAAGTTATCAATTTCAACATTATAGGTCATTTTCAAAAGTCAACAAAAAGGGACTTTAAGTCAAAGGCCATAACCTGAGATTGGTAAATCCAAATGACATTGGATCAAAGGCATTGGTCATAGGACTCAAAGACCTTTCCAAAATGTCCAAGAACATGAGCAAAGCTTAAAAATTGAGCAAGTTATGCCTTGTGGAAGTTGGGAAATTTTTGGATATTTTGAAAAGTCAACATTGATTCAAATGACCTAAAATTGCTAATGGGCCTCTTTTTCTTCCACAATTCATCATCCAAGACATGCACACGACCATTTGGCCCAAAGGGAAGTTTTTTATTATTTTTATTTATTTATTTGAATTTTTTATTACAATTAATTCATTTAAACTAAATAAAATATGAAGAAATACTAAACTTTTGTGCAGAAAATACTCTCATTGGACACTCAAGATTCGTGCATAATCATTTTTGGAAGGTTTTGTCATGATTTGATATCAAAAAGCATGGAAAAAGATTGCAAAATAATGGCTTGAAAATCAAATATTGCATAATCAATTCCTTGATTCTTTTGATCAGATTTTTGACCTAATTGGTTCCATACATAAGCATGATCAAGACCTAATGCTCACTAACCTAAAAGCTGCGCCAGAAATCCTTACACAAACTTGGAATTTTTAAAAGAAAACTCAAATCTGAAAACACTTTTGCAGGTCGATTGAAGCCAAGAAACTCATTCCATTGCATCCCTGGGACATCAAGCAACGTACCTGGATCAAGAACACAGTCCCTAACCCTTTGAATCATTGTACAGAAGTCAAGCTTTTTTCACTTTTTCTCATAATCGCATTCTACAATTTAAGCACATTCATTGCATTTTGTTCATGAATTCTTATTGATTAATTGATTCTGAAGCTAACCCAATTGCTTAATTGTGTTTTTATCACCTCTATGCGAATCTACCATTGTCATATTTTAAGGTTTATGAAGCTTTGAATTGGGGGTTTTTGAATACAGCAAAATTGGAGCATCACAATGCCATAAACGCAACCAGCATGCTTGGACGAAAAGATTAGATGCCTCGCGCCTAATTTATATGACTCCAGGGCCTATTCGTTATTTTTCAGAAAGGTGCCTAAGGGAACGATGTAAAAACCGTGGCCTATGTTTTTTATGTTTTCAGAAAAAAATAAACAATGAGGAAGATGACTCGGTGGCAGGCAATGAGTGGTTGATTCGAATTTTCGCGCCAGACCACCACTAACTCCAATTTTCTATTATATAATTCGTTTTCCATTTATATTAATGAATATGCATGCAGCTCAGTTGGTTAAGAAGGACGATCATAAACCTCAGGACCTGGGTTCGAGCCCCAGGTCCCCATCCTCTTTCATATTTTTCTTCATGTAATATTCATATGCAGTTTCAATGTGGTGGACCACCGTACGCCTTCAAAATCAAGCCTTCCACGTACACTCTGAGGTCAATCAAAGGGCCATGATCTGGAGAGCATGGTGGACCCTAGTCAAAGATCTCATACGTGTCCTGAAAAGTCAAAGAGGCCAGGGATAATTGGGCCCAGAATTACTACAATAAGTCCTCCATTTGGGGACAACACCCCCCTCCAGTTTGTTTCTTTTAACTTTTTATATCTTTTCTTTTCTTTGTTTTAATTAATCTTTTTTTAATTCTTTAATATTTTCATAATAATATAAAAAACACAAAAAATCAGAAAAGACAAAAAATTAAATATATTTATTTAATTAATATTTTGTAAATAAATTCATTAGTTCACTTAGTTTTAAATTTAATTTTTAATCTTAACATTTTTCACTAAAACTCAAAACTTATAGAATTAGGGTTTAATTAGTTTTTTTATCCTCTTGTTCTTTTCTTTCATAATAATTAAATATTTCTTATTATTTATTTTTATAATTAAATGGCATGTAAATAATTAGGTTAAATATTAGGTTAAAATTTAATATTTTCTTAATAAATTAAAAACTACTAGAATTAGGGTTAGCATTTAATTCTTTTTTTCTTTTTCATTAAAGATCATAGAAATATAAAAATACCAAAAACAACTTTCTTTTCCTTTTAATTTTATTAATTTAATAATCGTTTAATTTAATTTAGTTAAAAAGGGTCCAACGCCCTCGTTTTTAATTCTTATTTAATTCGCATATTTATTTTTTATTCTTTATAATATTTATGTATCTCTCCCAAGGCCATGTAACATCTTTTATTTGTCGCATTTTTAATTCTTTATTTTCTGTCAAATCGGGTTCTGGAAATTTTGGCGATCTGGACCCGCGCCTTTTGTAATAGCTTTAGAACTTTTACTTTTCGCAATTTTTAACTGCTAAATCAATACATGCAAGAATGAATGGATAAAATAAAAACAAACGCTAGATCACCAATAACATGACAAAAGACAAAAATAAATGAATCTGACACACAAATCACACACCACCCCTAGGGTACGCCTCACTGTTGCCTTGCCTCGAAAGGTGATCGTCGAGTAGAGGATGTCTTAGTAAGTCCTCATGATCCGGGAACCTGGCATGAGGGTAGCTTCTAAGGTATCTTCCTATTGCTCTGGTGATCACCATGTCCCGAACCTTCGAATTGACCAGAACACCTCCAACGGTGGTGCTACCTACCTCTCAATGGTGGGATGGCACTACTTTAAAGGACATTTACACAGACGAATTCCTTAGGGTAGGTAGATGACTCTAGATACTTGCTCTAATTTCAAAACAAATCAAAAATACTTTTCACACCGACACCTTTTCAAAAAGCTTTCGAAAGCAATTTTTCAAACACTCTTGAGGACTGATACAAGAGTCGAACTGGAATTTTCAAAGAAACTTTTTAAAACCCACAGTTGAAAAGTAAACAAACCATTTTTTGAAAACACAAATGAGCAAGTATCTAAGAGCCCATGGATAACCATGGATAGAAAGGGTGCTAACACCTTCCCTTTCTATAACCTACCTCCCGAACCGAGAGCAATCTCTATAAGGAATTTTTCTGTGCTTTTGTCCTTTCCATTTGGAGAAAATAAAAGACGGTGGCGACTCTTGCTTCCGCGACATTTCGCGAACCAGCGTTAAACAGTCAGTTCCAGATCCACCGATCACACACACCATCTGAGGTGAAAAGTTCAAACAAAGAGGATTTTTTGTTCAGTAGAATTTTCAAGTTGTAATTTTCTTTTGATTGTTCGAACACTTATTTCATGTCAAACTTTTTTATTCCATTAATGCATTGCATATGTTTGTATTGAATTAATCCATTCGTTGTCACTAACTGAAACTATGCTTTTACTTCCTTTTTGTGATATTCAACTCTCGATTGAAAGCTGTAAGCCTTTAGAGGGAGGATGACGAAAAAGATACCACAATCTATACTGTATGCTTTTGAACAAACCTGGATGACGATGTACAGGCGTTCTTTCAAATCCTAAAATAGTGGAGTTATAAGGAGGATAATCCCTAGTCAACCCCTTTGAGCCAAAAAAGTAGGAGTTTTCTTTTTCACACAAATTAAAACCTTTAATCATAACCTGGGGCAGGGTAGTTTCTCAGTTAATTCAATGGTGCACTCAATCACAAGCTTTCCATTCGTACATGACGAGTAGTGTCGGAGGTATCCTTCCAAAACAAAATATAGTGAAGGTTCTCCGTAATCACTAAAACAAGCAGTCATTATATCTCAAAAGAAAAGCCCTCTAAGTCAAAACCTATGAAGGAGACTTAAGAAAAAACGGAGGCATCCCGCTGACTGTAATCACAAAAGAATCAGTTTAGGCAAAAGGTAGGGATAATAAAATAAAAAAAAGAGGTCGCTACTAATCCTCAACAAAAATATTACAAAAAAATAGTGATTTCCTTCTCAAATAAACTTCCAATATCTGAACCATCACCGGCATATCAGGATAAAGATTCTAGACTCAATTAGGATTTACACACACAATTAACTGAGCGTAGGATTGAAGAACATCACGAAGGATGGGTTGGATACAAATAAATTTTGAGCCTTTATCCTTTGTTTCTTAAACCGTGAAACTTGCCACACTACACCTCTTAAAAGTCCTAACTGAAGCATGGGTTAGTTCGAAAGCATACTGTTACAAAAAGGTATCCTGACTCCTGTAAGGTTTACTATAAATCCTGAGTTAAATTCATATTATTACAAAATTTGGTTTGTTTACTAAAAATACTTTTTTCAAACTTTAAGACAGACATAAGCTTTGCATTTTTTAAATACCATTGTTTGCATATGGCTAATTGTTCAACAACAGAGAAATTCGCATAACGAATAGTCAATGAACAAAAACCCTCTCAGTGAACAAAATCACCTCAGATGGAAAGACATTTCCAGTAACAGGCCTTTCATAATCAAGGGGCATGACATGGTGTCCAGCCGATCTGCGGAAGTCGAGTCAAGATTCAAGGAATCTCTCAAGAGTGCCAAATAGCCAGGGGCATATCTCCATATGAATCACTTGGGGAATTAAACATGCATTCCAGCAAAGGGTTATGAATGATCAAGAAAACATCTTTCTAGCAGTGCTGCAACACTTATTACTATGGACAGTGACAATTTTCCTCAGCTTGTGAACATGGACATAGTCAGAAAATACTTCACATGAAAAAAGATCCGCTAGGTTGACGGGCCTAGGAAAAAATAAGGGCATCCCGGCAAACCAAAGGAGTTCGGGCAAAAATTAGGGACATATGATTAAATATGTACACCCGTCAAGTCGAAAACCTGAAAAGGCGGCTTGGGCAAAAAAGGGTATCCCGGTGGACTGAAAATCTGAAAGGACAATTGTTGTACCCAAAAATTTTCCCTCTCATATTTCTCAAAACATTGCAAGAAAAATCTCCAAGTGGCTCAAGATTGCTCAAGAGTTGGACAGTCGAGCTATCTCCTAAGGCAGTCAATCCCAAATTAGGGTTTTGTGTTGCATCAAGGTCCTTGCATCCAAATGACCTCAAGTTATCCCCAATGTCCTAATATTTTCTCAAGGTCATCCGTGTCAAATTTCAAGCCTTGCAGAGGAAGTTTGCTCAGTCAATTGCTCAAAAGGTTCAAAAATCGACTATGATAGGGAAAAAGTTAACTGTTACCCAAATACAGTCAAAACTCAAGATTTTTTTTCAAAATTCTCATTTTGAAGGATATTTCATCATTTGAACAAGGTTTGATCATGATTCATCAAGGATTTCTCAAAATTCATCAAGACTCAAAAGTTGCTAAATTAGGGTTTGTAGGAAAAGTCAACTCAACTTTGACTAAGCATAACTTTCTCATACTTTATGAGAAATGACCCATCAAAATCTCATTTTTAAGAGGATGCAATTTCCTACAATCCATCTTCATGCCCCAAGATCACGAAATGCACTCACAAAAAGTTACAAATTTGGACATTATAGGTCATTTTTGAAAGTCAACAAAAACACCTTTTTTGCCAAAGCTTATAACTTGAGCATGGAATATCAAAACGAGATGAGACCAAAAGCGTTGGTTAGAGGACATCTCAAGTTTTCTAAAAAATCCTATAACACTTCCAAAAGTTCAAAATTGAAGAAGTTATGCATTGTTGAAGTTGGGAATTTTTGCAAAACTGCCAAAAGTCAATTATCCCCAAAACTTCAAATTTTGTCAAATGGGCCCATTCCTTTCCACTTGATTTGATCTTGTTACACTACACACGTGTCCTAGCTTCATCCTTGTGATCTTGTATCAATTTTATTATTTAATTTGATTTTTTAATGAATTATTTCATTTTAAATCAATTTAAATTAAATAAAATCCAAACATTGATTATTTATCTCTTTTTGGCTATTTCAGGATTGAATCATCATCATCAAGTGAATCAAATTCGTATCAAGCATTCCATGTGCAAAAAGATTGGATTTTGGACAAAATAGGCAAGCTTTCAATGGAGGATCAAATCCAATCCCAAGGCATCAATGTGCAAGGATTCAGTCCACAAAAGTTGACCTAATACATTGCAGCATGCATATACAAGTGAAAGCATACGAATTTGGAGGCTAGAGACTGGAAGAACACAAAAAGAAAAACTTGAAAAATTGGCAAAAAGTGTGAAACTGAAATCGAGCTTGGAGGCACTTTCAGGACCTAACAAGCATCACAATCGCTTCCTGGCAACTCTCAGAAGCAAAACCAATCAGAATCACTCATTCTCCAGCCTCTTAGAGAACTGTAAGCATCTCACGAATCCTCTATGTTCATGAAATCTTAAATCTTTATTCTTGCATCCATTCTCAAAAACGATTGCATATTCTGATTCCTCATGACATTTGTTAACTTTCTACAATAATCAATTTCATTCTTGTGCTGTGTATCGTAAAACGCCATTGAAGGGTTCTTTAGTTTTTTTTAGGGTTTTCCATTACAGGAACAATTGGCTTTTGAGAAGGGTACCATCTTGTTCAGGGGAACAAGACGAGTTCATCCATGGTATCACCTTTCATTTATATGGCCTATGCAAGATTTTGGAACGGATATGGCCTATAGCGATGGACCTTTGTCCATTGGTATATGTGTTTTGATTTTTGGCCATGGTTCAATGACAGGGATGATGGCGTGTTGCATCCTCATTTGTTCATTTAGAAATAACGCGCTTTATTTTGTTTACTGATCCATTAATTTGTTTTTATTTTATTATTATTAGTTTCCAATACACTAACAACCAAAGTGTGTTGGTTGAGTGGTGGAGACATTGCCCAATGACTTACAGGACCTGGGTTCGAATCCCAGGTCCCCCATGCATTTGTTATGTTTTTTCTACAGATATTCCAGTGCATACGAGGAACAGCAATGCATCATACACCATCACCCAATCATCTGCCAGATGGCCCCAGGACAGATCTCATGGTCCAGATGTGATGTCCACCATACTACCTGGTCAAAGTGCCACGCTGGATTCCAAAAGTCAGCCAGGCCTGCATGTCAAATGGGCCACAAAATTTCCATTCTCAACTCCTTTCAGGCCCATATACTCCTAACTCTTTCTAATTTCATTTTTATTTTATTCAATTGTTTATTATTATTATTTTTAATAATTAACTAACCAATCAAAACTTTTTTTCCTCATAAAATTAAAAACCAAAAATATTTTCTTTCTTAAAATTAAATTTCAGTATTTTATTTTTGTTAATAAATATTAATTTAATTGATTTAGTATTAATTAGGAATAACTTTTAATATATTTTGCAATAATTAAAATTAATTTAGACAAATAGGTTTTATTAACATTGATTAATTTTATTTTCTTTCTTTAAATATCAAAAATCCAAAAAATATTTATTTTCATTAATTAATTAATTAATTAATTAATTTAATGCTTAATTTAGTTTAATTTATTTCTAAATTCAAAAATAACAAAAAAGGATACTTTCTTTCAAAAAAGGGTCAAAAACCTAAACTTGCACCCGATTTAATTTCCGCACGCGATCCATTTTATTCAATTTTGTATCTGTTTCCGGAATGTAATAGATAATTAGGACTTTACTATTTTTACCGCTTTATTTATTTTCTGCATTTTAATTTCAAGGGTTGCTTTTGGCGACGTAAATACCCGACGCCTTGTAATAGTTAGTTTAATTTCTGCAATTTAATTTCCGCAACATATAAACTGTTAGATGTTTGATAATAGGGAATGCATGACAAGATCGAATGTTTAACCTAAAATCAACATAGATAACCATTGACATGTAAAAAGATAAAATTAACTGAAAACAACACACTCGCACATGCGCACTCTTAGGGTACACCCCACTTGGTTGCTTTCGAACGCGATCATTGAGTATGGGAAGTTTTAGAGGTCGCCCTCTTGTCCAAAGATCATAGTTGCCTCGGAAAAATGATCTAAGACATTAGGGTTACCCCTATGGCGTCCTAACACTGCTTTAGTGACCGCACGTCCCTAAAATCGAATTGACCCTTAAAACTCCAACAACGATGCTACCTACTCATCAATAATGGGATAAAATTGTCTAAAGGACATTAGCACAATTTGATTCTTTTTTCGAGTAGGTAGATGGTTCTTAAGTACTTGCTCCTTCAAAAATAAAACAAATTTTCACACTTACACTCCTTTTAAAACAAAAACTTCTTCAAACCCACAAACACAAAGAAAAGCAAATTTTGAAAACATTTTGAGCAAGTACCTAAGAGCCCGTGGATAACCACGGATAGAAAGGGTGCTAACAGCTTCCCTTTCTATAATCTACCCCCCGGACCCGAGAAACATCTCGAAAAAGGAATTTTTCTGTGCTTTTTTCCTTTCCTTGTTGGATAAAATAAAAGACGGTGGCGACTCTTGCTTACCGCGACATTTTGCAAAAACAAACGCAAAATGCAAACCAGCATTCCAAAAATAGTCAGTTCTCTCCCACCGTATCACAGAACTGGCGGCTCTGCTGGGGACACTAATAAGTGGGGTGAACCTTAGGATTAGATCATTGTGTTTTCAATTGTTTGCTTTGTATGATTTATCTTTTTGGGCTTGTATCGGAGTTACTATAGATCCTAACCCAGATCTGGGGGATACCCTTTAGGTAAGTAGCAACAAACTGTGAGGGAACTGTACGGCGTAGACCGATACGGTTGAAGCAATAGCTACGTTGGTGTGGCACTTTAGATTGTACCGATATCCCTTGTGTTGGAACGAGGAGAATATGGGTCATCTAAGGGTTCATTAAGCACCAACTGATCTTAGAACCTTTAAATTGACCAACTTGGCCATAGAACAGTAGCAGTATGCTACACCTATTGAGACTAAACTCTCGCGATGATTCCGGCTGCAAGAAAAGGTTGCTAAACTGGAATTATGACTGATTGAGGGTAGTCAGTGATATTGAGATCCTCTAGAACCCGGTTACTATTTTTAGGACAGGTTTAAACCAACTGAACTGAAAGAGGGTAGTACCTAGACTCCTTGCCAGCCTGAAATCTATGGGCTCTATGTGTGACTTGTGTGCCTTTACCATGTTTGCTATTTGTGGATACTTGTGATGTGCTTTCTATCATGACATCATGACATCATAACATTGCATACATCTTGAATTGGACTAACCTATTTCAAATACAGGAGGGATTCATCTTTGTTCTGTTTTATAGGTCATGATGCCCATGCGTGGGAATACCATCCGGATCAACTTTGTTCAGGTTCCCACCATGCTTAAAGAATTGGTTGCAAAGATGCCCGATACTACCTCCTTCATCAGAAGACATGGGTATCTTCTCAGTTTGGTTACCTCCAAATTGGACGAGCAGATGATGAGTGTTTTGGTCCAATTCTATGATCCGCTGTACCATTGCTTTACTTTTCAGGACTACCAGTTGGTTCCCACCTTAGAAGAGTTCTCTGACCTGCTTGGTATCTCTATCCGGGAGCAGACCCCGTTTACTGGTTGGGAGAAGATCCTTAGGCCGGAAGAGATTGATGCAGCCCTTCATTTGACAAAGGATGAGGTAATGGATAATTGGGAGACTAGAAGTGGAGCAAAGGGCTTTCTGACTAAGTTCTTGGTTGGTAAGGCTAACTATTTCTTGGATAGTCTAGACTTCAAGGCATTCGAAGATACTCTGTCTCTTCTGATATATGGCTTGGTATTGTTTCCGAATCCTGACTCCTTTATTGATGTGAATGTGGTGAAATCTTCATCTCTCGTAATCCTGTACCCACTCTCTTGGGTGACATTCTTCATCAGCTTTATGCCCGTACTGCCCGAAAGCGGGGAACCTTGATGTGTTGTGCTCCATTATTGGCAAGGTTGTTTATTTCACACTTCCCCAAATCAGTGCTGAAGAACAAAGAAGGCATGGGCTGGGCTTATAGGGTTATGTCTCTCTCTCATAATGACATCATCTGGACTATCAAGGGTATAGACGAGGTGGCTATTATTGATCGATGTGGGGAGTACCCCAATGTTCCACTAATAGGAACCCATGGAGGAATTTCTTATAATCCATGCTTGGCCTTACGTCAGTTTAGGAGAGCCAGAAGAGAAGGACCTCATGAGCTGCTAATGCCTAGTATCATCTTTGATTTTCAGGGGGATAGCGACGAGCAACGCCGCAGATTCATAAGGGTTTGGGATAGAGTTCACAGATCTGATCCACATGAGCTGGGTCTAAATACTTCTCTTCCAATGGAGCCATATCTCAGATGGAATCGTATCCGTGCCCAAAAGCTGGGTATGCCGTATGAAGTCGTCCTGCCCATCATTGTTGAAGTTGCTAATGAAGAGGGGGTTCTTCCTACCATCCTCCATCCTTACATGTCCACTGACATTGGGGCGCTAAAAAGGTCTTGGATGCAGCTGAGAGAAGAACAGGATGCTTACCGAGAAAATTTTAACGAGCAAGAGCAGAAGATCCAGAAGTTGACTAGGCAGCTGGAGAACGAGCGGATTCTCAATGACTACGTCTGCACCGACAAGAAGCGACCATGGGAGCACAAATTGTCCTTTGATTATTTCGTTTCTAGTTTTTATTTACTTTTCAGTATTTCCTTTCTTGTGACACCTTAAGGGCATCCGTTGAACAATTTGAATTCCAAAGTTTATCTAATAAAAGTGTGTTTCATTTCTTGTTTACGAACTTGAATCTCTCGATTGTCTTTGAAATCATATCATACGCATTTCATCCCATGCACTTCATAACAGGTACCCATTACAGGTCTCTTATCTTCTTCGTTGTTTATTTCAGCACTCATCATGTCTGCTGAACCATCAACTGAGCAAGCAATCAAGGCCCTACAGGCCCAAAATGCCCAATTCCAAGAGCTGTTCATGAATCTGGTTAGCAAGATCTGAAGACCATGATTCTGAAAGAGAAGAAGAAGAAGTAGAAAAGGACAATCCTGTTTAACACAGGTCACAGGTTTGGAAACAGGCTACGGGATGAAGTTGATTTGACCACCTCCTCTGGAGGGAAAGATAGTCAAGAGGAAAGAAGGGCTCCTAGCCCTATGGTCTCAGACAATGAGATGGACTTCGACGAAGACCAGTATCCTCCGGCCGAGGATAGATACAAACAACTGGAAGACCGGTTGAGTGCGTTGGAAGTTCAGAAAGTGCCTGGTCTGGACTTTGGTGATCTGGGTCTATCATCTGGGGTAGTGATTCCCCACAAATTCAAAGCACCAGTCTTTGCTAAGTATAACGGAGTTTCTTGTCCGAAGCTGCACCTCCGGTCATATGTAAGGAAGATTCAACCGTACACCGCTGATAAGAACCGATGGATCCACTTCTTTCAAGACAGTCTCTCAGGGACTCAGCTTAAATGGTTTTACCAGTTGGACGGAGCCAGTATCCGCAGTTGGGAGGATTTGGATACTGCTTTCTACAGGTAGTACCAATACAATTCTGACCTCGCTCCCACGTGTACCAAACTCCAAGGTATGTCAATGGGAACGGGAGAAGGTTTCAAAGATTATGCACAGAAGTGGAGGGACCTCACCGGAAGAGTGTAACCACCCTTGGCTGATCTGGAGCTTGTGGATATGTTTCTGGGGACCTTGTCTGGTCCATTTTTCAACCATCTAATTGGAAGCTCTTCATCTGGGTTTACAGAGCTAATTATGACTGGTGAGAGGATTGAGGATGGTATTAAGGCTGGTAAGATACCAAAGGGTGCTTCATCAAGCACCGAGAAAAAGCCTTTTAAAAAGGAGTCCAGTGTTATCTACAGTTCGAAAAGCCATAATAGACTTGAACGCCACCAAGTTGTTAATGCAGTTGTTATTTCAAGACCTGCTGGTGCTCCTCAGCACAATAATCAGTCAAAGGATGAGAGACCTCGAAGGAAATTCACCCGTCTCAGCATGACTTTGTCTCAGATTCTGCCGCAGTTATTGAAAACCAATCTGGTGATTCCAAGGGAAGCCCCGAAGAATCCAAATACAACATCACTAAAGTACAACCCTAATGCCCGCTGTGCTTTTCACTCTGATAGCCCGGGGCATAATATAGATGATTCTTGGGTTTTGAAGAACAAAATACATGACTTAATTGATGCTAAAGAGATTGAGTTCGAGGCGCCCGAAAGACCTAATGTTGTGACTGCTCCTATGCCCAAGCCTGGAGTGAATGTTCTAGATGAAGACTCGTTGTGGTTTCTGTGAACGACATTGTTACCCCTTTGATGACTGTGAAGAAGAACCTTTTGGTAGCCGGTTTATTTCTGGGATGTGACGAAGGTTGCCGTATGTGTTCTGCCCTACCAACCGGTTGCTATCTTTTGAAATCAAGTGTCCAACGCCTGATGGATAGTAAAGAAATTCTGTTTGAAAAGACTGTTGTTCCTCTAGTTCATACTGAAGAAGTTTCCATTATCACAATTTTCGACAATTCTTCCAAGGCTTCCTCGAGAAAGCCTGTTAGAATTACATATGTTCCAAGAATCGCGCCGTTGATCATCACTGTTCCTGGGCCTATCCCCTACACCTCTGATAAAGCTGTCCCTTGGCACTATGGGGCTGATGTTTATTTTCATGGAGTTAAACAAGAGTTGGATGCTGGTACTGACATCAGCAATATTGTTGGACCTACTAAAGTCACCCGCAGCGGAAGACTTTTCTCCCCTGATATCTCTCCACCAACTGCCCGGAAACCTGTTGTTGTCACACCTGCCAGTGTACCTGCTGCTATTCCTGTTCAAGTTCATATTCTTACCCCTGTCGCCGAGTCCTCTGACGCTTGGGGCAAAGGGACCATAGGTGAGCATGCCCAGACGGAGGCACCGAAGACAATTACTGTTGAATCTTCTAGATAAGAGATGGAAAAGATTCTGAAAATCATCAAAAAGAGCGACTACAATGTAGTCGAGCAGCCGATGCAAACCCCGTCCAAAATATCTATGCTATCACTATTGCTATGCTCATAGGCCCATGCCAAGGCTCTGATTACATTTTTGAAGACTGCACACGTGCCACAAGAGACATCAGCTGATCAGTTTAAAGATTGCATGACCAATCTAACTGTTGATAATGGGTTGGGTTTCTCTGATGCTGACTTGACCGTTAAGGGGAAGAATCAAAATGATGCCTTGCATGTCTCCATTGAATGCATGGGCACTACTCTTGCTCATGTATTAGTGGATACTGGTTCCTCGTTGAACGTCTTGCCTAAGAAAGCTCTAGACCGGTTGGACAGTGAAGGGTTCGAGCTGAAGCCAAGCAACATCGTCGTCAGGGCTTTTGATGGGTCTAAGAGAATGGTACATGGAGAAGTGGATATTCCGATTAAGGTTGGTTCTCAGGTTTTCAACTCTACGTTCTATGTGATGGACATCCGACCATCTTATTCTTGTTTGCTGGGTCGTCCATGGATCCACAAAGTCGGGGCCGTAACCTCAATGCTCCACCAGAAGCTGAAGTACCCGGTCAAAGGGAAGATTATGACAGTACAAGGAGATGAAGAGTACATGGTGAGCCACCTCAACTCTTTCCGATATGTAGAGATGGATGGGGAGTTCATTGACACCCTATTTCAGCATTTTGAAGAGGTTCCCCAGACACTGGCATCAACTGAGACTGTTGTTGAAGATTCTCCTATGAAGATGGCTTCCTTTAAAGATGCCCGGGATGTTATCGAGAAAGGTGGGTGTGCGAATTGGGGCCAACTCCCTGATTTTTCACAGAAGACTAACAAGTTTGGTTTGGGTTTCACTGCAGAAGCTCAAAAGGCTGTTCGGAATGCACGGATCGGAAGACCTCCCCTATTCATCAGCAATTCAGGAGTAAATGCCATTGAAGACGATGTTGAAGAGTCTGAGTTCGACAATTGGATCTATCCTATGACCGAAGGTGGACCAAGCAACTGGACAGCAAAGGACTTCATCCCTATTTCTTTTGTTACCCAGTAATGAAACTTTTTGTTTTGAATTTGTAACAGACAATGTTTAAAACTTTACAGCCCGGTGTCTTACCCGGGGCACCGTGGCTTCATTTATGAGGGCTTTATGTGTGTCATCTACATATATCATTAATAAAAGCATTGGACGTTTCTTGCATTTCAAATTTTGCGCTCCTTGTTTTTCTTTTATTACATATTGCAAAACAGCTATTTTACACACACTCACATATACAGGTCTACATCCACTCTGGATCTCACTGGTATCGACTCTGTTACTGCCAGTTATGACTTCGAAAATCTGATCAACTTAGCCGAAGACGAAGGTGAAGATGATTGCGAAGTGCCTGGTGAACTTGTGAGACTGATACTCCAAGAAGAGAGGGTTATTCAGCCACATGAAGAGCCGATGGAATCAGTGAATCTGGGTACAGATACAAACAAGAAAGAGGTCAAGATCGGTGCAAACCTGGAGCTTAGTGTGAAGCAACGGTTGATTCAGATGTTGCGTGACTATGTTGAGATCTTTGCCTGGTCTTACGAAGATATGCCTGGGTTGGATACCGATATTGTGTTTCATCGCCAGCCTACCAAGGAAGACTGTCCTCCAGTGAAACAGAAGGTCCGCCGAATGCGCCCAGAGATGCCAGAGAAAATCAAGGCTGAAGTTATGAAACAGTTTAACGCCAGTTTTCTAGCAGTTACTTCTTACCCTCAGTGGGTGGCCAATGTGGTTCCTGTGCCGAAGAAGGACAGTAAGGTTCGAATGTGTGTTGACTATAGGGATCTGAATAGGGCAAGCCCCAAGGATAATTTCCCTCTGCCTCATATCGACGTTCTGGTTGACAACACCGCTCAGCATAAGGTCTTCTCCTTCATGAATGGTTTCTCCGGTTATAATTAGATTAAGATGGCTCCCGAAGACATGGAGAAGACAAATTTTGTTACTCAGTGGGGTACCTTTTTCTACAAGGTCATGCCGTTTGGATTAAAGAACGCTGGGGAAACGTATCAGCATGCCATGGTTACTTTGTTTCATGACATGATCCATCATGAGATTGAGGTATACGTCGACGACATGATTGCAAGATCCAAAACTGAGGAGGAACATTTGGACCACCTTCAGAAGTTGTTTGACAGGTTGAAGTTGTACAAGCTAAGGTTAAACCCGAACAAGTGCACTTTCGGGGTGAGATCTGGTATGTTGTTGGGTTTCGTCGTAAGCGACAAAGGTATTCAAGTGGATCCGAAAAAATTGAAGGCTATACAGGAAATGCCAGCTCCTACAACAGAGAAAGAAGTCAGAGGCTTTATGGGACTACTGAACTACATTGCCCGATTCATCTCGCACCTGACTGCTACTTGTGAGCCAATCTTAAAGCTACTGAAGAAAGATTAAGTAGTACATTAGAACGATGAATGCCAGGCCTCTTTCGAAAGAATCAAAGAGTATCTCCAAGAGCCACCTATTCTGATGCCTCTAGTTGAAGGGAGACCTCTGATCTTATACTTGATAGTACTCGACAACTCAATGGGGTGTGTGCTTGGGAAGCATGACGAGTCTGGACGAAAAGAGCATGCTATTTATTACCTTTGCAAAAAGTTTACCGACTGCGAGACTCGATACTCGTTGCTCGAGAAAACTTGCTGCACTTTGGCATGGGCTGCTCGCCGGCTGAGATAGTATATGCTGACTCACACTACTCTATTGATATCAAAGATGGACCCAATCAAGTATATCTTCGAAAAGCCTGCCTTGTCCGGAAGAATAGTAAGATGGCAGATGATCTTGACTGAGTATGACATCCAGTACACGACCCAAAAGGAAATTAAGGGAAGTGTGTTGGCAGACCATTTGGCATATCAGGCAGTGGATGATTACCAGTCTATGAACTTTGAATTCTCGGACGAGAATATCATTATAGTGACTGACTGTAAGACACTTGGACCGGATGAAGGACCTAAGGAAGGATCCCGGTGGTCTATGTACTTTGATGGAGCCTCGAACGCTTTGGGTAATGGCATTGGCGCCGTGATCATATCTCCTAAAGGCTCTCATACTCCGTTCACCGCCCGACTATGTTTCAACTGCACCAACAACATGGCAGAGTATGAAGCGTGCATCATGGGTCTTCGAGCATCAATTTACCTAAGGATTAAGTTTCTAAGTGTCTTCGGAGATTCCGCTCTCGTGATCAGTCAGATCAAAGGCGAGTGGGATACGAAACACCCAAATCTTATTCCTTACAAAGAGTATGTGCTGACTTTGCTTCCCCATTTCGAAGAGATAACCTTTGAACACTTCCCTAGAGAGGAGAATCAGTTGGCGGATGTGCTAGCTACGATGTCTTCTATGTTCAAAGTCAATTGGAACAACGAAGCTCCCCAGATTATCATTAAAAGATTGGACGAACCTGCACATTGCTGTGATATTGAGACTAAAGAGGTAGCAGATAAACCCTGGTTTCATGAGGTGAAGAGGTATCTTGAGGCTCAGGAATACCCCGAGGGTGCATCTGTTAATGACAATAAGTTTCTGAGGAGGTTCGCAGCAAAGTTCTTCATCATCAATGATATCCTTTACAAGCGCAACCATGATTTAACCTTATTGCGATGTGTGGATAAGACTGAGGCAGAAAATATAATGGCAGAATTACATGAAGGTACTTTCGGGACTCATTCCAGTGGACACACCATGGCAAAGAAAATCCTTCGGGCAGGATATTACTGGTCCACGATGGAAGCCGACTGTTATCAGCATTCTCGGACATGTCACAAGTGCCAAGTCTATGCTGATAAGGTTCACATACCTCAAGTTCCTCTGAACGTCTTGACAACTCCTTGGCCTTTTGCAATGTGGGGCATTGATATGATCGGCGAGATCAGACCTACAACATCCAACGAGCATCATTTCATCTTGGTAGAAATTGATTACTTTACGAAGTGGGTTGAAGCAGCTTCCTTTGCTACCGTAACCAAGAATTTCGTGACACAGTTCATTCGGCATAATCTGATCTGTCGATACGGTGTACCAGAGAGGATCATTACAGACAATGGTACGAATCTCAACAACAAAATGATCACTGAGCTCTGCAAGAAATTCAAGATACAGCATCACAACTCTTCTCCTTACCGGCGGAAGATGAATGGGGCTGTTGAAGCGGCTAATAAGAACACCAAGAATATTGTGCAGAAGATGACGGTGACATACAAAGACTGACACAAGATGTTACCATTTGCTCTTCATGGGTACCGTACCTCGGCACAGACGTCAACAGGGGCAACACCCTATTCCTTGGTATATGGCATGGAGGCAGTCTTGCCTATTGAAGTTCAGATACCCTCTCTTCGGATCATGAAGAATGCAGGTTTGAGTGAAGATGAATGGATTCAGACCCGACTTGATCAGCTGAATTTAATCAATGAAAAGAGACTTACTGCTATTTGTCATGGTCAGACGTACCAAAAACGGATGATCAAGGCATTTAACAAGAAAGTTAGACGACAAGAGTATCAAGTTGGAGATCTTGTAATCAAGCGTATTATTCTACCTCAAGGTGATCCCAGGGGAAAATGGACCCCTACTTACGAAGGGCCATTTGTGGTTAAGAACATTTTCTCAGGAGGAGTTATGATTCTAACCACCATGGATGGTGACGACCTTCCTCACCCTGTTAATGCATACATAGTGAAAAGATACTACGCATAATCAAAGACCCGCTAGGTTGACTGGCCTAGGCAAAAATAAGGGCTTCCCGGCGAACCAAAAGGGTTCGGGCAAAAATAAGGGATGAAAATGAAAAAATATGTACACCCGGCAAGTCGAAAACCTGAAAAGGCAGCTTGGGCAAAAAAGGGTATCCTGCTGGACTGAAAACCCGAAAGGGCGGTCCAGGCAAAAATTAGGGATCAAAGCGTAACACTATGTCTCATTGGATCACCTTGCATCCAGACTTCGGTATCAAATATCAAGCTTGGACGGCACTAATCAAAATGATCTACCTTCAACCAAACAACAAAGTGATGAGATGCTTGAGGACATAAAGGCAATAGCAGAGTTGGAACCCAGTGGGATTATTCACATAGCTGTTTTTGTTTTCTTTTCACAAATTGTGTAAATTCTATCTGCTCGGCGGCGTTCTCTTACTAAGATGTCAGCCTCTTGTATAAAAACGCCTATTTACAGGCCAAACTTCAAAATCAATACAATTCATTTTCAAAGAAATTTCAAACTGTTTTTTCCTTTATCTGTTTTGTTTTGCAAAGAACGTCCAATGTACATTTTTGATATATGCACTTGACATTAATTGCTGCTCATAAATATTTACATGCGAAACAAAAGACGAATTACTGGTAATAGCAGAAACAGGGGCAATAAGAAGTGTCTGAACTGTATAGTTGCTTTGTTCACCAGACACAAAGGTAGATTCAACTGAAGAATATGGCTAAGGTACTTTCACTCCCCGCAGAGTAATGCAGTAATGGTAGCTCTCCCCGGCTAAGACCTGCATCTATGAACGAATCAACAAAGCTCTCCCCAAGCAGAGTTGATATACTATCAGCACTAAAAAAGCTTGATATCCCCGGCAGTCTTAATATTCCCTAGCGAAGTATAAGAATGTTCCCCGGCAGGGTGCAAAATTTCCCTAGTGGAGTTAAAATTCGCCCAGCGCAGTCTGAAAAAAGCTTCACCAATGGAGTTGAATCATCATCCCCAGTAGACTCTGGATGTTTATCCCCAGCGGAGTACAAAAATAAATCTCCCCAACCAAGTTCAAAGGATCATTCCCAGCAGAATTCAAAGGGTTACCCCCATAAGAGTCAAAAAGGGTTATCCCCGGCAAGTCACAACTGAAACATCATCCCCATCGGAGTTCTTTCCTTTCACAAACAGGAATTCAATCCCCGACAGATTCAATATCACCAGCGGAATTTATCAGTGGAATCCTCAACAGAGCATCTCTTCCCAACAGAGTAATCTCCTCATCAGTTTATTCCCCAACGGAGTTACCTTCTCCTTCGTTCACCATCCTCAGCGGAAACGAAGAATTCAACTATATTCTTCAGCAGCCATCCGAGATTTATTTTCCCCAGCTAGAAACATCACATTTCCATACATCATGATACATGCATATATGCATCATACCACACAATCTCATTTATTTTGAGAGCATCATTGCTTGATATATATCATGCATCATGACATTGCATATGACTAATTCTTTACCTTTTCAGGGAAAGACGAATCAGTAAACACCGTTGACTACTCATATGACTTGGTAGTCCCCTCAAAAGAAAAACTACACCTATGGAAGAATTTTGTCTGGTCCAGTTAAATCGATCCTAAGATTTTTCTGATGCCGATCCAGTCAAAGTTAATCCAAGACCTTCTCTAGTTCAGTCAGATCGACCCTAAGATCTCCCTGATTCGTATTCCAGTTGAAGATATCCCAAGACTTTTGTCTGGTCCAATTAAATCCATCCTAAGATTTTTCTGATGCCGATCCAGTCAAAGTTAATCAAAGACCTTCTCTGGTTCAGTTAGATCGACCCTAAGATCTCCCTGATGCGTATTCCAGTTGAAGATATTCCAAGACTTTTGTCTGGTCCAGTTAAATCGACCCTAAGATTTTTCTGATGCCGATCCAGTCAAAATTAATCCGAGACCTTCTCTGGTTCAGTCATATCTACTCTAAGATATCCCTGATTCATATTCCAATTGAAGATATCCCAAGACTTTTGTCTGGTCCAGTTAAATCGATGCTAAGATTTTTCTGATGTCGATCCAATCAAAGTTAATCCAAGACCTTATCTGGTTTAGTCAGATTGACCCTAAGATCTCCCTGATTCGTATTCCAGTTGTAGATATCCCAAGACTTTTGTCTGGTCCAGTTAAATCGATCCTAAGATTTTTCTGATGTCGATTCAATCAAAGTTAATCCAAGACCTTCTCTGGTTCAGTCAGATCGACAAAATGACCTCAAGTGGTCCCCAATGTCCTTGCATCGAAATGACCTCAAGTGCTCCCCAATTTCCTAATATTTTCTCAAGGTCATCCATGTAAAATTTCAAGCCTTGCAGAGGAAGTTTGCTCAGTCAATTGCTCAAAAGGTCCAAAAATCGACAATGCTAGGGCAAAAGTCAACTGTGACCCAAATATAGTCAAACCTTAATATTTTTTGTCAACATTATCATTTTCAAGGATATTTCATCATTTGATCAAGGGTTTATCATGATTCATCAAGGATTGCTCAAAATTCATCAAGACTTAAAAGTTGCTAAATTAGGGTTTTGTAGGAAAATTCAACTAAACTTTGACCAAACATAACTTTCTCATACTTTATGATAAATGACCCATCCAAAGCTCATTTTGAAGAGAATGCAATTTCCTATAATCCATATTCATACCCCAAGATCAAGAAATTCACTCATAATAAGTTACGAATTTGGACATTATAGGTCATTTTTGAAAGTCAACAAAAACACCTTCTTTTCCAAACCTTATAACTTGAGCATGGAATATCAAAATGCGATGAGACCAAAAGGGTTGGTTAGGTAACATCTCAAGCTTTCTAAAAAATCCAAGAACACTTCCAAAAGTTCAAAATTGAAGAAGTTGTGCATTGTTGAAATTGGGAATTTTTGCAAAATTGCCAAAAGTCAACTATCCCCAAAACTTCAAATTTTGTCAAATGGGCCCATTCTTTTCCACTTGATTTGATCTTGTCACACTACACACGTGTCCTAGCTTCATCCTTGTGACCTTTTATCAATTTTATTATTTAATTTGATTTTTTAATGAATTATTTCATTTTAAATCAATTTAAATCAAATATAATCCAAACATTGATTGTTTGATCTCTTTTTTGGCTATTTCAGGATTGAATCATCATCATCAAGTGGATCAAATTCGTATCAAGCATTCCATGTGCAAAAAGATTGGATTTTGGACAAAATAGGCAAGCTTCCAATGGAGGATTAAATCCAATCTCAAGGCATCAATGTGCAAGGATTCAGTCCACAAAAGTTGACCTAATACATTGCAGCATACATAAACAAGTGAAAGCACACGAATTTAGAGGCTAGAGACTACAAGAACACAAAAAGAAAAACTTGAAAAATTGGCAAAAAGTGTGAAACTGAAATCGAGCTTGGAGGCACTTTCAGGACCTAACAAGCATCACAATCGCTTCCTGGCAACTCTCAGAAGCAAAACCAATCAGAATCACTCATTCTCCAGCCTCCTAGAGCACTGTAAGCATCTCTCGAATCCTCTATGTTCATGAAATCTTAAATCTTTATTCTTGCATCCATTCTCAAAACACAATTGCATATTCTGATTCCTCATGACATTTGTTAACTTTCTGCAATAATCAATTTCATTCTTGTGTTGTGTATCGTAAAACGCCATTGAAGGGTTCTTTAGGTTTTTTTTATGGTTTTCCATTACAGGAACAATTGGCTTGTGAGAAGGGTACCATCTTGTTCAGGGGAACAAGACGAGTTCATCCATGGTGTCACCTTTCATTTATATGGCCTATGCAAGATTTTGGAACGGACATGGCCTATAGCGACGGACCTTTGTCAGTTGGTATAGGTGTTTTGATTTTTGGCCACGGTTCAATGACAGGGATGATGGCGTGTTGCATCCTCATTCGTTCATTAAAAAATAGTGCGCTTTATTTTGTTTACTGATCCATTAATTTGTTTTTGTTTTATTATTATTAGTTTCCAATACACTAACAACTAAAGCGCGTTGGTTGATGGTGGAGACGTTGTCCAATGACTTACAGGACCTGGGTTTGAATCTCAGGTCCCCCATGCATTTGTTATGTTTTTTCTATAGATATTCCATTGCATACGAGGAACAACAATGCATTATACACCATCACCCAATCATATGCCAGATGGCCCCAGGCCAGATCTGGTGGTCCAGATTGGATGTTCACCATACTACCTGGTCAAAGTGTCATGCTGGATTCCAAAAGTCAGCCAGGCCTGCATGTCAAATGGGCCACAAAATTGCCATTCTCACCTCCTTTCAGGCCCATATACTCCTAACTCTTTCTAATTTCATTTTTATTTTATTCAATTGTTTATTATTATTATTTTTAATAATTAACTAACCAATCAAAACTTTTTTTCCTCATTAAATTAAAAACCAAAAATATTTTCTTTCTTAAAATTTTATTTCAGTATTTTATTTTTGTTAATAAATATTAATTTAATTGATTGACTTTTAATTAGGAATAACTTTTAATATATTTTGCAATAATTAAAATTAATTTAGACAAATAGGTTTTATTAACATTGATTAATTTTATTTTCATTCTTTAAATATCAAAAATCCAAAAAATATTTATTTTCATTAATTAATTAATTAATTAATTAATTAATTTAATGCTTAATTTAGTTTAATTTCTTTCTAAATTCAAAAATAACAAAAAAGGATACTTTCTTTCAAAAAAGGGTCAAAACCCTAAACTTGCACCCGATCTAATTTCCGCACGCGATCCATTTTATTCAATTTTGTATCTGTTTCCGGAATGTAATAGATAATTAGGACTTTACTATTTTTACAGCTTTATTTATTTTCCGCATTTTAATTTCAAGGGTTGCTTTTGGCGATGTAAATACCCGACACCTTGTAATAGTTAGTTTAATTTCCGCAACTTATAAACTGTTAGATGTTTGATAATAGGGAATGCATGACAAGATCGAATGTTTAACCTAAAATCAACATAGATAACCATTGACATGTACAAAGATAACATTAACTGAAAACAACACACTCGCACATGCGCACTCTTAGGGTACACCCCACTTGGTTACCTTCGAACGCGATCATTGAGTATGGGAAGTTTTAGAGGTTGCCCTCTTGTCCAAAGATCATAGTTGCCTCGAAACGGTTGCCTCAGAAAAATGATCTAAGATATTAGGGTTACCCCTAAGGCCTCCTAACATTGCTTTAGTGACCGCACGTCCCTAAAATCGAATTGACCCTTAAAACTCCAACGACGATGCTACCTACTCATCAATAATGGGATAGCATTGCCTAAAGGACATTAGCACAATTTGATTCTTTTTTCGAGTAGGTAGATGGTTCTTAAGTACTTGCTCCTTCAAAAATAAAACAAATTTTCACACTTACACTCCTTTCAAAACAAAAACTTCTTCAAACCCACAAACACAAAGAAAAGCAAATTTTGAAAACATTTTGAGCAAGTACCTAAGAGCCCGTGGATAACCACAGATAGAAAGGGTGCTAACACCTTCCCTTTCTATAATCTACCCCCCGGACCCGAGAAACATCTCAAAAAAGGAATTTTTCTGTGCTTTTTTCCTTTCCTTGTTGGATAAAATAAAAGACGGTGGCGACTCTTGCTTACCGTGACATTTTGTGAAAACAAACGCAAAACGCAAACCAAAATTCCAAAAACAGTCAGTTCTCTCCCACCGTATCATAACAATCCAGGCAAAAGTTAGGGATTAAAGCGTACAATCATATCACCTCATCTAGTCATTTGTCTATCAGTAGAAGGCTTATCACCCTGATCAACATTTACTCAAGACTCTAGGAGTTGGGATACTTTCTCCAGCTGGTACAGAGATAGAGACGTCCTTCTACAAAATCATTGCTACATTTCCAGCATACAGCATAATGATGTCAGGTGTTCCAATACCCTTGGCAGAGCAAGAATCTCCAATTATTTTCCCGACATCTTAAAGAAATCCCTAGCCTGGTTCATAAGCTTTTTGAGTTTCCCAACAGGGTTTCATAAAAATCCCCAAGCGAATTATGGAGTTTCCCTTCCCCAACAGACTTTATTTCTCTAACAACGGAAACCCGTCTCCCAGCATTTCAACTTCAACAAATTTGAAGACTTACATTCTTCATCCCCAACATAAATCAGGTATTTATTTTTCCTAGTTCGATAAAACTGAAATAGAACAACTAATACGTTTATACATTGCATTCATACATCATTTTAAAAGTGTCATAGCATATGCAACACAAATGCATATATATCACAATCTCATTTATTTAAAGAACATCATTACCCAATGCACTTCATGCATCATTATATTGCATATAACTAATTCTTTTCCTTTTCTGGAAAGATCAACAGACGAATATCATCAAAAAATTTCAAAAGTTCCAGATTAATACCTGAAACAAGACAGGACAACTATCTGTGGATAATTGATTATAGATTAATACATGAAACAAGACAAGACAACTATCTACATGAGCAGATTGAAGATTAACTCTCGAAACAGGACGGGAAAACTATCTTTATTTCTCTAAAGGTTAGAGATTAATTCCTGAAACAAGCCGTGGCAACTATCTCTACGACCAACAAAAAAAAGGTTCCAGATTAATACCTGAAACAAGACATGACAACTATCTGTGAATAACTGATTAAAGATTAATACCTGAAACAAGACAAGACAACCATCTACAAGAGCAGATTGAAGATTAACTCCCGAAACGGGACGGGGAAACTATCTTTCTTTATCTAAAGGTCAGAGATTAATTCCTGAAACAAGCCAGGGAAACTATCTCCACGACCAACAAAAAAAGAAGTTCCAGATTAATACCTGAATCAAGACAGGACAACTATCTATGAACAAATGATTATAGATTAATTCCTGAAACAAGACATGACAACTATCTACAAGAGCAGATTGAAGATTAACTCCCAAAACAAGACGGGAAACTATCTTTATTTCTCTTCGGACAGAGATTAATTCCTGTAACAAGCTAGGGAAACTATCTCTACGACCAACAAAAGCGAGTTCCAGATTAATACCTGAAACAAGACAGGACAACTATCTGGGAACAACTAATTATAGATTAATACCTGAAACAAGATAAGACAACTATCTACATGAGCAGATTGAATATTAACTCCCGAAACAAGACGATGAAACTATCTTTCTTTCTCTTAGGTTAGAGATTAATTCTTGAAACCATACAGGGCAACTATCTCAATGACCAAAAAAAGTAAGTTCCAAATTAATTACTGAAACCAGACAGGGCAACTATCTGTGAATAGCTGATTGTTGATCAATTCCCGAAACAAGATGGGGTGACTATCTACATGACCAGAGAAAGCAATCTTACACGGGTTCCTTCTCATGATTTCCAGATGCATCTTTACACGGGCTCATCCTGAAGAAATCTTACACGGGTTCCTTCTCATGATCTCCAGATGCAGCTTCACACAAGCTCATCCTGAAGCAATCTTACACGGGTTCCTTCTCATGATCTCCAGATGCAGCTTTACACGGGCTCATCCTGAAGCAATCTTTCATGGATTCCTTCTCACAATTTTCAGATGCAGTCTCATACGACTCATTATCAAGAAATCTTACATGGGTTCCTTCTCATGATCTCCAGATGCAGCTTTACACGGGCTCATACTGAAGAAATCTTACACGGATTCCTTCTCATAATTTTCAAATGCAGTCTCACACGGACTCATCCTGAAGCAATCTTACACGGGTTACTTCTCATGATCTCTAGATGCAGCTTTACACGGGCTCATCCTGAAACAATCTTACACGAATTCCTTTTCACAATTTTCAAAGGCAGGTTTACACGGGCTCATCCTGAAAAAATCTTACACGGATTCCTTCTCCTTCTGAAATGCAGCTTCACACGGGATCATCCTGAAGCGATCTTACACAATATCCTACTATGACATTTCCATATGTAGTCTAACACGGGCTCATCCTGAAGAAATCTTACATAAGTTCCTACTAAGACATTTCCAGGTGTAGTCTAACACAGGCTCATCCTGAAGCATCCTTACACGATTGCTTTCTAATACATTTCAGGACGCGGCTTGACACGAGTTCTTTCCAGCATTTCATTCAGATAAAACTAGACACATGTTCATTATGATACTCCTATCAACAATTACTTTGGATGGCATCTATAAGCCCATCTCTGACGACTCTCTATTATCTTCTCCAAATGGCATTTGTAAGCCCATTCTCGATATCATCAACCAACATCGTTGCTTCATGCGAGTGCAAATTTCTAGGCACTCTATTGTTCAATCATCTTCCACCTTCAGATTACGAAAGGCAAACAAGCCAATCTAAATCTTCAGGTTTAAGAAGACTGAACAGGGGCAGTTGTTATACCCCAAAATTATCCATATCATGTTTCCCAAGATCTTCCCTTTGCATGGTGGTTACAAACACTTTCTTAAGGAAAATAAAACTTTTGGAGATAATCAAGTGTCTTTTGATTGGCATCTGAACAGGGTATTTCGATTGGCATCTGAGCAAGCTTCAATTAGGCGCTGAACTTCCTTTGACGCAAGCCTAATTCACAAGCTTTGATTGGGTGCTGGGTCTCCTTTGATCAAGGTCAGTTCACAAGGCTTCGACTGCATATTGGCTGCTTCAGGATTGCCTTCGATTCACAAGGTAAGAACTTCCTATATGCTTGATTCAATTCAAAAAGTAGTAGTCCCATGCAGACAAGTTTTGATTGAATCTCTAAAACCCTTCGATCAAGCTTTGGGTCCATAAGTATCATTCCAGCAGTGCCTTCTCTATGCTTGACTTCAACGCATAAGGCACAAAGTCCTCTTCATGCTTGCCTTGGATTCACAAGGCAAAGGGCTTCTCTAGAATTTCCTTCAATTCACTAGACAAAGGACTTCCTACATGCTTTCGATTCACAAGGCAAGAGCTTCTTTCATGTGTGCTTTGACCCATAAGGAAATACTCCCTCTGTGCTTGCCTTCAGCGCACAAGGCAAAAGATCCCTCTTCAATTTGTATTCGATTCACAATGCCAAGACCTTTTCAACTGACCTTCGTTTCATAGAGCAATAACCTCCATCATGCTAGCATCCACAAGGAATTGGCTTCCTTTGTGCTAGTTTCGACTGGGCAATGGTTCCCTTCGAAACTGCTTGCGTCGACTCTATATCTGAACCCTTCAACATATGATTTCCACATTATAAGCACACGTTGGTGGCCCATTTGAAGAATGCACAAGGCATACATGTGGGCTATTTGAAAGACACACGAAAGGGCCATTCGAAGGATATGTATGTGGTCCATTAGAAGGAGACACATGATTATTGAAAATAAGTTTGTCTTATAATGAGTCTTGGTCCAAGTTTCTTGCTGGCCCAAAATCCAACATGTTGCCAAGCCCAAGCCTCCTGCGCAATTGCATTCGAAGGATGTAACAAGAGAAGTTTTGACTGGCCAGAAAGGAGTTTTTGTTTGTGCTAGTTGAAGATTTTCAGATCAAGCTACCAAGACAAATAGGGGCACAATCAAAGAAGCCCCATTGATGAGAATTGGAGCCATTCAAAGGAGGAAACTTTGGGCCAATCAAAGAGAAAGGATTGAGAGTATTCGAAAGATTCAAACATGTCTAGGTTCACCCAAAGCTCAAAGGGGTAGGAACTCATCCAAAAAGGTAATCCCTTAATGTGTCTGATTTTGCCTTCAAAGCTTAGTTAATGGATGTCCCTTGCCATTTATATGCTATGACCCTCTCTCCATCTCCTATAAATACACAATACTTCTATAAGCCAAGGGTATTACATACATACGCACAAGGACAGACTACACGGACACGCAGCCTCATAAGCCACACCAAAGTAATCAAAAATATCATAAGTGATCCAAAATCAAAGTAACCTTTAACAAATGCTCCACTCACTCCCTCCCTGGAATTTGCAGGAGGCATTCTCAAGCACTGGGCAGGTCCAACATACACTGAAGCATTACTCACACAATCAGTCCGCTGATTAAGCGCAGCGGTGAGATCGTGCCATTTCTTGGGCACGATCTATATTTTTCTTTCGAATCTCAAGATTCATGACGTTGCAAGATGAATTGGATTTAGATTTAGACTAAGAGGATTCAAGTTAGGATTATACAGCCACAGGCTGTCGAATCTAAGACTAGATTCGACCCAAGTCTGGATCTTTATCTTGTTTTCTCTAATAAATTTCCTGCAGGAGTACAACATACACCTCCAACAATATTCTCTGCTGGATCGAAGGCCACATCCTTCCCTAAATTGAAGGATGACATCCTTCATTGGATCGAAAGCCCTCTTTTTTTTTGGATTGAAAGGCTTGTCTCCTTCTATTTTTAATTTTTGTGTTACTCACCTCTTTTATTAGTTTCCCTCTATAAATCAACGTTAAATAAAAAAATCATCACAAAAATTAGGATTAGATTTTATTAATTAAATTAATTTCTGAATTAATTAATTAATTAATTTTAACATCCTCTTTTCTTCAAAAAATTAAAATAAATTAGAATGTAGGTTTAATTTTATTTTTTAATTTATTTTATTTTCATAAAAAATAAAAAAAATAAGAAAAATATTTTTTATATTTTAGGATTTTTAGACGTCTTTTCAAATTCGCGCATTATTATTCTTTCACATCTCCTTTTATTATTGTAACTGTATATTGGGATGTAATAGATGATTAGTAGGACATTTACTGCTTTTATTTCCCCCCATTTTTGGGATTATAATAATCCCCCTCCCCGAAGCTTTGTAATAGTGTAGGATTTATATTCCCGCATTTTATTTTATGTACAATATTAACTGTTAGATGTATGGTAATAGCATTGTATGGCAAGAATAAAACAAAATGCTAGCAAACCTAACAAAAAAGACAAAAAGTAACTGAATACAACACACTTTCACATATACACTTCTAGGGTACTCCCACTTTGGTTGCCTTCGGAAAATAAAATAGTCATGTCCCTCGAATGTAGGGACGCTTTAGCAAACTCGAATCAAAAGATCATAGTCACTCGATAACCCTACAGTGTTCCTTTCGGTAAATAATCTAGTCCCTCAAACAAAATTGCTAAAGTGTCTCTATATGTTGCCTTCATGGATGTACGATGACCCACGAGAGTCCCTCATACATCCAAACGACTATGGCTACCTACTCACTAATAATAGGATATCCTTGTCTAAAGGAAAGGAGGAAAATAAAGACCCTTTAGAGTAAAGTAGATAGCTGTTAGATGCTTTCTCAAACAAACTTTTTACACCTACACAAAAACATTTCAAAACATTTTCAAAAACACTTTATCAACACTCTTGAGGACTGATACAAGAGTTATCATAAAGCAAATCTCTGCACTAAGGAATTTCAAAATACTTTTCAAAACACACCAAGTACAAGGTATTTTCAAATGAGCTAGCATCTAAGAGCCCGTAGATAACTACGGATGGAAAGGGTGCTAACACCTTCCCTTTCCATAATCTAGCCCCTTAATCAGAAAACATTTCAAAAGGACTTTTTCTGTTCTTTTCACCTTTTCCTTTGTTGGATAAAAGAAAAGTCGGTGACGACTCTTGCTTATCGAAACATTTGCAAACACAAATGCAAAACCAGTATAAATAGTCAGTTCTGCCACCACATCACAATATCAATGCCCTAAATTGCGAACGACCAATAAGAAGTCAAGACATTTAGAGGTACTGGAGGCACATGTATTTTATTAGCATAGATCTGGCACTTGTGACAAGTTCTTGAGTGGTGATGACAGTCGGTTTCCATAGTCGACCAATAGTAACCTACTCTCAAAATCTTCTTAGCCATAATATGCCCACTGAAATGAGTACCAAAGATAACTTCGTGCATATCTTCCATAATCTTCTCTGCCTCTTTCTTATTCACACAGCGAAGCAGAGTTGAATCATGGTTGCGCCTGTACAGAATTCAGTTACTCAAGAAGAACTTAGCAGAGAACCTCCGTAGGAATTTGTTATCATTGATAGATGCTCCTTCAGGATACTCTCGAGCATCAAGATATATTTTCACTTCAAGAAACCAAGGCTTCTCTTATAATCCGCCAGTTTCAACTTTGTAGCAGTGTGTAGGTTCGTCTAGCCTCTCAATGGTAATTCTGGGAGCCTCGTTGTCCCATCTGACTTTAAACATAGACGACATGGTTGCTAATGCGTCTGCCAACTGATTCCCTTCTCTTGGGATGTGCTCAAAAGTTATCTCCTCGAAGTACGACATTAAGGTAAGGACATGCTCTTTATAAGGAATGAAATTCAGATGCTTTGTATCCCATTCTCCCTTGATTTAACTGATTACCAGGGTTGATTCCCCATATACATTCAAGAACTTGATTCTCATTTCGATAGCAACTTTAATACCAATGATACACCCTCTGTATTCATCCATGTTGTTGGTATAGTCAAAGCATAATCTATCGGTGAAAGGCGTATGGAAACCCCGAGGAGAGATAATTACAGCATCAATTCAGTTTCCAAGTGCATTAGAAGCTCCATCAAAAACCATCGTCCATCGGGGTCCTGGCCCGGGTCCTTCATACGGTCCAGGTTCTTCACAATTTGTAACTAGCATAATGTTCTCATCCGGGAATTAGAAGTTCATAGACTGGTAGTCGTCTACGGCTTGATAAGCCAAATGATCTTCCAGTACACTTCCTTTAATTGATTTATGAGTGGTGTACTGAATGTCTTATTATGTCAAGAACATTTTCCATCTGGATATTCTTATGGAGAGAACGGGCTTTCGAATATGTATTTGATGGGATCCATTTTAGAAATCAATAGAGTAGTTTGAGTCAATATATATTGTCTTAGTCGGCTAGAAGCCCATGCCAAAGCGCAACAAGTTTTCTCGAGCAGTGAGTATCTTGTTTCATATTCGGTGAACTTTTTTCTAAGGTAGTATATTGCATTCTCTTTTCGACCAGACTCGTCATGCTGGCCCAATACACACCCCATTGAATTCTCTAGCACTGTTAGGTACATGATTAGAGATCTTCCTTCAACTGGTGGAATCAGAATCAGAAGTTCTTGTAGGTACTCCTTGATTTTGTCAAAGGCTACCTGGAAATCATCATTCCACTTCACTACCCAATCTTTCTTCAACAACATGAAAATTGACTCACAAGTAGCGGTCAGATGGGAAATAAGTCTGGAAATATAGTTTTCCTAAGAAACCTATGACTTCTTTCTCAGTACGGGGAGTGGGAATTTCTTGAATAGCTTTGACTTTAGCAGGATCAATATCAATACCTTTTCTGCTGACGACGAAATCCATGAGCTTACCAGATTTCACCTCAAAGGTGCACTTGTTCAAATTCAATATGAGCTTGTACTTTTTCAGCCTCTCAAATAATTTGTGTAGATGGTCCAGATGCTCCTCTTCGGTTTGAGATCTGGCTATCATATCATCGATGTAGACCTCTATCTCCTGATGAATCAAGTCGTGGAACAAAGCTACCATAACACGCTGGTATGTTGCACCAGCATTCTTTAACCAAAAAGGCATAACCTAGTAACAAAAGGTACCCCACTGTGTGATGAAGGTAGTTTTTTCCATGTCTTCAGGTTCCATCTTGATCTGATTATACCCTGAGAAACCATCCATGAAATAAAATACCTTGTGTTGAGCGGTGTTGTCGACCAAAACATAAATATGTGGAAGTGGGAAGTCATCTTTGGGGCTTGCCCTGTAGTCTACATAAATTCTTACTTTGCCGTCTTTTTTTGGTACTGGAACAACATTTGTAACCCATTGAGGATAGGATATTACTACTAAGAAACCTGTATTGAATTGCTTCATAACTTAGGCTTTAATTTTCTTTGAAATCTATAGACGCATGCGACCAACCTTCTGTTTTATTGGGGCGCAACCCTCTTTCATCGATAGACATTGAACCATAATATTAATATCGAGCCATGGCATTTATTCATTTGACCAAGAAAATATATCAACATATTCATGCAACATCTGTATTAACCTGTTCTTGACACTGCCCTCTAAGTCGGTGTCAATCTTGACTTCTTTCCTGTCTATTTTAGAACCCATATTTACCACTTGAACTGGTTTTTCATGTGGTTGGATAGCATTTTATTCTTTTATTAAGAGTTTGGCAAGTTCTCCAGGTATTTCACAATCTTCCTCACCTTCGATCTCGGCTTGGTAGATCGGATTTTCAAAGTCATAAGTGAAAATAGCAGAGTTGTTATTGACGGGATCCAGAGTGGATGTGGATCTGTAATTTATTATGTGGGTGTGTGTACGAATACATAGCTATTTGAAAATGATAAAAATAAAGAAAGAGAGCACAAAACTTGAATTCAAAACATCCAATGCTTTTATTAAATGAACATATGTTTATGAGATGACAACCCTTAACAAACGAATTGTTGTGCCCCATGTAAGACACATGGTTTTTGAAGTTATTGTTTAAACTTTACATAAACAAAACTTTTAAAGAAATAAAACATAAATGTAGCTATTACTCCTTACTAAAGGAGATAGAGATAATGTCTTCTACCTTCAAGTTGTTGAGCCCTTTGCCAATGGTAGGAAAGACCCAGCTGTTTAGGCCATAATTACTGTCAGCATCTTCTATAGGGTTGACTCCATTGTTGCTGATTCATAACAATGGTCTTCCAGCACGAGTGTGAAGAACATCCATTTGACCCTCTAAAGTTAAAACCAAACCAAATTTTTCAGATTTATAGGGAATGTCAGGAAGCTGACCCCAAATAGTACAACCACCTTCTTTTACAGCAGCTTTAGCAGCTTTCAAAGAAGCCATTCTGGGAGGAACTCTGGTAAATTTGGGAATGGAAGAAACGTCTTCAGTAGCGGTATGGGAAATCACTTCAATTGTCTGACAGGGGGTCTCAATGAATGCTCCGTCCATCTCTACGTACTAGATTGAATTTAGGTGGCTAACCATATACTCCTCTTCACCACAGCTAGTAACGATCTTTCTATTTATGGTATACTTTAGCTTTTGGTGTAGGGTTGAGGTGACAACGCCTGCCCAATGGATCCAGAGCTATTCCAGTAGGAAAAAATAAGTTGGTCCGATATCTATCCCGTAGAAGGTAGATTCAAAGATCTGCAAACCTACCTTGATCATGAGATCCACTTCTCCATGTACCATCCTCTTTGACTTGTCGAAGGCTCGAACTATAATATCAATGGGATTCACACTACCCCTTGGCAATCAAGTTTGTCTAGAGTGCCCTTCAGTAGAACATTTAATGAGGAACCAGTGTCAGCCAATACATGAGCCAAAGTAGTGCCTCTGCATTCAATGGAGACATACAGGGCCTTATTGTGATTTCTTCCTTACAGAGTCAGATCAACATCAGAGAAACCTAATCCATTGTCAGTCGTCAAGCTAGCAACATAACTCCCAAATTGGTCAGCAGAAATCTCTTGTGGCACGTGAGCAGTCTTCAAAATTTTCACCAGAGCCTGTGCATGGGGTTTAAAACACAATAACAAGGATAAAATAGAGATTTTGGATGGGGTCTACCCCAGTTGTTCAACAATCTCGTAGTCGCTCTTACAGATAATCTTTAATACCTCTTCCAACTCTTACTTAGAGGTGTCTTCAGCTATAATCTCTTTAGGAGACTCTGTTTGGGCAGGCTCTGTTATTAGCTCTTTTCCCCGAGCCTCAACAGTTGATTCAGTGGCTGTAACTCTAACAGTTCTAGTAACGGTCTTCAGAGATTTTTCCGGAGAGAAAACCCTTCTGCTTCTAGTAACTTTGTTGGTCCCTGCAATATTGTCAATGTTGGGATTAACAACTTCAGTAACTTCATCTTCAACCATCGATAATTCTTATTTGAAGCCATGGTAGTAGACGTCGAATCCATAATTCCAAGGAGTAGCTTTATCTGAAGAATATGTAATAGGTCCAGGTGTAGTGATGATCATAGGAGCAGCTTTCGGATTGGCAGTAATTCTTACATGACCCTTGGAAGTGATCTTAATAGGAGTGTTGGATATCACAGATAAGTGTTGACACAAATTCTCAGTAGGCAAAACCTTCTCGATCAGAATTATATGATTGTCCATTAGGCGTTGAATGCCTTCTTTCAGCAACTTGCAACCATTGGGTTGGACTGTGCAACAATAACATTTTTCAATGCAACCCAAAAATAAACCGGTCTGCATCATATCCTTCTTGATGATTGGTAGGGGAGTAACCAATTCACTTACAGTAGCAACATAAATAACATCATCAATAACACTTACGCCTTTGTCATGCTTCGGCATTGGTGCAATAATTACATTCAGAGTCTTCAGAGGATTAAACTTAATTTCTTTATTGTCAATCATATCCTGAATTTTGTTTTTCAGGGCCCAACAGTTATTGGTATCGTGCCCAGGACTGTTGGAATGGTAGTCACACTTCGTATTTAGATTATAACAAGGAGAGGAGATGTTGGGATTCTGAGAAGGTTCCCTCAATATTATTATTGTATTCTAATTTTTTCCTCTAAGATCCCTTCATCATACCATATTGGTTCAATCACAACAAGATCACATTAGGGCTTTTGGTCCTCCTCCCTACCTTTAGCTTTGCTCATTGAGGAATCACCAAGCACCTTGACTTGTTTTCTTTTGTGGTCATGAATATTTTGTCTTGATTTTTCCTTTTAATTAATAAAATGCAATGTTGGTATGTCTTGCTTGTTACTACTGTAGGTAAAGGCAATGAGATTTAGCAAGTTGCTCCATGGTTTCATGAGTTTATTTCCATTCCCTAGTCAATAAAGCTTGGGAAGTTCAAACCTCACCATTGGATTTATTTTGGAAGAAATGACATGGCAAGGTTATTTTGGTTCACCACATTTCAAGGTTATCAAATTTGATTCAATAGTACAAGGGGTTGACTGAAGAAGTTGTCATGCTTGGAGAAGACATTATTCTCATTGGTCACAAGTGCATATTTCTCTAAATTCTCAAGATATGGAAGTGGTTTTGGTGGATATGAGTTCCCATTTTCATCCTCAACAACTTTTACTTACAAAGAATTTGTGTTGGTACAAGAAGTTTGTTCAAAATTGTCAAGGTTCCTCAAAGCATTTTCTTGATCTACGAGCTAGGGTTTTGAACTTCAAAGAAGCATATCTTGCTCATCTTTTGGTATTTTTGAGTGATTCCAAAAACATCCTTCTCTTCAAAGGGTTATCAACAAATCACTTCAAAAGTTTCAAGGAGTTTTCATGTGGAAGAAACTTGATGATGAAGAAAGATTACAAGTCCTCCAGATGAGCCCCCATTTTCTCATGTGTGACTTCAAATGATCATAACTTGGTCAATTTTTTATCACCTTGAGCCCATTATTTTTCCAAAATTATCTTGAGGATGTGAAATTTATTCCTTCTTTTATGTGCAAAGTGAGAAAATGGATTGAAGATGCCCTGAGAATACAAAAGATTATAGGTCATTTCATGATTTTTTGCCAAATTCAACAACTCATAACTCTCTCAATTTTTGGAGATTTTGAATGGTTCAAGTTTCAAAATTTCATTCAAGAGGTTTATTTCATGCCATCTTTTTTGGTAAAGAGAAAATTCCAAGTGGAAGGCCATGTTTGGATGAAAAAATTATAGGTCACTTTTGAAGAAAATTTTTAAATATTTCTAAGTATGGAAAGTCAACCTTTTACCCCCAACTTTGACTCAGTGCAACTTTCAGCTCAAGCATCCATTTAATTCCATTCTCTTTCCATTGCAAAGCTTGTAACCCCATATTTCTAAAGCATCAAGAATCATGCCCTAAGACCCCTTGAGCTGAGAATGCCATTGATTTGAACTTGGTAACTTAGAACTGAAGTTTGTTCAAAAGTTAGAATTTGATATCATTGGTTTATCTTCTAAACACTTTGTTTCTGCGTGTTTTTGCTTCTAAACATATTAAGTGAACTTTCAGAAGTGATTAGCACAACAAAACGCACGTTTTAGATGAGTTTTGATCAAATTGGAAGTCACACTTTTCTTGTTTGCAACTTCACACGATTTCCCTCCAAACTTCATCATTTCACATGCTTGGACATTCCATTTGATTCCCTATAAATAGAGGGTCATTCCCCATTCATTTCCTCAAGCTTGGATAGCCAAAATCACCCTGCCAAACTTGTTCGATAACTCAGAATTCTGCAACTTTGAAATATATTTTCAAGCCTTTTTCAATCCAATTTTTCCATCAATTTACCTTCCTTGATCTTCCTTGAAGATAACCATATTATTACATTCAAGAATCATGCCCTAAATTTCTCCATAGAAGTCCAGTTTTAGAGCTCTGCAACTCAATTTCAATAGGTAAATTCCTTCATCAATTCTTCAAAACTTTGATATCATTGTGATGCTCTCATTGCCCTTGTTCTAGTCGCAACACTTTCTTTTATCTAGAAACTTGTTTTGACTATGAAATTCCAAATCTCTTTTGAAAACTTTCTTTCCAAATTGCTTGAGTTACAATTTATATAAATTTATCGCGAAGGTGTGGTTGTCTTCGTCTTGAAGAGACGAAGCGAATGACATAAGTCTCATGCTCTAATTTTACAGATTGAGCAACCTGGTTTTGGGACTGGATGGAGGTTGAAGATGACCAAAGTGTCATCCTTCAACCAATGAAACAACGCCATTTGATTTTTTGAATTTCTAATTTACATTTGATTCAGTGCTTTATTCACTAATGACCATGATATGCACAGCGCGCCAGATCCCTTGGATTTGATTACTAACACGTTTTGACTCTCATCCAATGGTCCACATATTTTTGACTTTATTTTTCTTTTCTGATTTTTATATTTAATTGTTTTAAATTTCAAAAAAATCATAGAAAATTCATTTATAGTCAAAAAAATCTGAAAAAATTATGAAAAATATTTTTGATTTTTCTCTTTCTGATTTTCATTTTTTCACAATTTTATTTCGTGTTTTGATATTTTCTTTATAAATTTACACTTTATTTGATTTGTTTTAAATGTTTAAAAATACTTTTATGCACTTTTAAATTCTGAAAAAATTATGGAATGATCCAATGATATTGTGGCAAATATTGGTGACCTCATTTATTTTTTATTTCTGACTTTGTTATATTTTTTTTATCATTTTTGGTTTATTTTATTCATTTTTTTTAGTTTTAAAAAATAGTTTCTGACTTTTAAAAAATTACCAAAAATTTTATAAAACTATTTTAATTCATTTCTGATTTTTCTATGGTGTTACTTTTATTTTCTTGATTAATTTGGATATAGTTGATATTTTTCTCTTTTATTTCTATTTTAAAACATTTTTAAAAACCCTTTTTATGTATATATTAAATGCAATATTATTTTGTGATTATTTTCTGGCTGATCTTGGATTAAATTTTTGGTCATGAAGTTTGTTAACATCATTGGATCCATGGTGTTGAGTCTAACTCCCCAAAAATGGATGGATGATTTTAATAATAGTTTGATTTAAATTTAACTCGTATGTGGTTTGTATATTCTCTCCCACCTCTCTTCATCTTGTCCCTTTCTCATTGCACTAAGTGTTATTGGATCATGATCTCTAGATCAAATCTCAAAATAAATGGTGCATAGATTGCTATTGACCGGCCTTAAAATAGGTGCGACTTCTATATAAGTCCACTTACGATTGCTTAACATAGCGCTAAATTTTGTCCTGATTCTAATAAATGATCATTCGTGGCCTAAACCTATGTTTACAAGCCCAAGTATGTTAATTTGATCTCTTTGATCCAATAAACTTGAGATTCATTGTGTGGAAGCTTTGGTTCTACCAATCCTCTAATGGATCTACAACACTTTTGGTCAACGCAGATCACTTAAACATCATTGATCATTAAATGGTACTTTTGAGGATTCCAAATGGATGATATACTTGACAAAAAGTAAATGCAACTTGTTGTATGGAGGCTTTGGTTCTACCAATCCTCTAATGAGTTCCAAATGCAAGTTTCAAGATGGTCATCCAACTAACCACTAATTATTAAATTGTTTTTACTTTATGCCCTTTTATTTATTATGCTTTATGTACCATTTAATTTAAGCATTACATTTCATGTCATTTTTATTTTACTCACTTGAGCCTTTTCTTTTCTCTTCTAAGACACCTAATAATCAACATGAACCATAAAAAACTTTAATGATACTTGGACTATTTGGTTACTATCCTTGGCATTATGGAGTATTGGACTTCTTGGACTTAGGATTAGAAACCTTGGCCTATGTTGGAGACCTTGTGACCTTAATTGATATTTTGTCTATAGTTCTTGAGGTTTACCTCAAGACATTGGTTTTTTTGTTTGTTTTATGTGCGGGTTATTGTGATTACATTCCTTGTTTGTAATCTGGAATTCACCCGTATACAGTCGTTACTCTGCCTAATTTTTTTATGAAGACTTAATACACTTGAAGTCTGGTTCTCATAAGAAGTCTAGTATCTTTTCTTGCTTGGTTTCAATCTAAATAATGGTTAGATGGTTCTTATCCCTAACTTTTACCTTATGCTTTAGGATGGCCTCTTCTTCTCCTCCCATCTTCTTAAATTTCAAAAAAAAATTCTCCCTCCTTTTGAAAACTCTTCTTATTTTTAAAATTGAACTACTTTTATAATAAACTTGGATATAGGTCCATGCATTTTCAAAACATATTTCACAAATAAAATTCAATCAACATTAATAAAACCTTGACATTTTTTTGTGAGAAGACTAAAAATCAATAAATCTCATTTCAAACCATTTTCCCACTTTGGCTTTTTACTTTAAAAACTTTTCTCAAAAGAGTGGACTCTTGTCAATCCTTGTAGTGACACAAACAACTATACTTCTACAATATGTAGTAAAGAGAGATATTTTCCACTTAGGTGTTGAGTGAGGCATTATTGATTTTTTTAAAAATCCAAGCCATATCCTCCACTTTGAGATGATACAAATTCTCCTTTCTCATGATTGTGGGTAGTAAGTATGTTTTTCCACACAAACAATGACAATGATATCTTATCTCATCAAATAAACCAACACACTTGTGTTTTAAAAAATTTCAAAGGTGAACTATGTGTACCCTGACCCCCTATTGCACGAAAGGTGGTATATAGGCACAAAAGGTTCTCAACCGCGGCGGGTGCAAAAAATCATAAAAAATATTTCTTTTCTCACACCCACCATCTATTTTTATACAACATTCTTATAGCCAAAATATACAGATTTTACAAAGAGGTTCCTGCAGAGTACGATAGATGTTTAGGGTGCTAATACCTTCCCTTTGCATAACCAACCCCCTTACCTAGAATCTTTCCCCCTATTTTTGGGTTATTCGCTCTATTCCCATTCCTTTGGAAACAATAAAGCACGGTGGCGATTTTTATTTTGATCTGTACAAGTCTAGTCAGTCCAATGGCTTAGTCTTAAACATTTCTACCACTACAGAAAAAATGTCGACTTCACTGGGGAAAGATTGACCTCTTGCTGGTCCATCCCTAAGTGGGTTGAGCCTATCTTTGTTTTTATCTGTATATCTACTATTGTTGTTTATGTGTTATATGTTATATATATGTTTGTCTGGATTTTCCTGGTTTTCAGGGTGCTTGGTGATTACATATAAGTCTTATACCCGGACTTGGGAAAACTTTAAGATAGGACAGGAAGTATAGTCATGTTAACTTTGATGGAGTAACCCTAAAAAATGAGGAATGAGATCCCCCACTCAGTGAAGGCCCCTTTGACTATAGTGTCGTTTACCGAGTAATCGGGAAGACGTACTGCTTTCGACCTGGGATCCTGCTGAAGCTGAGGACCGTAGAATACCGAACCCATATTGGCCTCTTAGGAGTAGTGCGAAAGCTATGAAGGAGTAATCCGGAAATAGTTGTCACGTGATACTATGCTTGAACGAGTTTTTCTTGAGAATATTACTAATTACCGAGTTAATCGAGAAGTTGGTAATATCCGAAGGAAGGATATAGACTCTGGGAACCTCTAGAACCTTGTTCGGCAGGTCATAACTTTTAGACCAACACCTTATGGGTAGTACCTTCAACCTCACGCTTGTGATGTTGAACCTATGAACCCTATATGTGTGATCTTGTGTGTGATTGTTGCATCATGCATCCATGCACTCATAAGCATCTTTTGAAGAAATTTAATTTCAAGGGACTTAAAAGTTGACCATTTGTAAATATCTCAGGTACTTTTTAACCATGGATTCTGGAAAAAGAAAGACCAGGAAGTACAGTTTCAAGGATCCCAAGATAGATGAGTTCGTCAGTCTAATTCCCGAGATCGAGTGCTCTACAGATTTTAAGAAGAAGTATGGCTCCATCATTCCTATTATGAAGCTTAGGATGAAGGAGGGTATTCTCGCGACCTTGGTCCATTTCTATGGTCTGATGTATCATTTCTTAACTTTTACCGACTATCAGTTAATGCCTACACTGGAGGAGTATTCTTATCTGTTGGATTTACCTGTTACCGATCATGTTCCTTTTACTGGTTTGGAGGGTGAGCCAAAACCACATGAGATTGATCCTTTGATTCATCTGGGGAAGTCTGAGGTGGAAGCCCATATGATTACTAAAGGAGGGATTAGAGGATTACCGGCCCAGTTCTTATTGGAGAAAGCTCGTTACTTTGCCAGGATGAAGAGTACAGTTGCTTTTGAGGCCATCTTTGCTCTACTTGCTTACGGGTTGTTCTTATTTCCTAATGTGGACAAGTTTGTTGACATTAATGCTATCAGGATCTTCATGATTGGAAACCCAGTTCCTACATTATTGGGCGATGCTTAGTACTCTATTCATCTTCAGAATTCTTATCATGGAGGGATGATTATCTGTTGCACGCCTTTGTTGTACCGGTGGTTTATCTCTCATATGCCTCAGTCTGATGCTTTCTTGGATGTCAGGAAGGAACCCCGTTGGGCTCCTAAGATCATGGAACTTACTCACTCGAATATTGATTGGTATCATCGAGCTTATAAGGATATAGAGATTGTCGACTGTTGTGGTAGTTTCCCTAATATACCCTTTCTTGGTACAAAGGGAGGAATTAACTTTAACTCTGTTCTTGCACGATGACAACTTGGTTATCCAATGAGGGATAAACCAAACAATATTCATTTGAGTAGTTTCTTTCTGAAGGAGGGAGGAGACCATAAGGAAGCTACGAAGCAGATTGCGAAGGCCCGGTGTCACATCCACAAGAAGAGTAGGAAAGACTTGGGACCTAGGGGTGCTGTTTCTTTGGAGCCATATTTTCAGTGGGTCCAAGCAAGGGCTATTCAGTTGAAAATTTCGTATTCCAGGGAAACACCTATGCCTGATTTGTTTGTGAAAACCACTCCTCCTTTATTGGATGATCTAGAAGAGCTATAGCTTTCTTTGGTTAGGATGCAACAGGAATTAGATGCTTGGAAGAACAAGTGTCAAACTTTAGAGATTTTCTATAGAGCAGACTTAGAGGAGAAAGACGACTTGATTGAGATCCTTGAGAGTTGAGCGGTAGAGACTATGGAGAGGAAAGGGGATTTATTTTCTCCTAAGCCTCACTCGGATGCTAGTGGCTCACTTCCTGATTCAGGTGATTGGAAGGAGGTTGCCACCAGGTATGCGGAAGAAAATAAGAGGTTAAAGGCTCATATTTCCAGGCTTATGGGGAAGCGCCCGTGTATAAAGTGATCTCTGATAGCTTTACTTCTCAGGGTTTTAGACATCACTTTCATCTTGTACTTCGTATTTTTTAGAATTCTAACCTATTTTGAAGTTATTATAATAAAAAATTTCAGTATTTCAAATGCGTTATTACTTTGATATTTGCAATGTGTCTATAAAACTTTAAATCCCTTGAAATATTAAATAAAAAAATAAAATCATGTGAATTTCATATCATGCATCATATTGCACATATTTCTTGCATTTGTTATGCATATCCAGGTGTCTTACCAAGCTTCTTTACTTAGTTCAGCAAGCTGACTCACCACTACAACACTCGGGCTAATTTCAGAAGGAAGATAGACAACTTAGAATAAGAGAATTGCGAGCTGCACGAGGAGGTTTCTGCTTTGAAGGCCGACATGGCCAATCTTACTGCTCTGATGGAATCTCTGGTGGCTGCTCATAATCAGCCACTGAGTGTTCAACCTCAACCGACAAAGGCTACTACTGAAGCTCAGACTATTCCTGTATCCGTTACTCCAGCTGTTGTTCAGAATCGCATGCCTCAAGGTTATCCATGGGGAATGCTAGAGAACTTAGCGCCTGAAGGTTTCAATATTGGTCCTCAAGATATTCCAATTGTTCAGACTACTGTTACTCCTGCACCTCCTGTGGTGCATGCTGCTTCTGCTGCACCTCCTTTGGTGAATATGGTTCCGTATGACAGAATATAATTTTCAAGAGCAGTTTGACAAGATGCAGAGGGAGATGAAGGCCCTAAGGGGAAAAAAGTTATTCAGGAAGAATGTGAATGAATTATGCTTGGTCCTAAATGTTAAGATACCTGCAAAGTTTAAGGTCCCGGAGTTTGAGGAGTACAAGGGCAACACTTGCCCTCGTGCTCCTCTGGTAGTGTATGTAAGGAGAATGTCTACCCATACTGATGAACAACGTCTTCTGATTCATTTCTTTCAGGATATTTTGACCGATGCTGTGCTGAAGTGGTATATGAGTTTGGACAGCGTCAGCATCCATACTTTCAATGGCTTGGGAGAAGAATTTATCAGACAATACAAGTACAACGTGGACATGGCGCCTGGCCGTGATCAACTTAGGGCCATGGTTCAGAAAGACAGGGAATCATTCAAAGAATATGCACAGAGATGGCGTGAGGTTGCCGCCCAAGTGATTCCTCCTATGGAAGAAAAGGAGATGACTAAGATTTTCTTGAAAACTCTGGGTGCTTTCTACTATGAAAGGATGGTAGCAAGTGCGCCAAGTGACTTTACTGAAATGGTAGGCATGGGTATCCGTTTAGAAGAGGCTGTAAGAGAGGTCCTTTAACAAAGAGTAAAGGATCTGGAGGTGCGGAGAAGCCACCTTGTGGGTTCACCAAGAAGAAGGAAGGGGATACAAATGTTGTTATGCAAGAGAGGAGGATTAATCCTCCTATAAGAAATTATCAGCGTCATCAGCAAGTCGCCTCAGTTACTCCAGTTGTTGGTGTAGCTCCAACCACCAATGCTTATCAGAGACCATCCCAGCAGGGGAATCAAGGATATAATCAGAGAAGGGAGAGTTATGAACCTATTCTTATAAGTTATACAGAGTTACTACCGGCATTGATTCAGAAGAATTTAGTGCAGACCCGACCACCTCTCGCGATACCATCATCATTGCCTTGGTATTACAAAGCAGACCAAACATGTGCTTTTCATCAGGGAGCACCAGGGAATAGTGTTGAGAACTGTTATCCTTTGAAAACTAAGGTGCAGAAATTGGTGAAGTATGGAATTATGTCTTTCAAGGATGTGGGTCCTAATGTGAAAGACAATCCTTTTACCCAAGCATGGAGGAGCAAATACTGTGAATATGGTGGCCGGTTGTCCAGGCGACTTCCAAATTTTTGACATTCATCTAGTTAGAGAAGATTTGGTGAAAATGCATGCAGCCCTCTGTGAATTTAGTTACTATACACATGACCATTCTGGTTGTGCTATTTGCAGTACAAACATACAAGGTTGCGACAAGATAAAGGCTAATTTGCAGGAGATGATGGATGAAGGCCTCATCCACATAATCAGGCCTTGGGCAGAGTATGAAGAGGAGGTGAATATGGTTTCTGGATGTTCTGGGGAGTTCCAAATTTTTGATGTGGAGTATATGATTGAAGACCTTGTGCAATTGCATGCTACTTTCTTCCACATGGATGGTCAGGTGGAACATCAATATGGATCTTGCCGAATTTGCTGTCGAGACTCCTGAGGATATTCAATCGTGAGGAAAGGTGTTCAGTTGTTGTTGGATAATGGAACTATCAAGGTTACATGTCAAAGGGATAACTACCATGAGGTTGTTATGATTGAGGTTTGTTTGGCTGAAGAGGAGTCAGATGATGAGTATGCCTCTGCAAATGAGTATTTCTCCTCATATGAGGATTTATTTTCCAGAGATGACTCAATAATGACTGATTGTGTTGAAGAAGGGGTAAACGTCATTGTGCCTTGTTTTGGTGCACCCGCCCGTTTTTAAGTTGAGTATTATAGCAAGCCAGTTGTTACCCTATTGGTGATTAGTTTGTCGGGTCATGTCCCCTACAAGTTAGATAAGGATGTACCCTACAAATATAACGCTACAATCTTAGAGAATGGTGTGGAAGTTCCCATCTAGCCAATGCCTGATGTTGGAAATATTGTTGAGACTAGCATATTGACCCGCAACGGTCGTGTATTTGCACCAGTTGTTCGAGGAGATGTTAGTGCTGGAAAGAAAATTACTGAGAATGTTAAACCCGAGAAGGTTATGGGTAAGACTAGTGGGGCTACGTTAGAGACAGAAGGGGATGATATTTTGAAGATAATCAAGATGAGCGACTACAGAATTGTAGATCAGCTACTACAGAATCCTTCAAAAATATCTATCTTGGCTTTATTGATGAACTCCTCTGCGCATAGAGAATCTCTGACGAGGGTATTGGATCAAGCTTTTATGGAAAGTGACATTCCTATAGACCAATTTATCAGTGCAGTAGGGAACATTACGTCATGTAATAATCTGAGTTTCTGCGATGATGAATTTCTAGATGAAGGAAGGAATCACAACCTGGCCCTCCACATCTCTATGAACTACAAGAATGATTCACTATCCAATATGCTGATTGATAATGGATCAGCTTTGAATGTTATACTGAGGAGCATGCTTATGAACTTGAAATATCAAGGAACTCCCATGCGCCCAAGTGGCATTATTGTGAAAGCGTTTGATGGATCAAGGAAATCTGTTATCGATGAAGTGGACTTGCTTATTAATATAGGCCCATATTTGATTCATATTACTTTCCAGGTCATGGACATTGTACCCGCTTATAGATGTTTTCTAGGAAGGCCATGGATACATGAGGTAGGGGCTATCACTTCAACTTTACACCAGAAGTTGAATTTTATACGTGAAGGAAAAGTGGTAATCATAAATGGAGAACATGCATTATTGATATCTCATTTGTCCTCTTTCAGCATTGTGGAGGTGGATGAAGCTGTTGTTGGAATCCAATTCCAAGCCTTATCCATTGACAACATAAGAGGAAATGAGAATTCTATGATTTCGCTTAAGGATGTGCATCAAGTTGTGCGTAAGGGTCATAGTGAAGTATGGGGACAAATTGTGGATCCACCTGTAAACAAGAACATATCCAGCTTGGGGTTCTCTTTGAAGAATGACAAAGGTAAGAGCATGAAGCCGAAGTCTGCTGCAGACAAGTATCAAGACATCTTCCGTAGCGGGGGTTATCTTCATCCAACTGTTTCTGGGATTAATGCCATTGTGGAAGATGAAGCAGAGCCAGAAATGCCAAATTATGTGACACACAGAGTTAGGGTTCGGAACTGGATCACAGTTGATGTTCCCTCTTGCATACATGTTTAAAAGTAATTTGTTTTGTTAATCTTTTTTGAAAACTTTCACTCTGCCCAAGGTGGAAGTATTAATGTTGTATGGGCTTATCTGTTTGCTGTGAATTTTAAAATCAATAATAAAAGTTGTCTTTGTTTCCCAAATTATGTCTTTATTTTCTGCTTTTTCTTGGAAAATGGTAATCAGAAAAAACATTTCAAAATAAATAATAACTGAAATCCAATCTACATGATCACTTGTTATATGTGTCAGTTTCTAAAAGCAATCATAAATTATATGTGCAGATTAATCAAAAAACTCGTTGAATACAATGATCTGTGTTTGGGGCCGAAGAAGAAGACTATGATGAGATTCCATAAGAGGTCTCACGGTTTCTTGAGCGTGAGGAAAATGCCATTCAGCCATATAAAGATCCATTGGAAGTAATCAATTTGGGTTCAGAAGAAGATCCGAAAGAAGTCAAAATTGGAGCATTGCTGCATCCTGATGTGAAGAGCAGGTTGATTGAGATGCTGAAAGAGTACGTGGATATTTTCACTTGGTCTTATCAAGATATGCCTAGTCTAGATACAGATATTGTAGAGCACCATTTTTCGTTTAAGCCAGAGTATCCGACAATGACGATGATATCTTATCTTATAAAATTAACCAACACACTTGTGTTTTAAAATTTTTCAAAAGTGAACTACATGTACCCTGATCCCCTATTGCACAAAAGGTGGTACGTAGGCACTAAAGGTTCGCAACCGCGGTGGGTGCAAAAAATCATAAAAAATATTTCTTTTCTCACCTCCACCATCTATTTTTATACAACATTCTTATAGCCAAAATATACAGATTTTACAAAGAGGTTCATGCGGAGTACCGTAGATGTTTAGGGTGCTAATACCTTCCCTTTGCATAACCAACCCCCTTACCTAGAATCTTTCCCCCTCTTTTTGGGTTATTCCCTCTTTTCCCATTCCTTTGGAAACAATAAAGTGCGGTGGCGATTTTTATTTTGATATGTACAAGTCTAGTCAATCCAATGGCTTAGTCTTAAACATTTCTACCGCTACAGTTATCAGTTCCACTTTCAATAGATGTTGTAATGCCTGAGACAATGGCATATTGATCTTCGTAAACTGTCTTCTTGGACCGTCTAACCTACGATGATTTCCCTGTTGTTGTTGAACAAACACATGATTATAAATTAAAACCACTCCAACAGACTGATTGCGGTCATTTTTACCGTAACCCTTCTGGCCATTAACTGCATTGGTCTCCTTTTTACCATTGAATGTCTTATTTACAGCACTAGAAGACGCAACCACTAGAATCTTTCCACTCTTGATACCACTTTCAACTTGTTCTGCAGTTAGAATCAGCTTAGTGAAACCAGATGAAGAACTCCCAATCAGATGATTAAATAATGGACCTATAAGAGTTCCCATGAACATATAAACTAGCTCCTGGCCTGACAAGGGAGGTTGCACCCTTCCAGCTAAGTCTCTCCATTTTTGGGCATATTCTTTGAACCCTTCATTTGAGCTCATAGTCATGTTTTGTAATTACACGCGAGTTGGTGCCAGGTCAACATTGTATTGATACTGCTTGTAAAAAGCAGCAACCAAGTCTTCTCAAGTATGAATGTTGGTTCCTTCCAACTGATAGAACCATTCGAGTTGTGTACCAGACAAGATTTCCTGAAATAAGTGAACCCATAACTTCCTGTCAGCATTATGTGGTTGGATCTTCTGAACATAATATCTCAGATGAAGTTTCGGAAAAAACACCATCATATTTAGCAAAAAAGGGGATCCTGAACTTGTGAGGGATAACAACCCCCAGAATAAGACCCAACTTTGCAAAATCCAGTCCAAGAACTTTTTGGATTTCCATGGCCTTGAGGCGATCTTCCAACTATTTATACCTATCATCCACATGAGGGTACTGTTCATCAGAATAGTCTTCATTCTTAAGAATTTTCCCAGAACCTTGATTGCTTCCACGTTCATCCCTAACACTTCTATCGTCTTCCTCTATATTGTCATCTTCATCAGAGGAGATATCAACAATTTGAAACAGTTTAGCAGGACCTTTGAATCTTCTCCCCATATTGAGGATATAAATTGGCTTTCAAGCCTTCTTCTTCTTGGCGATGAGGGCCATCATATATTTCTGTCCCTGAGCTAAATTCAAGAGTGTTTCCTGGAATTGGGAAGTCTTTGCTTGGAGTTCCTTCATAGTTTGCTCGAGTGCCATCTTTTACTGAAATACATAGCAAGAAGATGAGAAAACCTGTCTAGAAGGTACCTGTTATGTGATGATATGCATGATATGCAAATGCAAATGTAATGTTTTCAAGGACCGTTGTAGGATTTAAATTTGTTTAAACAATAAGGAAACAAAAGAATTTTTAGTAACAAGCTCAAATTATAATTGCTTTTAATAAAAAGAGTTACAAAATAACAAAATATGAATTCAAATCTCCCATGGATGCTACTTCTTTGTGTTGACATATGAATGAAGGCTTTTTTCTTCGTGGAGTCGTTTTATCAGCTCCGATACTTTCTTCACACTAGCATAGAACTGAGCCTCGGAAGTATCTCGTTCCTCCTTAAGCTGAATCCAGGACTTTTATAGTTCTTCGAAGTCGTTAGGCATATCAGGATGAAGAATAGTATGAGAAACATACCCTTCAACAACAGGCTCCACGATCATTGGTAAGATAGCAGAATATGGAATTTTAAGATTTTGAGCACGAGACCACACCCATTTGAGGTAACACTCTAGAGGAATGGAATTCTTGTGTCCTAAAGTCTTGCTATGAATCTTTTTTACTATTCCCCAAGCACGTATAAACCTTTGATGGTAGTTTTGTGGATCATTCTCATAGTCGAACATAATACTCTGGATGAGAATATTATGAGGATCATCCCTTCGAGCATAACCAAACTAACGCAGAGCTAGAGAGGGGTTGTAAGTGATGCCCCCTGTTATACCAACGAGTGGCACATTATGGAATTCCCCACAGTGATCAATAATAGTGACATCTGTCTAAGATCGAGAACACCAATGGATATTTGCATAAGTGAGTGACATCAACCTTTGAGACCACCTCAAACCTTGTTTGTCCTTTATTACTGATCGAGGCAGGTGTGAAATAAACCACCTAGACAATAAAGGTATGCAGCACATAAGAGTTCCTTGCTTCTTCATAGTACGAGTGTGGAGGGAATGTAGGACATCCCCGAGCAAAGTATGTATCGGATTATGAGTGATAAATATGTTGGTGGCATTCACATCTATGGATTGGTCCGGATTAGGGAATAGTACCAACCCATAAATCAATAAAGCCAACATATCCTCGAAAGCACAAAGATTTATGGCATCTAAAAACCCCTGAGCCTTATCTATCAGAAAATTTAGGAGAAAAACCCTTGACTCCAATCCTTGTTTCCCAATTAGTTACAATGTTCCATCATTTCAGATGTAAGGCTACTGCAATGTCTTCAGGTTTTGGAACTTGCTCTAGACTAGTGAAGGGTATCTGATCTGAAATAGGAACTTCGAGCAACTTAGAGAATTATTCCATTATAGGCACCAACTGATAATTTAGGAAGGTAAAACAATGATGCTTCGTATCAAAGATCTGGAAAAGAATGCTCATCATATCTTCCTGGAAGCCAGTAGTAACCAAACTGAGTAGGTGACCATGTCTCTTGATGAACTGAGAATTTTTGGGAACCCTTGAGACTAATTCCTCAAGCTTGGAAGGTATCCTTACGAAGTTGATCCGGATGGTATTTCTACGACGAGAATCCATGACCCTGCAACACAGAACAAAGATAAATCCCCTTGATCCTTGAAATGGTTAGTCATGATATGATGTTATGATGTTATGATTTCATGATTCCATGTTCAAATAGATAATCAAACACAAGAAAAGAACAAAAAGGACTTAGGTTTAAGGCTTTCATGGGGCTTATAGGTAAGTACCCTCTTGAGTTTAGTTGGCTCAACCTGTCTTAAAGAAGTAACTAGGTTCTAGGGATCTCAATATCACTAATTTTTCCCATAAATTTTGTCTAGCACGACAACTGACTTGCCACAAAACAAAACTCGAGAGTGAAATCTCAATTAGTGTAGTATCGAGTATCAACCAACTTTGGACTGCACCAAAGTCGACTATCTCACTACCTTCTAATGGCTAAGTTGGGTCAATTAAGCTTCTAAGGTCAGTTAGTGCTTATGACACCACACGGCATCCTAGTATTCTCCCCGACTGACTCGAGGGACACCAGTACAAACTAATATGTCGTACTAACATAGTGATCACTTCAACCATATAGGTATACACCGTATAGTTTCCATGATCTATTGCTACTTACCTAAAATGTTCCCCTGATCTGGGTATAGGATCTTTGTAAGAAATAAACCCAAACAACCCTTTAAAAATAAAGCAGACGAATCAAACAAGGAAAGCATTTAAAAGTGATATAACTTTAAGGTAAACCCACTTGTAGTTTTCCCCAGCAGACCCGCCAGTTCTGTAATATGGTGGGAGACCTGACTTGGTTTGTGTTTTATCACAAATGATGCAGATAGCAAGAGTCGCCACCAACTTTTATTTTATCTAAAAAAGGAAATGGTGAAAAGAACAAGAAAGACCTTCGAGATTTTTGAGTTCGGGGGGTAGGTTATGAAAAGGGAAGGTGTTAGCATCCTTTTCATCTGTAGTTATCTACGGGCTCTTAATCGCTAGCTCACTTTGAAAATTTTCTTTTTTGTGTAAGTGTTTGAAAGTATTTTGAAAAAAATGCCAATAGTAAGGCAACTTTGTAATGATTCTTATATCAGTTAAGAATGCGTACAAAGTGTTTGTTTTTGAAAATATTTTAGAGAAAGTGTTTTTGAAAAAGATGTTTTGAAATGTTCGCGAGCAAGCGATTAAGAACTATCTACTTACTCAAAAGTCTTTTGTTTTATTTCCTCCTCCTTTAGATAGTGTTATCCTACCATTAGTTAGTAGGAAGTCTTATCGTTGGATGTGAAGGAACATGCGCGGGTCATCGCTATGGTCATAGAAGGCAACATATAAGGATACCTTAGCAATTCGAAGGGACTAATCATCATATATTCGTAAGAAACATTGATGGACAAGATCATTTCTCGTAAGCAACTCGAGGGACATCACATGACTATGTTGTTCAAGATGATCTTAACTGAGGGTCTTTGGTAATGGTATCCCTATGTTCGAGGTACATGACCATTGTTTTTATCGAAGAAAAAGAATGAGGTTACCCTAGAGGTGCATGTGTGAAAAGTGATTCAATTCAGTTACTTATCTTGTGTTTAGGGTTTTCCGTGTTTGCTTTTAGATCTTTCCATACAATCCTATTACTATACAATTATATATACATACAAGCATACATAATATAGGTGCGGAAAGTAAAGTGCGGGAAAGTAAAGGTGCCGAAAGTAAACCTAAACTATTACAGGGCTTCGGGAGTGGGGATACAAAACCATAAAACTGGGGAAATAGAAATTAAAACCCTAATTTAAACTATTACAAACTATAGCAGTTACATAATCAGAAAAAAGGAAAGCAAAAATAATAAAGTACGCGAAGATTGTAAAAGGAGAAAATCGTATGATGAAAAAAGTTTTTATAATCCACCTAAAGTCTAATTGATTTTTATTGATTAAAAAGATAATCGATTAATTAAGCAAAACCCTAAATTCTAGGTTGATTTTAAATTAATTGAGAAAACCAAAAAAATAAAATTAGGGTTTGATTAAATAAAACCTAAAATTAAATTGATTAAACTAAAAAACCTAAAATTAAATTAATTAAATTTAAGAAAACCTAAAATTAAATTAACCTAAAATTGAGTTTATTGAAAAAAAAGGGTTTTATGTTAGGGATTATTAAAAAATATTTTTGAAAGAAAATGTTTTGTAAAAGATTAAAGAAAAAAAGAGTGAGAAACATAGAAAATAACCAAAAGAGTAAGGGTGGGTGTTGAACCCACGCCCTCAAACATTCTCCATGCATAGCTTACCACTCGGTCATGCACTGGTTGGTGATGGATAACAGGATCAATGCATTATATAATAAACCTGCAAAAAATATGGAAGTATGAGAATTTTGGCAAAACCGGGGATCGAACCCGTGACTTGGGAGAGAAGTGACTTAGGACGCGCGTTTCTGCCTCTAGGGTGACTATACATCTGTTTATATAATTAAATCAATAAATATATAATATACAAAGAAATGTATTGACTGGAGAGGCTCCGGAGCCCTAGCTCCGATTGTCTTCTCCGGTGAGACAATTCTTGCACCTGCAAAAATAGAAAACATTAGCGAATAAAGAGGAATCTACCCCCCTAAATCAAGTCTTCTGAATCCAATGGCAGTATTATTTTTATCTAAAAACTCATGGTTTTTGAGTTATGAAGCAAACATGTTGGATCGGTGCAAACATGGTACTTTGCGATTTAGCATGCATGGAACTTCCACGATTGTTCTATTCGGCATTGTTGAATCTCATGAACACACAACAAGCATTAGTAAGCATTCGATTGTAGTATAAAAAATTCAAGCAAGGATGAAATTATGATGCATGCATATGTGTTTTCTAGCCATTTGGATCGTTGTAAACGATTCAATATTACCTTGGGAGTGAATGGAGTTGATTGGGATTGCAAGTTTGTGGTGAAAGGCAATGTAATAAGGGTTTAAAAATTTTAGAGTTCTTTGAAAAAGTTTGGAAATTTTGACAAGTTTGAAAGGCAAGGATTTTTGTGTCCACTTGTATGAGAAGTGTTGGGATTATATAGGGGAAATTAGGGAAAAAAGATTGGGCTTGGTCTTTGTAGGAAAGACCTATGTATTTATTTTGCATTATTAATGAATAAATAAAAAATAATTAAAATAATTAAAATAAAAATAGGTAAAATGGTGTTAGAACAAGGTTTGAGGTGTATGAAGAGTGTAATACACGTTTGGACTCTTAAACCGTGGCCCAATAGCCCAAAATATCAAGCTTGCTCAATTTGAACTTCATGCATTTGCTCAAAATTTCCCAACTTACAATGGTCATAACTCACTCAATTTTTATCTTTTGAAGGTGACATAGGGCTTTTTGAAAAGCCCAGTATGTCCTCTACAATCTCTATATTGATAAGTTTTGCTTTTAAAGATACTATCTTGATGTAAGTTATCTTGACAAAAAGTGTCTTGTTGTGGACTTTTAAAATGACCTATAATGTTTTAGCCCATATCTCTCAAATGATGCACTTTTTGGACTTGAGCTTAGAGAGATAAAGTTGTAGAGAATTGAATTTTATTCAAAATGGGATTTGGTTATGGAAAGGTTGATGAAGCATGTGAAAGTTATGCTTGGTTATGGATTTTATCCAAATAACAAAAAGAACAAAAAGACTGCGACTCGAGGACTCATTACATCAACAACTACAGAGGGGAGGAACTAATTCAATCATATTACTCGAAATCGAAGTGGTCAGAGTTATCAATGACATAGGATAAATAGCAGTATCAGATATCATTTATCATTTCCATTTTCAATTTTTTATCTTTTTGTAATCACCTGTTTTTAAGAATTGCATCTTGTATTCAAGCCTATTCAAAGGTATTTTCATTAATAAAATAATTTATTCTTCAAATGTTTACAATTATGCTTTTATTTTTTCGACTTGTTTTCAAAATACGATGATTATTTCTTGTAAACACTGCATTGAAACTACTTTAGGGACATGACAAAATAGAAAACATTTCAAAAAGCACTTTGGTTAGAAAAATGTCAAAAGAAATCAGTGACTACGCCCGAAGTATGATCATCAAAATCACACTGACACTGTTCACAACAATATATCAAAATACAAGTCAACTTGGAGATGCCATAATAAAACAACAGAGAACGTTGGGAAGTTAGTGACCCTGAAACCCCAATGAGCTAAAGGAGCAAGATCATCAAAAAACATTCATAATATTTGGTGCATTACATGTGAACTACATATCAATAACATTTTCACTAATCATTGTACATAAACATAATCAATCATGCATTACATTAAAATCACCAAGGCCCATAAATACTTCAATAAATCTCAAGGCCTATTTACTAGCTAAGTTAAGTAACCTGCGCGAATCAAAAATTCAAATCTTAGCTTTTTACATTATTACAGATAATTACCTCAGTTAAGAATAGACATAACAATTCGAGGTACTACAAAACCAAATTATATTAGGTGGCATATCTACGACTCATATCCATGGCCTAGTTATTCAATTTTCAAACTATTAAATTTCAAATTCAAATATCAAATTCCAAACCCACATGATTTATCCCCTAGGATACGACAAATATGCAAAGTTTGTGACACAACTTACTATGTTAGTCCTGGAGCGTTAGCAAGTTATTTTTAGATTTTTTTTACTATATTGGTTTAACCCCTTGGTATAAATAGAGTTGATACCCTCATTATCTACCTCCTAGATTGTGGTAGACGTGCAAATCAGATATAACTATTCATTTGGGTCCCTGAGCAACGATAAGTTATTTTTCCAAATTTTTTGATCTTATTGGTTTAGTCTCTTGGCATGAATAAGTTTGACACTGCATCATTTATCTCCTAGATTGTCAAAAATATGCAAATTTATGATAAACTTACTATGTTAGTCCCGAAGCGTTAGCAAGTTATTTTCAGATGTTTTTTCGACTCTATTGGTTTAGTCCCTTAGCATAAATAGAGTTGAGACCCGCATTACCTACCCCCTAGGTTGTGGTAGGAATGCAAAATCTGCGACATCATCCTTTTTCGTATCTATTGATTTAGTCCCTTGGAAAAAATAGATATGTTAATCCATGCTCCTGTCACAGATGAGTTATTTGTGTCATCCTTGTCCTTTTATTTTACTTGTTTTAATTGTTCAAAACTGTTTTTAAAATATAAAAAAAAAAAGAGTCTTTGGTCAAAATTTGGGTTTTCATCATTTAATAACCCTCTGATCCGAACGTGCGAAAACTTAGTATTATCGCATCCTTCAATCGAAGTGCAACTAAATATGGACGGTTGTCATACCCCCTCACCCTTTTTTGGGTTATTTATAATAATTTTGTAAATGACTTCCAATACTTAAACTAACTTTAAAAATATATACTTGTATCTTATTTCTATTTTTTTAGTCACACAAACATTTAGTTTTATAAACATTTTGATTCATTATAGTTTAAATAAAAGAAGCATGTTTTATCTAATTATTTCAAAATATATTTTAAATGTATTCTTATAAAAACTTTTTATCTTGTTTATAATTTATTTTACAAAAAATATAAGTATTTTTACAAAATTCTAGGGGTTCATTATCTAAATATTTGTATGGCCCATTAAATTTATGTTAAAAAAAGTCCATAGTAAAAAAGTTGGGCTTAATTGGATGTACAAATATTTAGTTTTTAATTAAGCTTATAACCAAACTTTAATTTTTTTATCTCAATTTAATTATATAAGTATTTTATTATATCATTTATTTTTTAACGTGATTCTAGGTTGACCCTGGGGTCAACATATTTTATTGTTTAAATTATTGTTTAATTATTATTATTGTTATTATTACTATTATTATTTTTAAATCCGTTTGGAGATGTTGACTAAAGTCAACTAGGGTTTTCTGAGACCCCTTTGCCCAGTTGCGCCCAGTTTCATATTCTTCACCCCTAAGTTAATTCAAAAGCCCAAAATTTTTATTTTTGTATCAAATCACACTGAATTAAAATATTGAAAAAATATAGTTCATTGATTTATTATGAATTTGTACAGGAACATATCTAGATACATTCAAACTCTAAAACCTAATTCTAATTTACAAATCAAAAAAATCTAATTCCTAAAATGAATCTTCAATCAATCCCTTAATCTAGTTTGTAACAAAAAATTAACCTAAACTATTTCCTAATTTAATCTAATACTAATGCTATAAAATCCTAAGACCAAATCAAGAAAAGGGACCAAATATTGAAGAGAAGAATTGGAGGCAGAGATTGGAGAGAAACCTTGAAGAACATGCTTTTGCGCCCTTGTTGTGCATTCCTCATCTTCAATACCTGCAAAACAGAAAAACAAGAAAGAGATTAGATGGAGATCGGATAAGAATCATAAGGAATTACGCAACGATTCACTGTATTAGAGGTAAACACGAACACGCCTAGCTTTGATGAAATTGATGTGATTGTTGCGTGTTTTCTGGAAAATTCGAGGTTAGCATTCTATGTTAGGGTTCTTATAAGATTGGGGTTAGGATTCATGAGGTTCAAAGGGGTTATGGTTAGGGTTCTTTGTTTTTCTAGAAACAAGATGGAGTTCCCCGCGAACTCTCATCTTCAACAACAACCTTCACAACCTCTCACGGTGGTTTGGTGGCTAGGGTTCATGAATTTAGGTTTAGGGTTCTTATGTTGTTAGGGTTCTTGGGTTTAACCTAAAATGGTTAGGGTTCATGGGTTTTCTGGGTTTTGGATGAAGTTTTCGGTTAAAGCTCAACTGGAAAATTGGGATTTATGGTGGTGTACGGTGGGGCTAAGAGTGGCTTAGCCGATGGGGTGATTTCCGACGAGCCTTGGTTGAGAAAGAAAGAGGAGAGAATGAGAGAGAAGAGGGAGAAAGGAAACAAGGAAATAATAATTTTTGAAGTAAAAGAAAATGTATACTCCCTCCTTCGCTTTCCATATTTGTGATATATGGTTATCCACTAGTGACACAATCAGAGGACTATTGACCAACTTCTATACATACGACTCTACCACGCGCCCAAGTCAACCATCTATCTCGTTCGTCCATTTGAAATATTTTTGATCAACGCTCTAGGATCAACTCTAGGCAGCCTGTTGATCAAGATCAGATGCTCCAACACCACACTTTTGCTAAATGAACTCAACCTTCATTCTGGGCTTAGCCCACTTCCTATTAACACCCCATGTTTATTACGCCAACATAAAATACACCCCCTGCTTATTTTATTTTTTTCCAATTTTATTTTGTTTTATAATTTTGTTTTGTTATTTAATGAAAAGTATATCAACTTTTTTATTATATAATAAAATTTTAGTAATTAAAATAATAAAAATATAATTTTCTTTATAATTTTTACTATTGATTAAAACACTAATTTTCACCATAATTTTGTTTAAGTTTTGTTATAACTTTAAAATATTTTTACTAACCCTAATTGTCAAAAATACTAACTTAGTCAATGTTTAGTTTATACATTTTTTTACTAATTTAAATTTTTAATAGATAGCACAAACCATGCTTTTTTAATTATAAAACTTTTTTCAAATCTAATCTAATCAAACTTAAAGACTATTTTCAATAAAGAATCGTTCATTTTCTTTTTTCTTGGATAAAAGAACTTCGCCTACCATCACACAATTTTCAAACTCTAACAAGTTCATAACCATTTGAAAGCAACTTAACACGATTCTATAAAAAGCACTAATTAAACCCTTCGAACTACGAAGGACTCTGATTTCTTCGCAAGAGGGTATGTAGGCACATGGTTCAAATACTAAGGCGAGTCCAATAACTTAAAAAGCATATTTTTTTTCCAGTTTCTTTGCTACATGATAATATGACAATAAGTAAAGTAATATTTCCATTAAGTCCTAAAGCTAAAAAGGACCCCCTTGAGTACAAGGGAGGTAAAGGGTGCCTAACACCTTCCCTTTATCTAATTAACTCGTGAATCCAGTAATCTCCGAAACAATTAAGGTTTTCTGTTTCTTTCCCGTCCCTAGGACAAAAAATAATGGTGGCGACTCTCTTATTTTTTTCCGGTTACAACACTGATTCAAATCCTTTTTCTTGTGTTTCTTGCACCTTCAATTAGCATCAGAGTTCCAGTTCTGGTATTGATTGTTATCAAACACTTAAACATGTAAGATAAATATCTAGACATTGTTATAGAAACACTATGGCCATTCCACCACCTGTTGTTCAAGTTCCATATGATAAAGATAACTACAATGCTAAACCTCCCATATTTGATGGTGAAATATTTGATTATTGGAAAGAAAGACTAGAAAGTTTCTTTCTAGGTCATATGATGTTGATCTTGGAGATCTGGCAGTTGATGGCTACGAACATTGTAACACCCTTCCAAAACCCCATGATTTTCACAAATATTTTTAATAAATAAATAAACGTAAAAATAATAGCAATGATGTCACATATTCATATAAACATCATTTCATAAATAATCCTGCTCCGTAAAATGGGTTGCAAAGAAAACACTTATATAAACTCTAGTATCACAACTAATTCATTTTGAACTTTGCAGCATAATTAATGAGTCTTAAAATCCTTCATAAAATAATCTCAATACCATGAAAGGAAGTTCAAATTATAATAAAATCATCACACTTCACGTTTATAACATCATAATCCGAAACATGACAAAAGTCATGACGATAATACAAAATCCAAGATATAAAATAGTGCATGGTTCACAACCTGTTGATCCCAACCTCGATGTTACATATCAAAGTAAGAATCCCTTTATCCAACGAAAAGAAATAAACACACTCTGAAGCTATCCTCTAATCTTCAACGGGCTATTCCTTATCACCTACAAGTTACCCACAGATAGAGGCAACATTTCTGAGCATAAAGGGTGAGTAGATCATAATCATTATAAAAGACATAAGGAATAAATATAATAGACATGCACTTAGGCAAGGCATCACCTATCATAAGGACCTCATGTTATAGTCATACTTTCACAACATCATCAATGCATAAAAACATATCATCAAACACCATTTATCAACAAGCATCATTTAATCACATCATTATGAAATGTCACTTATAATGTAATGCCACATCATAGACTCATGCATGTGGTACTAAAACTTCATTGATGACTCAGTCGTTGTTTTCTCCAAAGATCCCCACCAATAGGATCAATCCCACTTGGAACCAGAGTACTTCACAATTTTTCACTCAATCCACACAATGGGATTGATGCGTTTATTGGACTATCGTCCTATCATCATCACTGGACCGAAGTCCTAACATCACTAGACCAAAGTCCTAAAATATGCCATGAATGCATGACGAAAACAACATGATAAATACGACCACGGCTGGTCAAAACACATCATCATTCATGAATTCATCATAACATCCTTGTATCATCATAATCAATAAAACATCATCATAACAACATCACATCTTCATAATAAATAAATTATCATCATAACATCATTATAATAAACAAAGCATCATCATAACATCATCATATCACCATAATTAAATAACGCATCATTGTAATCTAACATGGTAAACCTAACTAAAGTTCATTGTATTAGCTATCTAATGCTTCGAACGACACCTTAAACCGAGTTCTAAAACTCAAGTTACAGCTCTTTTAAGAAAATCCAACTCAACCGTTCAATTCTAGACACCAACGCCCGACAAAACCACTTCCATCGCCTGGCGATACACCCTTTGCATATTGTGTCACCCGGCGATGCATGGAGCGACACACTCCAGTAACTTTCTTATTTTCTACCCTTTGTCGCTTCTATTTTCTCCTGGCGATAACCAAGCGACTCCATCATTGCCCGAAGATGATACTCCATCGCCCGGTGATCTTGCGCCAACAGAGTTTTCCTGTTATGATTTCATGCATAAAAACCAGTCCCAATCTTGTGATTTCTACACATTAGAGGTCCTAAAACATCATCTAATCACATGGTTTTCATCAAACATCATCCATCCAATGTATTCTACATTATGGGTACAAATTGTTTACAATCCAAGGCTACAAAACACGATCTATTTCATCAAATCATCTCATATTCATAACAACCAAAACCTAACACAAACCTACAATTATGTAAACTTTAAATCAATTATAATAATAAAGATGAAACTCCCCTTACATTAAAATTATTGCTAGCTTCTGATTCCTCTTTGCATTTTACAATTCCTCTTTGCCTCTTTGTGCCCTAGCTTTCTTTCTCCACAACATTCTTCCAATTCTTACGATCGCAGATAATAATCGTTCCAACTCTCAAACTTTCCTCAGACCAAACTTACCCCTTGGGGTCTTCCACTATTGTCCTAACTTATTCTTCTCAAATAACCACCTTGCCCTTATCTTCTCTACACCACCATCATAATTATTTAATCTATACAATTCTAAATAATTACTATTAAATCTAAATAATTCCAACTAATTATTTAAATTCTAAACATCTCTTATTATCCATCCTACACCATACAAATCATCCTTTTAAACACCATATTCATCTCGACATCATAATATACTTCATATTCATCAAAACATCACAAATCATGACAAGGACTCACATAAAAACACCAAAACATCATATATATATATATATATATATATATATATATATATATATATATATATATATATATATATATATCAAATACTTCATAATTACTCATATATTCACGCTAAATTAATTAAATAACAATTAATCTAGAATTCGGGGTGTTACAATTCTCCCCCACTAATAAGAAATTCACCCTAAAAAATTACTTGGCAAAAAACAAGTTCGGATAAGACTCTCTCATATGATCCTCGCGTTCCCAAGTCCAACTTTCACCAGCTGGTCCGCCCCATAATACCTTCACTAAGGAGATTTTCTTTCCTCATAATTGCTTCACTTCCCGACCTTCTATTTGCAATGGTAATGCCTAAACAGTCAGGTTATCTCTCACTTGTACATCATCCATTTGAATCACATACAACGGATCCAGAATATTCTAAACTGAGACACATGAAATATATCATGTAGATTCATGAGTGATGGCGGAAAAGTAACCCGATAAGCCACCTCACCTATCTTTTTTTATATATGATACATACCAACAAAATGTGGCGTAAGTTTCCTCGACTTCAAAGTTCTACCAACATCTGTTACCAGAGTAACTCTCAAAAACACATGATCATATTTTTGAAACTCGAGATCCTTCCTCATCTTATCATGATAACTCTTATGACAACTTTGAGAAGCTTTCATCTTCTCTTGGATCATCTTTATCCTTTTAGTTGTCTCTTGTACAAGCTCAGGTGCGAGTGCAACACTCTCGTTTGAATCGTACCAACACAATGGAGTTCTACACCTCCTACCATATAATTCTTCATACAGTGCCATCCCAATACTATAATGGAAACTGTTATTATAAGTAAAATCAATCAATGGCAAGTGACTATCCTAAGCTTCTCCTTGTTCTAGCACACAAGCCCTCAACAAATCCTCCAAAGACTGAATAGTTCTTTTTGTCCGACCATCAGTCTGAGGATGATATGTGGAACTCATACTCAAATTAGTACCAAAAGCATTATGCAAACTTGTCCAAAATTTTGACGTAAACCTCAAATCCATATCTGAAACGATACTCAAAGGTATCCCATGAAATTTCATAATGTCACTAATATACATCTCAACTAGCTTCTCCATAGGATGATTGATCTTCATCGGTAAGAAATGAGCCGACTTAGTCAACCTATCCATAATCACCCAAATTGAGTCATTGCCTTTAGAAGTCTTCCCGCAAACCCAACACGAAATCTATAGAGATACTGTCCCATTTCCACTCTAGAATACGCAAAGGTTGTATAAGACCCATATGCTTCGGATGTTCAATCTTTGACTTCTGACAAGTCAAACAAGCATAAAAAAATTTAGCGGTCTCGTTCTCCATACCAGGCTACCAAAATAACTTCTTCAAGTCTTGATACATCTTGTTAGCACCAGGATGAATACTCAACAACTTCGATGTCCTTCTCTTAAGTTCTGGAATATTTGGAACACACACCTTATGTCTCTATTTCTGAACCTTATCACACCATTATCATCAAATTTGAAATCACCTCTATTACCTTGGTTAATTAAGACCAATGGGTCAACCAACTTCAAATCATCTTTCTGACCTTCTTGGATCTCTTCTATTATACCACTAGTCAGTTTCAACATTCCCACTTCACTCTATCAGGAGCCTCTTCACGTACTAAGCTCATATCTTAAATTGTTCAATCATCTCCAATTCTCGAACCATAAGCATTGACATGTGCAATGATTTTCTACTTAATGCATCGGCAACTACATTTTCTTTACCACATTGGTAATTCAAATCAAAGTCATAATCCTCGAATAACTCAAGCCATCTTCTCTGCCTCATATTCAGCTCCTTCTAGCTGAACAAGTTTTTTAGACTCTTATGATAACTGAACACTTCAAATTTAGAGCCAAGAGGATAATGTCTCCAAGTCTTCAACACAAACACCACAACTGCTAGCTCTAAGTCATGCATAGGATAATTCCTTTCATGAATCTTTAATTTCGTAGAAGAGCAATAACTTGCCCATTTTGCATCATCACACTGCCAAGACCCATCTTAGATGTATCACAATACACTAAAAAAGATTCATTCGCATTCGAAAAAATCAATACTGGAGCAGTTGTCAACTTCCTCTTCAACTCTCCAAAGCTTTCTTAACACGCAAAATCCCATACATAAGATTGACCTTTTCGAGTCAACTGAGTTAACGAAAACACTAACTTAGAAAATACTTCAATGAATCTTTGATAATAACCATCCAACCAAAGAAAACTCCGAACCTCAGTCGCAAGCTTCATAGTATCCCATTGCAATACTGCATCAACTTTAGAAGGATCCATAGTTATTATTCCACT